>CATIWH010000027.1:600000-976788 GCA_949640775.1 Jamesozyma spencerorum
CAAACTACGCGAAATTTCATCAGAAATGAAACTTTAACATTGAAACTTTCATGAGACGAAAAAATTATTTCACTTTAAATTCCTCGAGGACAGGCTTATTATCAGTGATTTTAACTGTGTTTCCAAAGATTAACAAACTTTTTAACGCTGCTTTTTACCCATTTTAGTAAACTTATTCGATTGCTATCATTGTACCTGACATAATTCTATTTCAGTTTAAACCAGTTTCATATATATATATATCACATACGCCAATTAATTTTTGATTTGATCCATCTCGAATTTATCATAGGTTTGCTCAATTTTGCTATAATTTCATAAATGCCAAACGATATCATGCATTCTACGAAAGAACTCACGCATTTGCCCCAGATGAAGTCAATTTGGCTCGATGAGGATGAAGAAGCTGAAAAACTTTATGGTTTACAAGCCCAACAATTTATGGGTAATGATAGTGATGAGGATTTAGATATTAGACTGATTAATAGTGATAGACCTGCTTTAAACAATAAAAATAATATTGAATTACCTCCATTGAACAATAATGATAAATTACATATGAAAAAGACCAGAAAAAATCAATATAATATTCAAAACCATACTAATATTCCTGGATATCCTAATTTTCATGATAAAGTTGCCTCTTCTACAATGACCCACAAGAAAGTTTCAACGAAAAAGGCTTTCTTAAAATTATTCAGAAATAAAGATCATCAAACTTCGAAGAAGGATAATAGAGTTATCTCGACACCTTTTGCCTTTCAACATATATCTCATGCTGGCGGGAAGACTGATCCACAAAGATTAGCATCTGCTCCCAATCCACATACAATAGAAGAAGAAACCAAAGACTCCTCATTATCGGTACCCAACGTACACAAGAAATCTCTAAGTAGAGTGTTTGTTACAGAATCAATACCGCAGACTCGTCCACCTTCTGGTAGTTCTTCTTGTTATTCATCTAATACATTACAGAATGATCGTATTATGTCAATGTCAACTATGGCCACCACTATTCTCAACAGAACTCCATCATATAATAGAACATCAATGAATCCCTTATTGAAACAACAACAAGTTTTGCATAAACGTACTGAATCAGATACCAGTGATGTTTCAATCGATTTCTTGAAAAATTACTCGTTCCCAACTTTATTAGAAGACAAACAAGTTGATTCATTTGATTTAAAAGATCGTATATTACCACCCTCGGGGAAACACTTATCTATGCACAAATCCAAATCTTCTGTTTCATCCACTGGATCTCTAACTCTATCATCATCATCTCTAAACAGATCTCCTTCATCAACTTCATCATTAGCATATCAAAGACAAAGAGGTAACTCACAAGTCAAATCATTAAGCACACCAGAATTAGAACAATTATTATTTGCGGAATCACCAGCGAATAAAGTCTCAGTTGATGATATTCTTCGATATTATAATCAAAGTAGTAACAGTGAATCTGCTTCCCCATACATTTAGTATTGTGCATTTCTTATTTCATTTACATATTTATAAATCTAACTGTATAACATCAGCATACCATATTTTATTTTCATATATTCGATCGCTATTTCCATACGGGTGTTTTGTCTTTTGTCTCAAGAGCTTCTATAGCTTTGATTACATTTTCCAACTCTCTTTTACAATTTATAAGTTCAATCATCACATTTAGTGAACCTTTGAAGTTCGACTGACTTTGTCTTAGACTAGATGGTATAGTTAAACCTGCGCCAAACATCATTAAAGGATCTCTACTACTCTTTGACTTGTTTTCATCTTCAATACTCGTCGTTGTTGCTTTTATTCTTGATTTTAAGATCTTCTCATCATCGTTATCTTCACTCATCTTCTCTTGTGATTCGGTATTCTTTTTCTCATGAAGATGTACCAATTGATTCTCATCTATTATAACATCAACTTGTCCCTCATATGATTCATCAAAATAGTCTGAACCATATCTACCACGTAAAGTGTCTTTATTATGAAAATTTGCTCTTCCAAGATTAATGAATCCATCACCAAGACTTTTCTGTAATTGTTCTAAAGATGAATCGTATTTTGAAAGAAGCTCGACCATTTTGATATAATCTAAATCTGAATCTGAACTCATCTCCACCATGAATACTATTTTACTTGGCTCCTGTTAGATGTTGTTGTAAGTTTATAAATGAAATTTTTCACATCTTGATGTTGAATATTTTATATTCACAACTATATACATATATATGTATGTAGGAAGTAGTATTTACAGGAGAATAGAGGATTATTTCTTTCTATTTTCAGCTTGCCATTTAGCTCTCTTTTCAGTTCTCTTTCTTTCACCACCAAAGAATGATTTCTTGCCAACAGGAATCTCTACAGGTGAAATTCCTTGACGAAATCTTTCAACTTGATGTAAAATATACTTACGTTGTTTTACTGGTACACCTTTTTCCTTCATTATTGAACTATCCCATTGAAATAAATTCTCCCATTTATTTTCGAATGTTTCAGTTAACTCATTACAATTTCTTCCAATTGTAGTAAGAAACTTATTAACATCAGGTATAGTTTCTGTAGGTTTAGGAACAAGTCTAGTAGTAGTATGAATCAATCTAGTAAAGTATACTTTTTGCATTATGTGTCTGTTTTCAATTACTATATAGTTGACTTGGTTGTTATAAAGTTCGGATTTCTGTTATTGTCATTTTGATGATAATAATAACGATGTTCGGTAAGATATTACAAGAGATTGTACTATACAGACAAGCTATATTGGTGAAACCAGTTTGATATCAAGTAGTCAATATTGCTTTAAAATACACAATACAAAAATGGGAACAAACGATCAAGTTAAACACATCTTATACACAAACATCTAGGTCACTGTAGGGTTCTTCTTATATAAAATATGGAAAGATTTGAAAAATTCACAAATATTGAAACTTTTGACAGAGAAGAATCAGAAGAGGTAAGGAGTGAACAAGTAATGAATACACAATTAGATGAGTTACAATGGAAGTCTCCTGAATGGATTCAAGCATTTGGATTGAGAACAGAAAATGTATTGGATTATTTCTCTGAATCGCCATTTTTTGATAAAACTTCAAATAATCATGTAATTAAGATGCAAAGACAGTTCTCTCAATTATCACAAGATAATCCCATTGTTGATGGAAATATAGGTCATACGATGGGATCTCATAGTTTGGCAAAAGAACAACAAGAATTCAGTCATTTAGATCCAATGAGAAGAGATGTATTGACTAGATACCCTTTATATGTCACATTAGAAAGAGAATTGTCAAAATTACAAGGAGTTGAATATGTTGTAGCTGCTATCAGAGAACCTGATTTTTGGGTAATAAAGAAACAAAATAGAATTTCTCCTACCAAAATTGAAATATTACAAGATTATTATATTATCGGTGCTAATGTTTATCAGTCACCGACAGTGTTTAATATCGTTCAAAGTAGATTGATGTCAGCTAATTGGAATCTTAATGAGACTTTGAGAAATTTACATTCTTTAACTCAATTTCAACCATCACAGGGTGTCCAATTTAAGAATACTAACGATTCAATGTCTATATCTACGACAACAACAAATAGCACTAGCGTTCCAGCAACAGCAACTACAAATGTTGGTGGTGTCTCTACAATTGGTAATACAATTGCCAGTGGGAATACTACACAATTTGACAATTCTGGATCAAGAGGATCTAGAGATATGATTACAAAGGATATGATGGATAAATTAATGGTTACTAGTATCAAATCCAAACCTGAATATATCCAATAGATGCTTATATATCCCATATATAGACTCTGTTTCACTCTGTTCGTTTCATCACATGACAAAGCATGCTTACAATAATAAATTTTCAGATATAAAATCAAAGTTAAGAACAACTCATAGGTTGTTGTAAGAAGGAGACTAACAAAAAAACTACACTATATACTTTTCAAGATGAAAGTGTTGAATTATATATTACCTGTGTTTGTTTTGTTATTTACTACTGTCTTTGCAGATCCAATTATTACCAAGAAAGTCTATTTTGATGTTAGTCATGGTGGTAAATCTATTGGTCGTATTGTAATGGGTCTATATGGTGATGTTGTACCAAAGACAGTTGAAAATTTTTATGAATTGGCTATTTCTAATAATCCAGAAATGGGCTATTTAAATTCTATTTTCCATAGAGTGATTCCAAATTTTATGATTCAAGGTGGTGATTTTACTCATCATTCAGGTATTGGTGGTAAATCTATCTATGGTAACAAATTCCCAGATGAGAATTTTGATATTAAACATACAAAACCAGGTCTACTATCAATGGCTAATGCTGGTAAGGATACTAATGGTTCTCAATTCTTCATTACAACTGTTCCATGTCCATGGTTAGATGGTAAACACGTTGTCTTTGGTGAAGTTATCGATGGTATGGATGTTGTCCATTACATTGAAAATGTCGATACTGACAGAAGAGATAAACCAAAAAAGGATATCAAGATCTCTAAAGCTGGTGATTTTGACAAGCTTCTCAAGACTTCTGCTAAGGATGAACTCAAATAAGTGTAAGTACTACTCATATATATAGCTATATATAGTTAACTTGTTACCCTCCCATTTTTTGTACAAAAATTTTTCTTGTTTTGATAGAAAAATGGTGAAAAGAACAACAACAACAACTAATAAATTGTTTATTTCATTGATAATCATTCAATCAACACTAAAGATACGTATTTGTTGAAGAATAAAGATACTAACTTGGTTACTATATTTGGTTCTCAGTTTGGTTCTTGTTTAAAATTTGATTTTGTTAACAAATTTCTAGGCCGATTTTGATTTTTCCCTTTGAAATTTCCCGTCTAAACACTAGCTTAAACTTAGACAGAGACAGACAGAGAGTGTTTGTTGATTGAAAAAGATTTTATTAGCTGCTGGTTTTAGAATTACAATGATGGACCAAAGAGTTAAGAAACATAAGAAACCTCCTGCTTGCGCTCAATGTAGAAGAAGAAAGATTGGATGCGATAGGGTAAGACCTATCTGTGGGAATTGTAGTAAGACTCATAAACATGATTGTTTTTATCCAGATGTCCCTGGGGTAGTATACACAAATACTATATCTTCTCCAAGTCAGAATATTAATGGTGGTATATCGTCAAGTCAACAACACAAGAGTTTTATTCAACCATCGTCGCTACAAGAATCAATAGATAGAAGATCTATTAGTTATGATCCACCTCAAATGATGATGGAACAACCAGTTCGTCCAATTAGACAACATAGAGTCAATACAAATAATATTCCACTACCACAAGCATCTTCATTGGGTAACAATATGGTTTCTATTGAACAAATTGCAGAATATAATACAAGACAACAATTATTAAATGCAAATTCAAATGATTTCTTTGTATCAACAAATTCAGATAATAATATAACTACTGACAATGCTAATTCCATTGATTTCAATTATTTGGATATCCCTATTGATTTCGACCTTTTGACCTCTGTTTATACTCAAGAACAGGTCTTACTTAAGGAAATGGATTTTTTAAAATCAAAATTTATTGAGTTACAATCTCAATATAAGAAGAAATATCCATCGAATGATAGTAATTATGTAAATAAATCCAGTAAACCGGTTGAACCAGTAGAAACAGATTCTAGAAATCTATCAAACATACAGAAAAGATCAGGTCCGTCAAATTCCTTTGCTTATGAAGAACTTTTCACTTTGATGAATGGTAGCCATACAAATAATATGAAAAGAGATTTACTTACTTTACTTAAGGATACGCCAGACTCAAGTTTTACATCGAATTGTTTGATATTACATGATGGTTATTTAACCCAATATTATCTTAATTTACAAAATTTGATCAACAATAAATTCAAGGATCAATTGAATAAGATGCAATTTTTTTTCAACAATGATGAAAATTTGATTAAAAAGACAGATATATTATTATTACCGAAATTAGCGGTGATGCAAGCATGTTTACAATATCTACATGAATCCCTCAATGAATTAACATATTTTGTTTCACCAATTTTAAATTTCAGTTCTTTACAAGAGTATTTAAAAGAATTTGTTACAGGAAATTTAGATTCCCCTTTAACACTAAATTTAAAGAATTTCAACAAGGATTTCTTCAATAAATTAGCCAAATTCGGTATCTTGGCATTTGCATTATTGTTGATTGTTGATGCAGTTCCTAATGGTCATCCATTACAAGATTTAAAATCATTAAAATCTTCATATATGGTTAATATAATAATTATTAAAACCAAATTGTTAAATTTAAGAGATCCTAGTGTCTTATTCAATCCTCAAAATTCAGAGATCTTAAAATTTATCTCACTTTGGAAATTTTATCATGAAATGATCATGAAATTTGATAAACGAGAATATGTTGAATTGAATGAAGATATCTATTTAAGTGAAAAGATCTTGTCATCATCAGAAGAAATTCAAAGACCATTAAGGAAATTTATTATGAAAAATTATTTACAAAGAAATTTATTTTATGGTAGAAATCCACCACTTTACAAGAAAAATAATTCACAATATACTGATATGGATATTGATTTGTTACATAATGAAATTGAAATATTGATTTTCTTACAATCGACAGATCAGATATCAGAGCCCAAGACAGTTGCCCAATTAGAAAAATTGAAAACAAACTTAAATAAAAATTTCCATAAATTGAAATTTGTCAATGAAATTAGTTCAATAATGGATATTCAATTGTACAATAACTGTTGTCTTTTCTTGGATTATTATATGGTTTTACAACACGAACTATTACAAAATCATGAAAGGTTTAGTACATCGTTACATACATTTATTAAGACAGTCCAAAGAGTATCAGAATCTACATTAAAGGAACAAAGAGATATTCGGTATAGATTCATATATCAGAAGCGTGACTCTGTTCTACTAGATATATTATGTCAAATGATATTTGCCATTTATCAACGTAATCATGTTGCCAATGAAATTTTAACAGAAGAATTTAGTGAAATAAAGACAGAAATCATAAGAATCAAGACTTTATTACAAACACTTTTGGTTAAAATATTAATCATCGTACAGGGACAACATTACTCCGAGTCTCTAATAATGAAAATAACAACATTAATCCGTTGTATGGAAAATGAAGCACATTTAAAGCCTCAAGCATTCAACAACACAGAAACAAACGGTATGATAACACTTACTAAACAAGAATTACAATCTACAAGATCATCTTTACAACAAGTTTCAGACAATTTACTACCTGAAAATGAACAATATGAAACTCAAAGAGAAAATCTAATGGAATTCAACATTAAAGGATCCAATGATGATACATCTTTCAAATATTTTGGTATAGCTGAAGGTAATTTCACCAAAGTATATAGAACAATGTTTAGTTAAAACTGCTATTAACTACTCACTTCAATACATGATTATATAACTCTTTGAGAGATTTGATACTGTAAATCCTATTTTGGTGCCAAAAATGACGTAAAAATACGTAATTTCACGTGATTTTCGGGTTAAAATATTTCCAATATGAATCTTTATTTTTAATATCTCAAAGTATAAATCTTAATGAATTGTATATAAAAGGAGAGAAAATGAGTGAAAATTGTTTATTTGGGATAATGATGGATTTTTGATGCAAGTATGTGGGGAAATGTATCAAGGGTGTGAAATGTTCAAGACTATCGTTATTAAAGTTGGTTCGTCGTCTTTGATAGATGCTGACACTAAGGAACCGAAATTATCTACAATGACTCGTCTTGTAGAGATTGTTATGGAATTGAAAAGAAATGGTCATAAGGTGGTAATTGTATCTAGTGGTGGTATTGCAATGGGATTAAATGTGATGAAATTAGATAAGAGACCAACTAGTATGACTGAAATTCAAGCTATTGCTGCTATTGGTCAAGGTAGAATGATTGGTAGATGGGATATGTTATTTTCTGAATATAAAGGTGAAATTGCACAGATTTTATTAACAAGAAATGATATTCTTGATTGGAAACAATTTAAAAATGCTAAAAATACTATTTTGGAATTATTAAAGATGGGTGTTACACCAATTGTTAATGAAAACGATACTTTAAGTATAAGTGAAATTGAATTTGGTGATAATGATACTTTAAGTGGTGTCACCGCTGCTTTAATTGAAGCTGATTATTTGTTTTTAATGACTGATGTTGATTGTTTATATACTAATGATCCAAGAAGAGATCCTAATGCAAAACCAATTTTAACTGTAAGTCTTTGTGATAATGATGATGATGATGAAAATCCGTTGAAGGATGTTGATACTTCAAGTGGTTCTGGTAGTTCAGTTGGTACTGGTGGTATGAAGACGAAGATTATTGCTGCTGATTTAGCAACAAAAGCTGGTGTTAATACTATCGTAATGAATAGTAATAATTTATCTGGTATAAGTGAAATTATTCATTATATGGAATCTAATGACAAAAAAAATTATGATCAAAATGAACTGAGTTTACTAAAGAGATTACATGTACCATTACATACTAAATTTTTGGCTACTAATGATAAACAACGTTTGGAGAATAGACAATTTTGGTTATTACATGGTCTTGTAACAAAAGGTTCTATCATTATTGATAAGACAACATATGAGTCATTGAAGGAAGAACATGAATCTAGTAGACAAACTTCTCCAGAGATATCTGATATTGATGAAACCAATACCTGTTGTGTAGGTGGATTACCTGCTTCTGGCATTATTGATGTTCAAGATAATTTTCATGAATTGGAGTGTGTTAATTTAAAGATTGGTAAAAGACTTTCAAATGGTGAATTAGATCCAAATGTACCTTTAAAGACTGTAGGAAGAGCAAGATGTAATTTTACAAGTAGTGAATTAAACAGAATCAAACATTTAGGTAAAGGTGAACATATTCAAGATATTTTAGGATACTCTGAAAGTGTCATTAGTTTAAATACAATGGCTAGTAAGAATGGACATGATTCAGAGGATAATTTTGATAATGATGATTGTTATATTGCAAGTAGAGAAAATCTAGCTTTCATTCCTAGTTAAAATCACCTTTCGTTTCCCCTTGTTATACAAAAATATATAATGTTTTTTCTTTCTTGATGAAGAAACTTTTAAAATTGTCTATAGTCAAATGATCATCCTTAACAAAATTTGGTAATGGTAAGATAAGTTTTTTATCATTGAATGTGACTGTATTGAGATTTTTCAATTGTAAATCATTGGTTTCTTCATTGTACGAAAGATCTAAATCAAGTGATGAGTCAATTTCTGAATCAATGTCTATCCGCAATCGATATGTAGATGTATCCCTGGTCTTTCTCATCACAACATTGAAATTTAAATCTTTTCTGATTATTGAAGATTGTGATTTGTTCGATTTTTTGGATTGTTCCCATTCGTTTGAAATATCTTGAATCAACCCGATCTTTTTTGGCTGATTGTTCGTTGGTAACAACTCTTTCAATCCATTTTCATCGTCCTCAATATCTTGTTTATCAATAAGATCTCTCTTCATTTGTAAAAAATCTGAAACATCATTTTCGGTATTTGTCTTAACATTATCATCATTTCTTATCTCTAATACAGGCAGTTCATCACCTTTGAATTTCATCTTTGGGAACTTAATCCCTTCTCTTTCAACAACAACAGTATCTCTAATCTCAACACTCTCTATACACCATTCCACTAAAATTTGCTTCAATTGATAATTGTTTATGTCTAATATTGTATCAACCAAATCTGAATTAATGATACAATCATATACAGTACATGTATTACCTTTCTTATCCGTATCTATCCTTGGTGGCGATGTTATAATTGGAATCTCCCATTCATTATTCATTATTGCATTGTATGTACTTTTGGCATCAAATGCAGTATGAGGTGATGGGATCTCTTTTGAGTGACAAAGATTGATAAATAATTTTTGAGATGGTGATGGTGCAATTATCTTACTTTTGATAACAAATATGGGTTCAGGAATGATCTTAATCACTGAATTCGCAGTTGCTGGTCTGATATAACTGTCCATAGCTTAGTTTAACGTTCTTCTACTTAGTAGGTCTCGATGAGATGTTTGAATGTGAATTTTTTTTTTCGTTATGTAAGTGAAAAATTATTATATATATAGGAAGAGATGATCAAGAAACATGTAGCTTAGAAACTACTATTGCAGAGCAACATTATGTCTGTATTTGTCAGTGGAGCCAATGGGTTTATTGCTCAACATATTGTTTCTCAGTTACTTAAACAGAATTATAAGGTGATTGGATCTGTAAGATCCAAGGAAAAAGCAGATACGTTGATTTCTCAATTCAATGATCCAAATTTAACTGTTTTTATCGTACCTGATGTATCTCAATTGGATTGTTTTGATGAAATATTTAAAAATCATGGTAGTATAATCAAATATGTGATCCATACAGCATCACCTTGTCATTTTGTCACTAGTGAGTTTGAGAAAGAATTATTGATACCAGCTAGAAATGGTACAGTAAGCATTTTAAATTCTATCAAAAAATTTGCATCTCGAAATGTTGAAAGAGTTGTCATTACTTCAAGTTATGCAGCTATTATTGACAATGAAAGGGATCATGAAGAAGGTATTGTTTTCAAAGAGACGGATTGGAACCCAACAACCTGGGAAGGATGTCAAACGACACCAATTCGAGCATATTGTGGATCCAAAAAGTTTGCTGAGAAGGCAGCATGGGATTTCATTACTGAAAACAGAGGTGAAGTCAAGTTTGAATTAACTACTGTAAATCCAGTATTTGTATTTGGTCCTCAGTTATTTGATGAGAATGTTAAAGAGACATTGAATGCTTCTTGTGAAATAGTGAACAAGTTAATGAATACTGGTATTAATGAACCTATTGTGACAAGCATACGTGACATTGTTGGTAATTTTATTGATGTTCGAGATGTTGCAAGAGCCCACTTGTGTGCATTTCAACAATCGAATACGATCGGTAAGAGATTATTAATGAGTGAGGGTTTATTCAATTCACAAGAATTATTGAATATCATGAATGAAGATTTTGATCAATTGAAGGGTTCAATCCCAGTAGGTGAACCTTCTAAGGGTATTTCGCATTTGAATGATTCTAAAGTTGACAATAATGAGACACGATCATTACTTGGATTTACTTTTCATACTTTGAGAGAGAGTATTGATGATACAGTAAGACAAATACTTGATCATAAAAATTTTATTATGTAAATACAAATAGATACGCTAGATTAATCCATACATTTTTTCAATTCTTGTAATCTTTTCTCTCTTTCTTGTTCTCTTTGTTTCAAGAATTCTTTATAATGAGTAATGTTGACTTTACCCTTCCCACCAAAATTCATCTTTGGATATTTGGTACCTAAAAGTTCATCCCAAAAGGTAAAGAAAGGTTGTGCAAAATTACTTGTCAAACCGAATTTTTGATGATGAATATCATGATAAACAGCATTATTTGGGAAACAAAATTGAAATGGATCCCAAGGTAATACATAACCACAATGATCATCAACGGTTTTCATTGTTGCAAAGACAAATAAAATGATTTGTTCTCTTGCTGTAAGATTTGTTAATAACATTGCAACACCTGTACCTAAGGTGTCTAAAAGAAACCCTTCGACTGGATGATTATATAAAGCACCATAAGCGTAAGGAACGTATAGTTTATGATGAACAGAATGAAACTTGTTATAAAGTGATTTACTTTGATGCATTAAACGATGTAACCAATATTGCCAAGTGTCAACAAATGTAAAACAAAAGGCTAATTTCAATGTAGAGATACCATAATTATAAAACCATTCAATAAAACCTGTCTTGTTAACCAGAATAGATATCCAATGATGTGGGATATTTAATTTTGTTGCCAAAGATGTAAATCTAATTTTCCAATGATAAATTTCATTAGATTCAAATCCGGTCATTGGAACTGGATCAAATTTATAAGCAACATAAGCGAATAAAGATTGAATAACGTGTTGTAATAAAACTTCTCTTAATACTTCAACTCTTGTAGTTAAATTTCTTTTATTAACTTCTTCACTTGGATGAATTCTATAAGTTTCAAATAACTTGAAGGTATCAATCAGATGGAAAAAGCATGAAAATATCCAATAAGCAGCAACTGGTGCAATGATAGCGATGATACCATCTGGAATTCCTTCAAAAAGAGTTGGTTTCAAAGAGAGTTGAACCAAAGGTTCTAAATGATCTTTAACAAAAGCAGAAGCTTCTGTTGTATTAGACACGTTCATTATATTTACGTAGTTGTTATGATTTCAAAATAGTTGTTATAACTGATGATGAACTAAGATTTTATTTTCAGATTCGGAATCTTTTAGCTTTTTTATATACAAAGAAACGTATAACAAACTGAACGATAACAAAAGTGAAAGAGGATGATAAATAGCCTCATTTGATGTCTGAACAGTATTTAGAGAGTGTGTAAAGGGTCTATAAAAGATTTGTACTGAGAAAGACAGAAAGAAAGAGAGAAAAACGTGCGTTTTTGAAGGAACGAAGGCAAGCTGGTCTTTACATACATACATACATACATAGATTAAAGTCAAATGCATATACAGGAAGAGATGAGTATTAATCAGCAGAAAGAAACTAGTTAGAATATTCTAGATACCGTGTCGATACCGTGTCGATACCGTCTCTTTATCTCATTATACAAAGTTTATTTAGTATAAACCGTTCCTGTAGGGATTGATCTACAACGAATAAATAAAGCAGCAAAAACAACATCAACAAACAAACAACAAAGGAATGAAAATGCCGCATCCAAAACAACAAAACAAACAAACAAACAAACAACAAACAAAGACCAAAAGTTGTTTTTGTTGTTGTTTGAAGAACGTGACGGTAAAATTCGTTGTGACAAAAAGTGAAAAATGATCAAAGAGAGTTGAAAGAGAGAGAGAGAGAGAGAGAGAGAGTGAAACAGAGTTAGAGTGATGGAGATGTTTAGTAAGTTGTCTTTACAGGATACAGTGAGTAATGATAATGATATACCTGGTTTAGATAAGTTGTCTATATCTGATTCATTACCGAAGGATGTCATTGATAGATTTATGCCTCATGTTCCTGTTAATAGATCACCATTGGGTCAAAATGTACATGTTTTAGATAAGAAAGATATTGAAATAGATGAGGATATTGAAATGGAGGATGTTGTAGAGACAGTAAAAGAAACTAGCACTGGTTTTAAAGATTTATTATCACCTACAGCGCTTGGTGTTCAAGCTGCCATTAAAAATGATGATAATATAGACACTACTAGGAGTACAATAGATTCTATTAAACAAGAATTACGTTCAAGGAGTGGATCACAACCTATTCATGTCTCTATCAATAATCATAATAATTATTATGGTAATTCAATACCAATATCACAAAATAGTGAATTACCACAACCATGGTCATCTGATTCCTTACCTGTATCACGTAAATGGTATAATATAACATCATATTTACAAATGATACTTAATTCAATCACCGTTTCAATCGTTATCATATATATTATCAGTATCATTAAATCTGATTTGAATTCAATATGGTACGTTTCACGAAAAAATTTAATCAATGAATCAAATCATTGTCGACAACAATATAACGATAATGACTGTGATCAAAATTTTAAATTACCTGCATTAACAAAAGATTGTCAGGATTGGAAACTTTGTATGGAAAGAGATAATTCATTAATTTTCAATGGTCGGAGTATCTTAATGATGAATCTATTTGGTAGTTTAATTGAAGCATTGTTACAACCAATTGGTTGGAAAACTGTCATCATATTGATTATAACTGCTTCAATTTGGTTATTTGGTACAAATTTTCTTTTGGGTTTCATTAGAGCTAAATCGTATTATGGTAGTCAAGAGCACACAAAAGACCCACAAGACTCTCAAGACTCACAATCAAACAAGACAGATTTAGTCTCTTTGAAACAATAGTACATAATCCAAACCATATCATTATATAACGACTCAAGCATAATCAAGACAAGACTTCGTCTCACTAACAAAGACTCATTATCATCGTTGTAAATCTCGGAAAACGCTTTCCGGAAAGATTATATAAAGAAGGAATCTGTTTAATTCTTAACAAAGAGAACTTGTACCCAACAACCAATACAATAAAGATGTTTAGAACGAGTGTAATGGCTTCCAGAGTCTCAATTTCTAATGTTAGAATACAAGCAATGTCACATTTTGCGTCAATCAAAACACCTCCTAATTTACTTAATGAACCTATCAAACCATTTGCTGCTACTGATTCAAAAGATTGGGATCTTTTAAGAGCATCCTTACTTAAATTCAATAATAAATCTTTAGAAATTCCTTTAGTCATTAATGGTACTCGTATTTATCATAATTCAAAACATGACATGGCAACAGTACAACAATTGAATCCATCAAATATATCTCAAGTATTAGCTAATATTTCACAAGCAAATACGAAAGACTTATCTCTTGCTATCGAAACTTCAAATAAAGTTAAGAAATCATGGGCTGATTTACCATTTTATGATAGAGCTGCTATCTTTTTAAAAGCTGCAGATCTTATTTCAACTACATATCGTCATGATATGTTAGCTGCCTGTATGTTAGGACAAGGTAAAAATGTTTATCAAGCTGAAATTGATTGTGTTGGTGAATTATCAGATTTTTTAAGGTTTAATGTTCATTATGCCTCTGAATTATATAATCAACAACCAACTCATTCACAGCCAGGAAATTGGAATACTGCAGAGTATAGACCATTAGAAGGTTTCACTTATGCCGTGTCACCTTTTAATTTCACTGCTATTGCTGGTAATCTGGTAGCAGCTCCTGCTTTAATGGGTAATACTGTTCTTTGGAAACCATCTCAATATGCTGCCCTAAGTAATTATTTACTTTACACTGTTCTTGAAGAAGCTGGTTTACCTGCTGGTGTAATTAATTTTATTCCAGGTGATCCTATCCATGTCACAGATACTTTACTTAAGGATAAAAATTTTTCTGCATTACATTATACTGGATCCACTCATGTCTTCAAACAATTATATGGAAAGATTCAAACAAATTTGACAAATGGGAATTATAGAGACTATCCACGTATTGTTGGTGAAACAGGTGGTAAGAATTTTCATCTAATTCATCCTTCTGCTAATATTCCAAATGCTGTCTTTAATACAATTAGAGCAGCTTTTGAATATCAAGGTCAAAAATGTTCTGCTTGTTCTCGTCTTTATTTACCATCAAGTATCTCAGAAAGATTTCTCAAGGATATGATTGGTATCCTATCTGAAGAAAATGCTAAATGTTCACCAGTCAATGTCGCTGCAGGTCCAATTAGTGGAGGTGATCTTCATGGTTTTATTGGACCAGTAATTCATGCTGGTTCATACAAGAAATTAGTTAATGTCATTGAAGAAGCTAAAAAGGATCCTCAATTAGAAATTATTTATGGTGGTCAATATAATGATTCTCAAGGTTATTTCATTCATCCAACAATCATCAGATGTAAGGATCCACATCATGAATTTTTAAAGACTGAATTTTTTGGACCAATCTTAACTGTTTATGAATATCCAGATACTGAATTCAAATCTGTATGTCAAGAAATTGATGAAACGACTACCTATGGTCTTACAGGGTCTATTTTCGCTAAGGATCGTAAGGCTATCGAAACTGCTTCTGATCTGTTAAGATATTCAGCTGGTAACTTTTATATCAATGATAAATGCACAAGTGCAGTCGTTGGTCAACAATGGTTTGGTGGTGCAAGAATGAGTGGTACTAATGATAAAGCTGGTTCAGGTAATATACTAAACAGATTTGTCACAGTTAGAAATATTAAAGAGAATTTTTACGATTTGACTGGTTACAAGTATCCTTCCAACTATGAAAATTGATAATATCGTCCCATCTCTATTTTATATTCTTTTATCTTTAAATATTTTTTTATATTCAACTATCTGTTTATATCGTCTTCCTTTCTGATTGAAGTTTAGAGACACATGAATACAATTTTGGTGAAAAATAAATTTCATAGTTATCTCACTATTAACAAATATCGCCAATACAAACATTATCAACGTTCAACGATGTTACGATTGTTTGGAGTCCAGACTAAACTCACAACTCGTTATTTTACCTCGACTGGATTTCTTTTAAAGAAGAAACCATCAAAGGGTAATAACAAGATTACACAAGACGAAGAGCCAACTATCGAAGTGGACATCAAACAGTATCTCAATGAAGCCAATGATAGATTCTCACAGACTCTTGAATTGCACCAAAAGAGACTTAATGAGGCCAAACAAGGTAAAGTTAACCCTAATATTTTCAATGAATTGAAGTTAGCTAATGGTTCTAAATTCACTGATATTGCAAACACATCACTTCGTGGGAAGAATGCTTTACTAGTAACTGTATTCGACCCAAAGGAGACCAAAAATGTTATTAGTCTGATTATGGCCGCTGGAATGAATCTAACACCAGAAAGAGTTCCTAATAACGATCAACAGTTAAAGATTGCATTGCCTCCACCAACTAAAGAATCCCGATTAGAATTGATCAAAGATTTAAAGAAGATTTTTGAAGAGTTTAAAGTCTCTTCCAGCTTTAAGTACTCTTTGGGATTCATTCGTAGGGATATTTTGAATAAATTGAAGGGATTTAAGAAGGGTAATGATATAACAAAAGTAATGAAAGATTTGGAATCTATTCATAAGGATTATGCTAACAAATTACAAGAACAATTCAAACAAGTTGAGAAAACAATCATGAATAATTGATCATCATGGCAATTCATGTACATTTCGTAATTTATATACATGTATATACTGTAAATAAACCATTAAAGCATTTAAGCTTGTTTGGCTAAAGAGATCAATGATTTGATTCTTTGCCAAAGGGATGGGGTATAAGCACCTGTAATGAATGCTTTAACAAAATTCCAAGCTTTATTATTAGAATTATTGATTGGATAATCTAACGGTGGTGGAATTTGTGTTGAGATAAAGGGCAAAGTATCGTAACATACACTCTTTGCATTACAAAGACCCAATAAACCTTCTTCACCACCAAATTTACCATACCCTGATCCGTTAATACCACCAAATGGTAATTGACAAACATAAAATGTAGCAAAATCGTTGATAGCAACATTACCAGTTTTCAATGAATTAGCTACATGATTACATTCTTTATAATTGGAACCAAAGACGGAACCACCAAGACCAAATGGAGCTGAATTGGCGATATCGATACAATCTTGAGTATCTTTAGCTCTCATCATAACTAAGACTGGACCAAATACTTCATTTTGAGCAATCTTCATATCTCTTGTAACATCAACAAGTAAAGTGGGTTGGAAATAATGACCCTGAGGATAAGTTGGATGAGAATAACGAGACCCCCCTGCAAGTAATCTTGCACCATTTTGTACAGCATCTTGAATCAAATGTTCCAATTCATCGAATCTATTATCGGAAATCATTGCGCCCATATCTACACCTTCCAATTGATCAATATCAGAACCAAGTCTTAATGGAGTCGATTGTAATCGTTGTTCCAATATATTAACTAAATCATCATAATTGGCAGCTGATACAACGACTCTTTCAATACCAATACAATTTTGTCCTGCAGATTGGAAAGTACCTCTCATAATGATTGATGAAAGGGCTTTAAGATTCTTGACACTATCTAGTACGATGAATGCATCCTTCCCACCTAATTCTACTACAACTGGTGTAAGAGAGACAGCAGCACATCTAAGGATATGATGAGCAATAGGCTGACTACCAATGAAGGTAATATGTTTCAAACCAGGATGTTCAGTGAAATGATTGGCTGCGTTGTCATTACCTTGTGGAGGTAAACAGTAACACAATTGAACTAAATCCACATTCTCATCGCATGCTCTAAGACATTCTCTCATCAATTCAATAAAGAATTCAGAAGACCAAACAACTTGTTCAGAACATTTAACAACTATGGAATTACCAGTAAATAATGCAGCAATTATTGGACCCATCAAATTATGAAATGGATAATTCCAAGAAACAATGGATGATACTACACCTAAAGGTTCATAGCGAACCTCGGCACCTTTATACCACTTCATAAAGAAATTAGTGGGACCTGAACGACGAGATGGTTGTAAAATTTGAGGACCATGTAATAGAATCCAATTAATTTTCTCTAAAGTGACTAATATTTCTCCCATTGAGGCATCTAACATAGTCTTACCGGAGTCTCTACATGCAATTCTGGCAATAAGTTCCTGATGGGAAAGAATATAATCTCTTAAAGTGACTAAGATACGTAATCTACGAGATATGGATGATTTCGAGAATTTATCTTGTGCAGCAGTGGCTTTTTGAATGATGGAGTCTATATCATTAGAGGACATTGAATGATAGGTATGTAATAGCTGACCAGTAGCAGGACAATATGCTTGAATCACAGAAAGATCATCAGGATCTCTAATAGAGGGTTTAGTGAGACGCACCTTTGATTTCCAGTTTGGAGAAGCAGCTTCTGGAATTGGTACGGTGATTTTCACTGATTGAGGCAGTTCGACCCCAATTGATTGAGATAACATCTTATAAAAGAAATAAACAGTAAAAACAGTGGCACCAAATGTACAGAGAGCCATTATTCTAGCATTATCATTGACCGTAGTCAACAAAGCTTGAGTCTGTTGATTCTTGAAAAGATCAAACGTGTGCTGATTGTTGTTTATCCAATGTTGCACATGTGCTTGTACAGACCTGTTAAGTTGTCTAAGCATATCTCCTGAAAGATTCAAATGGTTCATCTTACAAAAGCACCTCTTGTTACTTCTGATTGCAAATGACTTGTATTCTTATATAAGATAATCATTTGATAATTTGATAATCGTTCTCTCGTATAAAAAAAAAACGGCTGGAGATATCGATGGAATAGTAAGTTTTTAGTTGTATGGTTGGTCTTGCTAGTACTATTTGTTATCTAGTTGTTATTGTTTGTCTGTTTTATATAGAAGAAAGCGTCTTAAGGACAACTATAGAAAGTAAGTTTAGGCATACTTACAAATTCTAATTGGCGTTGATGTGCATCTCAGGAATAGGCTTTGTGACAGCATCAATCAACATATTGATGACAGTATCCTTCTTTGCAGCAGCAATATCTCTGATTTCTTTCAATTCAGGTTGAATATCTTTATCAGCAGTTTGTTCTAAGTCAGTAACATTGCCTACATTTGAGGATTCATATTCTTTCAGTTCTTGATCCTTACGAGCCTTGTAAATATCAATCTCCTGAGCAGCATCCAATTTGGCTTGTTTCAACTTCTCTTGTCTATATTTTCTAGCCTTTGAAATAATTTCATGAGCTTCTTTCTCTGCTTTTAGTAAAGTAGCAATACCATTTTGTTGTGACTGTATTGTGTTAGTATACATATATAACAACTATGTGTTTACATTACATAATACATACCATCTTTATCTGTGATACTTTCTGTTATTCTTCTATTCTTCACTTTATCTTCTCTTTCTTTCTTATATAACAATTGATTCAAAAGTGCTGCAACATTTTTTTTTTTTCATGTTGAAAAAGCAGCACTTTATATATACTGTTACTATGGTATAAGACGATGAGATATCATTGAAGAGCTCTCACATACTGATAAGCTAGATCACATAGAGATTCTTTACCAACAGATGATTTCTCTCCCAAAGTTTCTATTGAAATTTGCCATTCAGTGATGCCTATCTCCTGTAAAAGATCTTTCAAATTAGCAATCTTGTTTTCAAACCCAATTCTTCCAAGATTGTTGTCTGCGTCCTCTATTTCTATCAATAAACCTTTGAATCCTGTTGACGAGAACAAATTGATTGCTCTTATAGTTGCATCCATTGTCTTGAATGTTTCTCCAGCTTCTCCCTTTAGAGTTTGACGGGGTTCCCACATATTCGTCAACTTATTTGCCAGCAGCATATCTAATGATTCAGGGTATCCTGTACTACAATCGTTTTCCTCTAATATTCTCGTTTGTGAGTCATCACCATCAGAACTTATAAGAACTCCTAAACCATCCTTTATAAGTATACTTGTATTCTCATGATGTGAAAATCGTACACTATGAAGCAATTTACCACCACCGTAATTCTTCACATGTGTTCTGTACGTCTTGAATTCAAAAGACCAAGGTTCTTCAATTGAAACTAATGTACTTGATAGAGCATCTCTAAATGCAACTAGCATTGAGGGCGTAGTTCGTTCCACAAATAATACACTGTCTCTCTCCCTCTCTCTTGTTAGTATATCACTTCTTCTCTATCACATACTGCAACAATTCACAGTACATACGCTGTTCTAGTCATCTCTCAATGGCCCTCTCGATATTTGTTCTATCATATATAAATATTTCACTTTGTAAATCTTTTCATCAAATCGCAAAGTGCAAAAAACGAAGTTGTTCGATATAAAGAGATATAAAGAGATATTATTTTGATGGTAAGTTAGTTAAACTTGTCCACAACATACGATACAATCATGGACTCTACAGATATTGCAATCTTCACAGCTTTCGCTATTGCTCTTGCTATCTATATTAATAGACATCTCTTTTTAAGTAAGCCAGATCCAACAAAATTTGTTGCTGGGACAACAAGAGATATCAAACAAGTAATGAGTTCTAATGGTAAAAATTATTTGGTTATTTATGGTTCTCAAACAGGTACAGCAGAGGATTATGCTAGGAAATTTGCTAGAGAATTAGCTGCCAAATTTTCTTTAGAAGTTTTATGTGGTGATATTGAACATTTTGATTGGGACTCAATTAACGAATTGGATTCTAATGTAATAATTAGTGTCTTTATGAGTACATATGGTGAAGGTGATTTTCCTGATCCTGCAGTACCATTTGAAGAGTTTTTGACAGCTTTAGAACCAGAAGAAAAACCTCTTAATAATGTAAAATTCACATTATTTGGTCTAGGTAATTCTACCTATGAGTTCTATAACGGTGCTGCTAAGAAGACAAAAAAAATTATGTTAGAGAATGGTGCTACAATGATTGGTACATTTGGTGAAGGTGATGATGGTGCTGCTACTACTGATGAAGATTTTATGGCTTGGAAGGAAATTGTTTTGGAAGATATTAAAACTTCTCTCAGTCTTAAAGAACATCAACAGGTATTTGAACCATCTTTCAATTATGATCAATTGGTGATGCCAGATATGGATATAGTCTCTTTAGGTGAACCTTGTAAACAATATTTACCAGGTCAAAAATTACCATTTAATAAAGAATTAAATGTATATATGGGACCTTATAATGTTGAGTTTCCTTATGTGGCACCAATTACGAAATCAAGAGAATTGTTCACTAAGAATGCTGGACGTAATTGTATTCATGCAGAATTTGATATTAAGGATTCAAACTTGAAATACTCAACTGGTGATCATTTAGCCATTTGGCCATCAAATTCTGATTTTCATGTCAGCCAATTCTTATCGACCTTCAATTTAGATGGGGATGAGATCTTTAAATTAACCGCAAAGGATCCAACTGTTGAATTACCATTTGTTACACCAACAACAATCGGTGCTGCTGTTAGACATTATTTGGAAATAACAGGCCCGATCTCTAGACAATTTTTGGATTTACTAATTCAATTTGCTCCTAATGATGAAATTAAACAAAGATTAACAGACCTATCAAAGGATAAAGATCAATTTCATATTGAGATTACTGCAAAATACTTTAATATTGCAGATGCAATGTTATATTTATCTAATGGTAAGCCTTGGTCTACTGTTCCATTTGAATTTTTGGTTGAAACTATTCCATCTTTAAAACCACGTTATTATTCGATCTCTTCATCTTCAGCTTCAGAAAAACAAACCGTTCATATTACTGCAATTGTTGAGGACTCAACAATCAATGAACAACAACTTAATAAAAACGTGTATGGTGTTACTACTAACTTACTGAGAAACATTCAATTGACACAATGTAAGTCGGATGATACTCCACCACTCAAATTTGATTTATTAGGTCCACGTAATTTATTTGATAATTTCAAATTACCCATTTATATTCGTCGTTCAACTTTTAAATTACCTACAAACCCAGCTACACCAGTAATTATGATTGGACCTGGCACAGGCATTGCCCCATTTCGTGGGTTCATACGTGATAGAGTTCAATATATGAAATCTCAAATTGAAAGTAATAATAATATTCAAATTGGTAAACATTTATTATTCTATGGGTGTAGAAATGATGATGATTTTCTTTACAAGGAAGAATGGCCAGAGTATGCTAAGATCATGAATAATAAATTGGAAATGTTTGTGGCTTACTCACGTAAACCTGAGCAAAAGAAAGTTTATGTCCAGGACCTTTTGAAAGAACAAGAAGAGCAAGTAATGAGTTTATTCAAACAGGGTGCTTTCCTTTATGTATGCGGTGATGCAAAGGGTATGGCTCAGGATGTTCAATCGACTGTCATTGCAATTACCTCTCGTGGTATGGATATTTCAATTGAAAAAGCAACAGAAATGATCAAGATGTTTAAAACTTCTGGTAAATATCAAGAAGATGTCTGGTAAGCTTATGCTTCTAATAAATATTGCTCTTATTATCTTGTATAATATAAGATATGTAAACTCCCAAAAAGTTCTCTGTGTTAGTTTATAATGTACCATATAACTAGGAATAAAAATATTCATTTTAGCCCTTTTATATATGTTATATATTATATATCAGTGTTATTTTTATATGAATGTATATGTATTGCTTTTAGTCCAAAAAAATTATTCTTTGGAATGAGGGTTCTTTATTGTTAATGTGATATTACCCTTCAGTGTGTTCTTTGCAACAGTCACTTGAGTTAGATCATCGACTACGTAGTCTGCACCGGCTTCAAATAGAACTTCCTTAGGGTAAGAGGAAGTAATACCAATTGTAACAGCACCCATTCTTTTACCTGCTAAGACCCCAACAGGAGCATCTTCAAAAACTACACTTTTCACTTCACCAGAATAACCCCATTGTTTAGCTAAAACATCACGAGCGGTAGCATAACCTGTAGGATCTGGTTTACCAGCTTTGACATCAAATGCAGTAATAAAGACATCTGGTTTACCAACATCAGCAAGGATGGTAGTAAACCAAGAAAAGGCCAAATAGGGTGATCCAGAAGTAACAATTGCCCATTTTCTTCTGTGACATTCATTCTTAAAGTTATTTTGAGTTTCTGTATCTTTATCGAGAGATAACAATAGTCTCTCAGCACCTGGAATCAGCGTAACAGTATCTAAATAATTGTCAGCCATATCCTTCTCTAGCATAAGAACACCAGCATTATCAGTATTATCCACATCTGGAAAGAATCTCTTCAGCATTTCTTCAGTTCTGGAACCATGGGATACCTTGAAGAGCTCTTCGGGATCAACGTTATGTTGAGCACATATCTTTCTCCAGGCTCTCTCAGCAGCTTCAGTGGTCTTGACAATTGTGCCATCCAAGTCAAATAAACAGACGTCAGTAGTTATTTCTTTAATAGTCATTATTGTTTGTGTCACTCTTTGTAGTTTCGAGAATTGGTTATTTGGAATTTGCGGAGCCTCTTATATAGTAAATAAAAGAATTTGACAAAATACGAAATCATAGAAACTGGAAATGTTTTGAGGTTCTTGAAGTAATGATAAGTGGTATGTGGAATTGTTGCTGAAAGACTCAAGTTTGAGATTCTATCATGAGTTCTTTTGGTTTGATCACGCCATAACCACAATAGACCGGTTCTAAAAGGAAGATACAGTATTATTGAAGTTTGACTTTTACAGATGTAATATATATATGCTTGTTTGCTTGGAGGGCCATTACATGGCATCACGAGCATTCTCTGAGCTCAACATGCTAGAGTATTTGTCTCTACGTTGAGAATCCTCCTTGATTAATTGTACAATTTGATCTGTTATCCTCTCTGTAATATCGTAAGCCTTATGACAGCATTCCATCAGCGTTAAAGCATCCATTGGTAAGCCACCAGCTTTGGAAACTTGTACAACTTCTCTATTCTTATTTAGAGTCACCGTCAATACACCATCTCTTAATAGCTCTTCCTTAAGAGTGGCATCAATGATTGAAATCTCTGAATTATTCTCACCTTTGATATTTTCTTCTGTATCTTGTGGATTAAAAAAAGAGAAAGTCACACAAATTGGTATATGTAAAATTCCTAACCCAACTGGTTCTCTCTCCTCAATAGGATGAACAATCACTTTCTCTCCGTGCACGGTAATATCTGGTTTCTTAAAATGCATTAATCCTGCCATGACTGCAATACATGAAGCATCAACAAATCCACCATCACAATTTAAAAAATGAACATTGGCTCTAACAGCCCAACATTTACTCCCAGCAACAATACATAAACCCTCTACATCCAATGCACCTGATCTTCTCACTGCTTTTTCAATAATTCTAGAGATTAATACTTCATCTTCACCAGTATTATTCCCATTCTCAAATTGTGGTCCAGCCATAGGAGTAGATTCTGTTGAAATTAAAAACAGCCCCTCAAAGGGTCTATCCTCATAAGGTGTGGCAATCTGTGCACTAATTCTACAATGTACTTTAGTTTTTCCCATCTCTACCAACACATCACCATACTCGTCCCCAAGTGTTATTTTCACCTCTCTAAACTGTTCAAACAAACGACCATCTAGCCTATGCTTTTGTCTAAGAGCCTCTAATATAAACTCCGCCTCGGCAGTAGACGTCTCAATCTCCTTAGCCATCTATAATGTCTCCTTCTGCAACGTTATCTTCTTAGTTGCAAAGCTCATCTCACAATTAGGATAAATCTCAGATTTTTCAATTTGATAATCGAAAATTTTGCACCTCGTAGAAAATGAGTCTTGCAGGTATTATATAAGTTTATAAGTAAAAGAGAGACAGTTCTATGATGAAGATTCTGATGTGACTGATGATTGATTGTTAGATATTTCTCGAAGAGCTCAACAAGCTGTTTCTTTAAGTGAAAGTGTTGTTTCGTTTGATTCGTATCGCTCGTTTATGCGAGATGAAATAATATATATCGGTTATAGTGAAATATTTCAAGGTTATATAATGTTTAGTTCATTTAGCTTTAGTTCCAATATTGTAAGTAACTTGTTGGTGAAGAGGGTAGTAACGAGGAATAATATTTTAAATGGAGACAGTTTTTTGGTTGAAACTATTTGGTTCATTGGTAGTTTTAGTACTGGGGTCGAATTGGCTGCTGTCACATGTCATTTTAGAATACAAGAAGGACCTGTCAGATGTTGCATTGTTTGAGCAATCTAATATTACAGTTGTAAGAAAGAAGAATGAGACTGCTCTTTATCGAAATTTTTTAGTTCCCAGTGGATTCCCTTTGACAACTGGATTGGGACTCTCTTTGGGCTATAAGATTAGAAATGGTAACTTTATGGATGTGTGGAACGCTATTATGGAGTCTAAAGCTGACAATTATATTACATTTAATAACAGTGAGAAAAAGTATACATTGGGTGAGATTAACGGTATGGCCAAACATCTCATTAAGGAGATACTCTCAGGTGACCACTTATTACGAGAAATTGGAATTACCATCTCATGTTCCAGTCTCGAGGGATTCGTACTCAGTCTGGCTGCAATGATTTGTTCAATACAAGTTAAAGAAAGCAAAGTGATTTCTCATTACTTGTCTGCTGTGCCTCGTCAAAGAAACGAATCTCTAGATCTTTTGATTGTTGATTCATGGAAATCCTTCAAGATGTTAGGCAATAGTATAGATTGGTACAAATTAATCATTGTATGTGATAAGACTGAGTTGAAACCAGTCGGTTGTGACAATGTAAGGACGTGGGATGATTTGGTCCATGGCTTCAAAGAGGACTCCAGTTTTGAATATGCTCCACCATCAGATAACTCGGATGATTTGAAACCCTTCATGCATATTACGTCTCCATGGAATACAACAACGACTTTTAATCAGCTAAATTTGGTTAGTGGAATGTCAGCATTTATAAAGAGTTTCCCAATGGGTCACGAACTCAATTCAAAAGATATTATGACTGCAGTCTCTGAGACCCACCTTGATGCCAATTTCAACCTACAAATGTGGTGTAAGATTCTATCTGTCCTGTTGCACAATGGTTCAGTCAAGTTCATGACTGAAAACAAACTCTCTTTACAAGAATTGAATGATACTACTTTACTAGTCATAAATACGAATTCAATGATTAATTTTTTCAACAAGAAGATTCAGATACCCTCAACTGATTCAATTTTACAGCAGTTCAAGAAATCTTGTGCAACAGTTCTCCTTAGTGAAGGCATATTTACTAAATTTGGACAATATAGGTCATTGGATACCATACGGTGTGTCTATATGGCTGAATCAGTCCTAAGAAATGATTTAGTGTTGGCATTTGATGGGAAGATTCCAAAATACGGTAATAATCAATTGACAAGTAAAATAACAACAATCCAATTAAATCAAATGAGAGCCATTTTAGGTTCAAGAATCGTTTTAGAGTTTTACTGCCCTTACATTGTCTTAGGCCCAATAGCACAAACAAATTTCTATGATTACAGAATCTTTCCCAGCTCCGTCGATAGTAATGTCACATGCTTGGGATCTTTAACTACATCTCTAGAGGGCAAACTTATTGAAACTGCAGGTAACGAAGAACTAGATATTGAAAAAAGACAAGGTATGCTTTGTATCCGTGGTTTTACCATTGGAAGACCATTGGAAGATGATAGGTTGACTGCTGCTGGGAAATTAAGTGATTCATTAGCTGGTGGTGAGGGATGGATGCCTATGGTTGGTGTTTTTGGTCTTTGGGGACAAGACGGATGTCTTTATCTCTACAAATAACTGCATATCATATATATTCAATCTACTAATCTATTAAAACGTATTTATTTATTCTATCACTTTATATATGCTAACATAAGAAAAATCCTCACCATGTTTAATCATAAGACAATCTCCCGTCAACATTGGACCAGAAATCTTGGATATATTTCGTTTGGTCCTTTTTGGTCTTATCAGGAGAACCTCTAACAGCTAGATATGTTCTGTTGTCTACCTCAATATCCCATTCATCTTTATTTGCACCAACAATCTTACCGCCAGTTTCTGATAAGATACACCAACCAGCGCAGACATCCCAAGAATAACAACCACCATCCCAATAACAATCTAGGTAACCCATTGCAATATATGCCATTGTCATGGCAGTTGAACCCAAATTTCTAAAACCATGAACAAAACCACCATCTGCAGACAAAAGATTCTCATTAGTTCTCATCTTAGTTTTAAAATTTGGTCCCTCTCTAGCTGAACCAGGTTGTAAAGCCACCACTGATTTATTCAACTGCAACGGACCCATTGATTCAATTTTACTCTCATGATCAAATGCTTGACGATTGATCCTTACGCCATAACCCTTCGATGCCGATATCAATATATTTAAATGCGGATTATATATAACACCAACAACAGGCTCTTTATTAACTGTAAGACCCATTGAAGTGCAACTGTATGGAAAGTCATGAACAAAATTGGTTGTTCCATCGATTGGATCTACGATAAATGTAGGATCATCTGAAATCTTAGTGACACCCTTCACGTAACTTTCCTCACCTATAAATTTGTAAGATGGGAATTCCATTTTCAAAGAGTCCCAAATCAATTTTTCAACTTGTTTATCAATCTTGGTGACGATATCAACCATCCTAGAGCCCGTCTTCAATTCATATTCTTGTTGTGTACCAGACTTATTCTTAATAATAGGACCAACTTTCTGCGTAGCTAACTCGCAAAGATACTCTTCAATATATTTCAAATCAACTGTCATTGCTGAGATTCCTTGTACGTCTCCATATCACACTACTAGAAATGAAACATTCCTTATACTCTCGAACTATCCATTACCGATGAGTTATTTATTATATAATATGAGATGCGGAAGTTACTAGATTTTCGGGTTTGCAGCAGATCTGAAAAATTATTTTATTACGTAGTGTTGTATAAAGCATTATATAAGATGGATGAGCAGACATTACAAATATTTGTGTTCTTCCAAGTACTTTTTGACATCGGCAGCGTCTCTACTAACCCAGGCAGCCTTGGTCTTGACAGTATCCAAGGCTTGCGCAATGTTAGAGTCGAACCCATTGGTATTCTTGTCAGCGAAGAATTTGTTAACGTTATCAATGTCGGTGAAACTGGAAAAGCCAGAGATACATAAATTTAAGACGTGACCCAAAATTGGGGAACCTGGTTGTAGTCTCTTAATAATTTCGGTCCAGTTGCCTTGTAACCACCCCCATAGGGCAATGGTACCTTCCTTGTGATTCCTTAAACCTGTCATTGGAGTGTAGATATCTTGATTCAAGACAGTACCATCTAATAAATAGCCCAACGTTCTTTCGATCAACTTGGAGTCTGTGAAGGAACCGAGGGATCTCAAAGCAGCAAGCTTTTCGTCATTATTAACTGGGTTCCTGTAAATATCGAATAACTTGTCGTAACTTTCAACACCACCCTTCTTGGCAACAACATTGAAGACAATACCCTTGATTAAAGCTGGAATGACAGGCTTGTCACCATCAACATACTTGTTGAACATTTCCATGGCAGCCTTAACGACAACTTCGTCATTAGAATTACAGGCAGTACGGAATAAGGTGACTTTTAATCTTTGTAAGTCATAAGAATCGGATTCATTGAAAGTCCAACCTAGAGCGTGGACTTTGTCAGAGATTAAATCGTTGGTAAACTTGTTTAAAGCATCGTGAGTCTTTTCATCTTCAAACAACCACGCAGCTTTTAAGGAAGCAATACTGTTGGTGATCTGTTCCCAGACAACAAAATTGTCTTCATCCTTCCAGTCGGAAACTAAGTTCAAGAAATTGGTAGAAGAAGTGTAACCTGAAGAAGCTAGGTTCTTAACTTCGGCAACTAGCCCTGTACGATCTTCAACAGATAGTAATTCTCTTTGCTTACCGAAAATAGCCCATCTTTTGTTTGGGTATAATGTGATAAAGAAACCAGCTTGATCGGCATTGATTTTGTAAAATTCGTTGTCCTTTAGAGTGAAGGTTTTGATCTTTTCATCCAAGACTAAAGTGTTATCAACACCGTTCTTGTCCTTAATGGATAAGAAGACTGGATAGATAGTTTCATCTTCTGCTGGTTGAGCATCACCAGTACTTAAATAACGATTTTGAACGCAGGTAATCATGTTTCCGTTTTCAATTACTGTCACTAATGGGAAACCAACTTTCTTAGTCCAAATGTTCATAACTTCCTTGACATTCTTACCTGATGTCTTGGATAAAGCATCCCACAAGTCTTCGGTCTTGGCGTTACCGTACTTAAACTTCTTTAAGTAGTCAGCAACACCGTTGATGAAGGTTTCTTCACCTAACCATTTGGAGATCATTCTTAATAGAGATGATCCCTTAGAGTAAGAGATAGCGTCAAAGATTTGGTTAATTTCATCGGCATCCTTAACTGGAACTTCGATTGGGTGAGAGGATCTTAAAGAGTCTAACCCGATAGCTCTTTGTAAGTTATCAGCGACGTATTGTTCCCAGACCTTCCAGGATGGTTGGAAGCTATTACAAGCATACCATGACATCCAAGTTGCAAAACCTTCATTCAACCATAAACCTTCCCACCAGTCCATGGTGACTAAGTTACCGAACCATTGATGAGCCAATTCATGTTGAACAACCTCAGCGACTCTTTGAATACGGTCTAAGGAAGAATTCTTTTCATCTAATAACAAATCAATAACTCTGTAAGTGACTAAACCCCAATTTTCCATAGCACCTGCAGAAAATTCATGCACAGCAACCATATCCATCTTTGGTAATGGATATTCAATACCAAAAGTCTGTTCAAAAAATGTTAATGTTCTTGCCGTTAAATCAGCAGCAAACTTACCGTTTTGTTCATCACCTGGAGTAGAGTAAACTTTGACTGGGATACGGAAATTACTACTTTCGACGTATCTCAAGTCAGCAACAATAAAAGCGACCAAGTAAGTGGACATCTTTGGAGTTGTATTAAACTTTGTAATTTTTTTACCATCTTTGACTGTTTCAGATTGAACATCCATGTTAGATAAGTTAGTTAAGTCTGGGGTAGAAATCAAAGTAATGTCATAAGTTGCCTTTAAGTTTGGTTCATCGAAACATGGGAAAGCTCGTCTTGCATCAGTGGCCTCCATTTGAGTAGTAGCCATGTATCTTGTTTCACCGGTAGTCTTGTCAGTATATTTCGCTCTGTAGAATCCAGCCATTTGGTCATTTAACTTCCCAGTGAATTTTATTTCCAACTTGACTGTATCAGCGGTGGCTAAGGTGCCCTTCGGAAAATGGAACTCGACCATTTGTTTAGCCTCATTGATCTTGGTATTGGTAGCTTCAATGGATCCAATCTTGGCGGAATGATATTCGATTTCTAAAGTGTTCACCGTAATAACATCAAGAGATTTATCGTTAACCTTTAATTCGATGTTGGTAGTACCTTCAAATTTGAAACTCTCAAAATTGGGTTCAAATTCCAGTTCGTAATGAACTGGAGTAACATTTGTTGGTAGTACCACACGTTTGCTGGACATGATTGATGCGATTGAGCGTGCAGTGGTCTATGTTGTAAAGGTTTCTTTCTTGCAAGAATTGAAAATTTTTCATTTTACATTATTATCGAAAAGTTAAAGTTAGACGAAAAAAAATGTGTCAATAATTAAGGTAAGATGAGATGCATTACAAGAAGGTATAATTCGTATGTGAGCTGTGTTCTAGTAGTGTAGTTTACCATGTCAACTTTCATTATTAAGTTCATGTGCAACTTTAGACGAGTTGTTGTTTGCCCTTTAAGTATAGTGTGATATTCAATCTATTCAATGGTTGTATCTGGCTTCCTAGATTTCAATTGTACCTGGGTTGTATGTTGAAAAGACATATGAAACAGCTTGTACAATTGGTAATTGATCATAGAGCTTCAAACAGATAATAAAATGAAACATCAGGAGGTTTTTCTTAGACTTGCCAAAAAGAGCTTTTGACTATCGTTTCTGTTGATTTCTTGAATAGCTGAATAAGCGAGTCATTATTATTGGTAAAGCCTGTTACACTCTTGGGCAGAGATATTCACAAACAACCCCAATTGGCATAGAACAACCCTTGTAATATGCAAATTACATATTTATCATCACCATGGCCAAGAGTTCTTGCATCCTAGAGTATCACTCTCTTATCTCCTGTCCGGAGATAAATCTTATTGAATATTTGCCTGCAAAATTTTTATTATATAAGCGATGAGTGCTTAGAAATATACAGTAAAGATAACACATTGGAGAGTAAAGAGATCTGCAACACACAATGACGCTATTGGATGAGGGCACAGGACATTTGGACAAGGAATTGACGTCCGTTACATCAAACAGTGAGGATTCTCTGGCCAAGAATCTCGAGGAAAGTCTCACAAGAGTATCTACAAAAGAGACCGGCGGTGCATTTGAAGTATCATTTACTGGGGAATACCCTCCAGATCCAGAAGATATTGCTCGTCATATTTCTACTATACATAAATACTACATCTCGTTGCTGATTACATTTGCTGCTATGGTTATCACAATGATATCTTCCTGTTGGACTTTTGTATCGCCGCATGTGATGAAGAAATTTCACATCTCTCATGAAGTGAGTATCCTAGGTATTACACTTTATGTGTTTGGACTAGCATTTGGTCCATTATTTTTATCACCTATTAGTGAGTTTTATGGTCGTCGTGTAACTTTCATTTCTTCGTTGGGGTTGAGTATCATATGGCAATGTCTGGCAACTTGGTCCAAGACTTACACAGGCATCATGTTTGGTAGATTTCTCTCTGGTTTCTTCGGTTCCAGTTTTTTGAGTGTTGCTGGTGGTGCTATTGCTGATGTGTTTCCTAGAGGTCAAATTACTATACCAATGTCTATTTATACTACTGCTGCCTTTTTGGGTCCCTCATTGGGTCCAATTGTTTCTGGGGCATTCAACGAAACTGACTATAGATGGACATTCATCACTATGATTATTGCTAGTGGTGTTTGTCTCGTATTGATTGTATTTACAATTCCAGAGACATATGTACCAATGCTACTGATTAAGAAAGCCAATAGATTGAGAAAGGAATCAGGAGATGATCGCTATTTTGCTCCATTGGAGATACTCAAAAAAGAGACGAGCTTAGTTAGTGCAGTGGTACTATCTTCAAGTAGACCTTTTGGTTTATTATTCAGAGACCCAATGATGGGTGTTCTTTGTTTTTACACTGGTCTCGAATTAGCTATCATTTACTTATATTTTGTTGGTTTCCCATACATCTTTGACAAGATTTATCATTTTGGTGTCATGGAGATCGCGTGTGCCTATATTGGTCTTATGGTAGGTATGATTTTAGCATCCTTTACATCTGTACTTTTCCAAAGAAGGTATGAAGCCAAAGTAGCTAATAATGGTGGTATTAGTGTACCAGAGATGAGATTTGAACCATTATTTTACGGTGCTTTCCTGACTCCCACTGGATTAATGATCTTTGCTTGGACATGTTACTCTAATGTTCATTGGATTGGCCCAATTATCGGCAGTGCAATCTTTGGTTCTGGTGTCTTTTATGTATTTGTTGGTGTATTTAATTATACCGTTGATGCCTATAGAAAGTATGCAGCATCCGGTATGGCATGCAACTCATTTGTCAGATGTGTTATGGGAGGTATCTTCCCATTGTTTGGTTTACAAATGTACAAAGGAATGGGTATTAATTGGACAGGTTTTCTTCTTGCGATGGTCACCGTATTAATGATACCAGTTCCATTCCTTTTTACAAAATATGGTCCATATTTAAGGTCTAAGTCCCCCTACGCATGGGATGACTGAGTACCTATGCTTTTAGTTTTTTGCCTACAACTTCAGTCATAGATATGATCATATAGGCTATATACCACTACCACTACTACTACTAATAATAATAATAATAATAATACGACCCAATCTACCATAAAATTCAAGATTCTTGCCAATAATAAGAGACGCTCCCTTTATTGTTTGACATGAAAGAAAAGATCTTACTGATTGCCTCTCTGGACAGAGTATAGCCCGTAGACTAACAAAGCATAGCTACATGGCTTTTATGGTAAATATTTGCTAATATTTATATATTCTACTATAAACTCATCATTGAACTTTCAAACTGAGCAACGGACAACGAAACATCAAATCATCGGTAGGTGCTAGTACCCACTTTTACAGTACTCTTTTATTATTTCTCTGAATATCAAGATTTACATTTTCTCTACTCAATCCTTGAAGATGCAGCACTGTTCCGTGCCGTGATTACTTGAAATCGCATATCCCTGGCAACTTAGTGAAGGGGCTAGCTTGCCTAGAGTTAAACTTGTGGGTTTCTACTGTGTTAGTTTTATCTGTCGTTTCTTGCATATATATAATATTATGTTACCCTTGGAGACCTTTTGGTCAACTTCATTAACAATGACTATATTCTTGTAGACTGCAATGTTACAAAAAAGTTGTGAGCTACCAACCCCAGATTCGTCAGTCTCAGATCTGGGATGTAACATAAACATTAAGCACAAGAATGGTGAATCTTACACAACAAGTGCATCTCATAGAGAACATGATAGTGACAGTTTGGTTCCAAAGAAGAGTAGAATATATTTGAAAAATAGGTCTGACACAGATCTGCATAGTTCAGTCGACAAGAAGATTGAAACAAGGAAACTATTTTTTAAGAGTTGGCTCGAGAAGACTCACACGAAAACTGGAATAAATTCAAGTCAAGTATCCCAAACAGATTTATCAGCTAGTGAGAGCACCTCTTGTGAATTCAAAAAACAGAGAATATATGAAGTCACCTTTGATAGAAGCGGTCCTGCTGACCCCGAGGATATCTCAAGGCATTTATCACCATTGCATAAATATTATATCTCTGCATTGATTACTGTTGCCTCTTGTGTCATAGCAATTATATCGTCTTGTTGGACTTTCGTCTCGCCGCATGTCATGAAGAAGTTTCATATATCACATGAAGTGAGTGTCCTTGGAATTACGTTGTACGTGTTTGGTTTATCATTTGGTCCACTATTCTTATCGCCCATTAGTGAATTATATGGTCGTCGTATCACATTTATATTTTCTATGGGATTTAGCATAATATGGCAATGTCTAGCAACATGGTCCACTACAGTTACTGGTATAATGTTTGGTAGATTTCTTTCTGGTTTCTTTGGTTCTAGCTTTTTAAGTGTAGCAGGAGGAACGGTCGCTGATTTATTTGACAAGGATGAAATTACAGTACCGATGGCATTCTTCACTATGGCAGGTTTCTTGGGTCCCTCATTGGGTCCCATTATATCTGGTGCATTCAATGGCGTCGATTATAGATGGACATTTGTATCGCTGTTGATTGCAAGCGGTACTTGTCTTGTGTTAATAGTCACAACTGTCCCAGAGACGTATGTGCCCATGCTATTAATTAAGAAGGCAAAACAATTAAGAATGGAGACCGGTGATGATCGTTATTATGCCCCATTGGAGATCATTCGAAGGCATACTAGTCTTGCAAATGCTATGATTCTCTCTTCAAGAAGACCCTTTGGATTACTATTCAGGGATCCAATGATGGGCGTACTCTGTTTCTATACTGGGTTAGAACTGGCAATCATTTATTTATTCTTCGTTGCCTTTCCATACATATTTGAGACTATTTATAACTTTAGTGTTATGGAATGTGCATGTGCCTATATAGGGATGTTAGTTGGTATGATCATTGCAGGATTAAGTTCAATCTTTTTCCAGAAGAGATATGAACAAAAGGTTCAACGAAATGGAGGCACCAGTGTGCCTGAGATGAGATTTGAGCCATTATTTTATGGTGCATTTTTAAGTCCCATTGGATTGATGATATTTGCGTGGACATGCTACAAGAGTATACATTGGATTGTACCTATAGTTGGGAGTGGTATTTTCGGCGTCGGTGTCCTATGTGTTATGGTTGGCATCTTTAACTATACTGTGGATGCCTATAGAAGATATGCAGCATCTGGACTTGCTTGTAATACCTTTGTGAGGTGCCTTATGGGCGGTATCTTCCCCTTGTTTGGTTTACAAATGTATAAAGGAATGGGCATTAATTGGGCAAGTTTTTTAATTGCGATGTTAACGATATTGATGATTCCAGTGCCCTTTTTATTTACCAAGTATGGATCTTTGTTAAGATCCAGGTCCCCCTACGCATGGGATGAGTGATCTGCATAACAGCTCTCGAGCAACACCTTAGACAAGGTCTTCTAACTTGGATAATAAGCACCATCAGTTGCTCAGATCTGGTCATTACGTAATTTCTCTCTTATTGCAACCGAAAAATTTTTCAATTATTATATAATAAACAAAAATATTGGCATAGTAAAAGTTTGATTGAAGTAACAGAGATCCATTACATAATGACTGCAACCCAAGTCCCTAAGTTGTTATTCTTACACGGATTCTTACAAAACGGTAAAGTGTTCTATGAAAAATCTTCTGGTATTAGAAAGCTTCTAAAGAAGGCTGATGTGCAATGCGACTTTATTGACTCTCCGGTGACTCTTGCTCAAAAGGACTTGCCCTTTGAGATGGATGAAGAGAAATGGCAGGCTACTGTTGATGCAAATATCAACAAGGCTTGGTTTTACCACAGTGAAATCTCTAACGAGTTAGATCTTACAGAGGGTATCAATACCGTTGTCGAGGCAATTAGAACCAATGGTCCCTATGATGGTATCGTTGGTTTCTCACAAGGTGCAGCCCTAGCTACCATCATTACTAATAAAATTACAGAGTTGCTTCCAGAACATCCAGAATTCAAAGTCAGTTTGATTATCAGTGGTTATTCCTTTACTGAACCTGATCCAAACCATCCAGGTGAATTGCGTATCACAGAAAAGTTTGTCGACAGCTTCACTCCAAAGAAGGACATGAAGACACAATTAAACTTCATTTATGGCGAAGCTGATAATGCTGTGCCAGGTATCAGAACTCAATATTTGATCGATCTTTACAAGAATGCTGGTGTTCCTGAAGAACAAATCAAGATATTCACCCATCCAGGTGGCCATATGGTTCCAAATAAGAAAGATATCATCAGGCCTGTCGTAGAGAGCATCACATCTGCCCTCTAGGCGTCCTCCATAGCCAAATCGTTAGATACATTAGACTTTATAGATAACTTAAAACCAATCTGTAGTATTTCAGTATATATCAAGATATTTAACGATACGCGCAAAGTAAAAATCGATTTATTTACATGTTGAAAGTCATACAATTGTTAAGCAAATAACCAACGAATAGATCGCTATGTCTGAACCTATAGAACCAGAGACAATTCCAGTGGAATCTCTGAGATCTGGACGTATCAATGTACCAATTCACACGTTACCACACCGTTTACTTATGATTCTGCGAAAGTATTCCCGTTTTATCGGACCAGGAATGATGGTCTCTGTGTCATATATGGATCCAGGTAACTATTCAACAGCGGTGGCAGCCGGTTCTGCCCATCGATATAAGCTGCTTTTCAGTATTCTGGTTTCTAACTTTATGGCAGCGTTTTGGCAATGTTTATGTGCGAAACTAGGTGCAGTGACTGGGTTGGACCTAGCTCAGAACTGTAAGAAACATTTACCCTTTGGGTTGAATATTACATTATATATTCTTGCTGAGATTGCAATTATTGCTACAGATTTAGCTGAGGTTGTTGGTACTGCTATTTCATTAAATATCCTATTTGGAATACCGTTGGCATTAGGTGTCGTGTTAACTGTGGTAGATGTACTGATTGTTTTGATGGCTTATCGCCCTGGTGGTTCTATGAAGCTCATTAGATATTTTGAAGCATTCGTGTCACTTTTAGTGGTATTGACAGTGATATGTTTTACTGTTGAATTATTTTACTCTGATCTGGGTCCAGTAAAAGATATTTTCAATGGATTCTTACCTAGTAAAGCTGTCTTTGAAGGCGATGGTCTTTATCTAACATTAGCTATCCTTGGTGCCACTGTAATGCCGCATTCTTTATATTTGGGATCAGGTGTTGTTCAACCTAGATTAAGAGACTATGATATTCAAAAGGGTTATTATAAACCGGATGAACAAGATGTAGATAATAATCATGATAATTATAAACCATCGTTTGAAGCCATCAACGAAACGCTTCATTACACAATGGCTGAATTATTAATTTCATTATTTACAGTGGCACTCTTTGTTAATTGTGCAATTTTAATCGTCAGTGGTGCTACATTATATGGAACAACGCAAAATGCACAAGAAGCGGATCTGTTTTCAATTTATAATTTACTTTGCTCAACATTATCCAAGAGTGCTGGTACTGTATTTGTCTTGGCATTACTGTTTTCTGGACAAAGTGCTGGTATTGTATGTACATTAAGTGGTCAAATTGTTAGTGAGGGTTTTCTTAATTGGACAGTATCACCAGCGATTAGACGATCAGCAACAAGAGCAGTTGCTATTACACCATGTCTTATCCTTGTCCTTGTTGCTGGTCGCAATGGTCTTTCTGGTGCATTGAATGCATCACAAGTTGTACTTTCATTACTTTTACCATTTGTCTCTGCACCATTGATATATTTCACAAGCAATAAGAGTATCATGAGTGTTTGTGTGAGCCATCATGATAACTGTCAACATCCAGATGATAATACAAGTAAGCTACGATCCACACATAAGAGTACATTACAAGAACTTGCACTGCTAGAAAGCGATGAAGATGAGGAAAACATTGAATTACAATCAATGAGTGAAGAACCAGAAGCATCAGGATCACACGATACAGACGAAGTTGTCCCCAAAGAAATTCCAGTGTATGAGGATATGAGTAACTCGCTTTTTACTACAATTGCTGCTGTTACTGTTTGGTTGGTCATCTCGGGTCTCAATTTCTACATGCTGGTAAGCTTCTCGAACGGACAGGAAGTTCACTTTTAAGAGACACAGACACTATATAAATACATATTTCCAAACTCATTTCAACCATTCCCAGCTCATCTTTAAACCTTTTTAACCTTCGTTTACCTCTTGAAATGGTTCAAATCGTCTTTTTTGAGCTTCTCAACCAATCAAAGCCAGTAGAGAATTCGCCGAGCACCGAAAAGACCGCTACATAAAATGAATATATATAAAGAATTATTCAGTTGCAACAAAGAACAAAATCAAGGATTAACAGTTTGTTAGACATTGCTAAACAAAACATATAATATGCTATCTCGAGTGTTATTAAGAAACCCAACTATCTGTAGAACGTTTATTACGGCTGCAACCCCTGCTTCGAGGGTTCTCCCTGCACGTTTTCAACGTGTTCAGTTCGCACAAATCAGAAAGTATTCAGATGCTCATGATGAAGAAACCTTTGAAGAATTCACTGCAAGATTTGAGAAGGAATTTGATGAAGCTTACGATCTTTTTGAAGTACAAAGAGTATTGAATAATTGTTTCTCTTACGATTTAGTTCCAGCTCCAGTTGTACTAGAGAAGGCTTTAAGAGCAGCAAGAAGAGTTAATGATTTACCAACTGCTATTAGAGTCTTTGAAGCCTTAAGATTCAAAGTTGAAACCGCTGACCAATATAAGCAATATTTGCAAGAACTAGAAGGCGTTAGAAAAGAGTTAGGTGTTCCTTTAAAGGAAGATCTTTTCCCGGAGGCTGCTGAAAGTCATTAGTCTATTATATTCAAATTATATATATTTATTATTTAAACTGTACGAAGTAAATCTTTCATTTACGTACTCCATGTATTTCATTGTTGTGACTACACAAAATATAGATACCAGGCCTGTCATAACATTTATTAAACTATTTAGCACTTGTTCGTATGTATATAATTTGGTATTTGAGAAAGATCTTACTCTTCATCATCATCATCATCATCACTCTCGAGAGCTACACCTGTACTTCTCTTACCCTGTAAAATTCTCTCTTCATCGTATTCAGCTTCATCATCCTCTTCTTCATCCTCATCTGAGGCCACTACACCTCTCTTTGTCCTTCCTCCAGCTCTTTCCTCATCAGAATCAGATTCATAATCACTACTACTACCTTCCTCACCTTCACTCTCACTTAATTTACCCTCATTGACTTCCTCAACTGCATCAAACCAATCACTATACACATCCACAGGCTGTGATAACCCATTTATACGTGTCTGGAAACTCTGTCCACAGATCTTACAATTCAAGGATCCAATGCTGTTCTTCTTATCCAATGTACATGAAACACTCTGGTCATGATTACAGAACAGACAGTTGAACTTGGTGTCCAGTTTCTGTACCACACGCTTTACTGGCCCTCTCGACGACTTCTTTCTTTTACCCATCCTTACTTGTCTTTATCTCTAAACAACAACTAATACTCATTAGCAAACAAACTAAATATTAACTAATCGTTCATCAAGTAATTCAATAAAATCATATTGAAATATTGTCACATGCTTGTCACGTTTGCAAATTTTTCAATACGAAAATTTTTCAGTTTTCGAAAAAAATTGGCATCTCATCGATTTATTAACTATGATGAAGAGTGGTACTTTCTTTGAATAGTCCCCCATATTGAGCCTCATATCTACGAATACAATGTCCAAAGTATCTCAGAAGAAGACATCGGTCGATATCCCTGCCAACGGCAAGAAGAAGCAACAAAAACAGTCACAACAGGAAGATGCTATCCCAGAAAAGAGAATTTCTCAAGCTATTGAACAATTAAACAAATTTACCTCTGCGAATAAAACCGAGGATAACAAGAACTTATTGGAAGATGATGAAGAGTTATCCAAGGCCGTTAACTTGATTGTCGTCAATAATACATCTTTCAGTGGTTCTTCCAAGGATTTTAAGTTAAAGACAATCAACGTTCCTCACTCTATTTACATCCCATGGAAGGAAGCCTCTGTTACCTCCACTAAGGATTTTAAGACTTTGTTAATCTTAAGAGATGCTGATATCGATAGTATCTCTAAGGATGACTTGTTCGACGCCCTTAATGACGATAAGATTACTATTGATGAAATCATTTCTCCAAAGACACTAAAGACAACTTATAAAGCCTTTGAGGCAAGACGTGCTTTTGTCTCTCAATTTGGTTTGATCCTAGCTGATGATAATATCATCACCACTTTACCAAAACTTTTAGGTGGTAAAGCTTATGAAAAACTAGAGACTACTCCAATTGCCATAAGGACTCATGCTGCCAAAGAATTTTCTCAAAAGACTCTCTTTAACTCAATCAAAAAGATCGCTTTACATTCTTTACCTTACAAATTACCAAGAGGTAACACATTGAATGTTCATTTGGGTAATTTAGATTGGTTTACTACAAAGGATTTGACTGAAAACATTACTGCCATCACTAAAACAATGATCGAAAATTATGAAATTAGATCTATTTTTATCAAATCAAATCAATCTCCAGTGCTTCCATTATATTACAATAACGATATCATTGAAGAATTAACAAAGATTGTCGATGGTACCATTAAGAGTGATAGAGAAACAGTTGAAATCGACGGTGTTGAAGTCGCTTTATCTAACTTCGATAAAGCATTGATGGAGATTGCTAACCCAGATAACCTAAATGAAATTTTTGCCAAACAAATCAAGAGAGCTAGAGAAAATACTGAACAAAAGGATGAAGTTAAAAAGGTTAAGAAATAAATATTTATAAATAAAAAGCATGTCTGGCGTAATCTCGGCAATTCACATTACAATTACTGTCAAAAGGATTGCTCTTTTAAGAACCTATGTATACTATACCAAAAAATTATTACTTTCATATATTGATATCTTGTGTTTTCGTAACATGAAAACTGTTTTTGAATCGAATCATGTATAATGAATGAAAGATGCTGTTGAAGTAAATATATAAACATGGATAAATTACAAAAAAGAATCAATATTACTAATAAACGCAGAATCAAACTCTTGCTGTCTCAGCGTTTCTACTCCTTGCAGCGTTGAGAATTTTTTTCCAATCACCATGAAAGACTGCATAACCTTGAGAACAACTCATAAATATTAGGGCAAATGTGATACCAATCCAGAGGCCGCCAATACCCAAATCAAAGACAAAAGTTAATAGATACGCCATTGGAATCCCAATACAATAAAAGGCAAATAAATTAATGTAACCACCAATCTTTTGTCTACCTTGACCACGTAAACAACCAGCCGTTGAAGCGTTAAAGGCATCAAATAATTGCATAAAGGCCAAAATTGGTAAAGCCAATGTTACTAATTCAACGACATCATGTTCGCTGGAGAATAATCTAGCAATTTGTTCCTTGAAACCAAATATGATAAACATATTGAAGGATGAGCAAACAAATGATAGTAGCAATGAAATTTTGCAAGTGATAATACAACTTCTGTATAGAGAAGCACCAATCAAATTTGCTACTCTAGTACTTGTAGAGACTGATATTGAAAATGGAACTTGATAAGCTAACGATGCTACAGTAGCAACAATAGATTGTGCGCCTAACGCGTTCGTACTGATATGTGATGCAAAGATAGTTAGAATTTCAAATCCTAAAAATTCAGCTTCCACCATAATAATGCCTGGTAATGCAAGGTTTAACATCTTTTGCCAATTCTTGAAAATTTGCCTCTTTTTAATTATCCCACTCCAACATTTCATTGGATTGTTTTCATGTTTTGTAATTAACGTGTAAATTAAAAGACCCATAGCCATTAACCAATAGTTAATTGCCACAGATAATGGAGCACCAAGGTAACCAACTCCAATTCTTTTGTCCCAGACAAGGAAATAGTTCAGCAGGGCATTTAATGGAGCACATACAAATAAAACAATAGTAGAGGCATGGAAAATTCCTTGACACTGTAAAAATCTTTTACCACATTCAAAGAGAACAAACCCTGGAACACCAAGCGCAGTCACTCTCAAATATCGAGCAGCTAGTACACAAAGTTCCCTCTCTGGAATCATCCACGATAAAATTGTCTCCGACCAACTCCACCATATGTACATGATCGGTAAGAAAGCAATAATAGTGATTGCGGCACATCTCTGTACTAGGATCCCAACTAAATGATAATTCTTGGCGCCATATGATTGGGAGCATAAAGTATCTAGACAAGTACAAAGACCTTGAATTGCAGCTAAACCAGTAATATTGGCAGTCATAGATCCTAATGTAACGCCACCTAATTCTTTAGTTCCCAAATGGGATACGGAGAATATAGAGGCTAGGGATAGAGAATTTTGAAGAATGAAAGTGATAATCAATGGAGCAGCGTTATAAGTAATCACTTGAGCTTCACGTTTATATGATGTTGTAATTTCTTTGCCAGATTCAATAGCTTCATTCCATGTGGACATAATTTCCTCTGGTGATATAATAGGCTCTGCATTACCGTACATTTCTTCAACAGACTGAGGTTGTTCAGGTTCATCCAAGATCTTGTTATCAATGAGTAAATCTCTCTCTTCATCGAGGAGACTCTTGGCCAAAGAATTACGACGCAAAGGAATAGGACGTGGAGGAGTAGTACCATAGCTGGTCGTTGTTGTTTCTCTCTGTAAAGTTCTTGAATTATTATCGTCCAAAAGTGATTGATATTCGGGTCCCTCATACACATTACCAACCTCTGAAACAAAATTTTCCTCACTCTCGTTGATTAAAGCATCCGAGTCCTTTGAAATATAATCGGCAGGGATGAATAAGCCAGGTTTACCCAAACTAGTTGAGAATAACATGGAGGATCTCCTTTCTGAGTCCGTATGGGAAAATTGGTTTGGCATTAATTGAAATGAAAATCTGGTCTAATTATGAGAAAATTCAAACTCAAAAACGTATAATATATATATATAAAGTCAAAACTAGTGAAATGGGACACAAGTTGACGATGCAAAGCGTGAATTTCTTCAACTTCAAACAATTCAAAGAGTCAGTTCTTCACATCTAAAAGTTTCTGTTAAATTTCATCGTTTGAGTCGGACTTGAAAATTTGATGTTTGATGAACTTGTGAAAAAGTGACTAATGTATACAAGAATGAAGTAGTGTAAAAGGAACAAACTCAAGTTTTGAATGTCTGGAATTGGCCATTGTGATGCTGTAGATTTTAGTGAGCTGGAAGAACAAAAGGAGAATATTTTACCTGTAACTGCTGGACGTTCTGCGAGAGCCTTGAGAATGGCCTTGCAACAACAGGACCGTCAATTGGAGGCTACGAGGGCCAATTTTGAGATGAGATTAACTGCAGATCGACTGAGGACTTCTTCCGATCCTATTGCTGGATTTTTAGAGTATATTGAGTGGTTGGAGAACGCTTATCCTCAAGGTGGAAATTCTAAACAGAGTGGAATGCTCACTGTAATTGAAAGAGCCCTTGTGTACTGTAAGAATTTGAAACAATATAACAACGACGTCAGGTATGTCAATCTATGGCTTTCATATGTTGAAATCTTTTTTGCTGATTCTCAACAGGAGAGTCGTAATGTGTTTGTGTTTATGTACAGAAACAAGATAGGTGAAAAGCTTGCCATCTTCTATGAAGAGTTTTCTACACTGTTATTCAAAATGAAGAGATTTAATGAGAGTTATCAAATTCTACTATCAGGCGTAAATGCATTGGCTGAGCCCATCTTGGAATTGGAGAAGAGATTGGAAGAATGTAAATTAGCCCTGTTAGATAAGAATATTACAGTGGAAGATAACCAGTTACAAATGAATGAATACTTTAAGAAAAGCGGAAATCCTACCATATTAGATAGAGATAGAGCTACTATCCTAAACTCAGGTTCTACAGTTAGCCAACAGATTAAAAATTTGAGAAATAATAAGGTCAAAAGCGGTATATTTAAAGATGATGATAACGAATATGATGACCAAAACAATAGTGATAATGGTATCTATAAGGATGGTTGGGATGGTTTAGAATCTAAATCATCTATAAATAAAGAAAACAAATTGAAGGCTATACCCTTGGAACCTAACGTAAATGTAGGGACTATACGACAACATCCTGATTTCATAAGTCATCCAAAACAAACGTTTGAAAAATCAGCAATATTTAATGATAACTTGGGAAGGAACGGTCCAATCTATAAAATAATACACACTCGAGGTCAAAAATCAGAGAAAATCGATTCTAATTTCAAATTGTTTTATTCAAATGATGATAATAATGAATATTCACTTGAAGAACTGCTGGCAATATCAAGAAACGTCTATCATAAAATTAGAAAAAGACCAATAAAGGATAATGAAACTCAGATATCACAAAAGAAAAAACATAATCATAATTTAGATGGGACCCTGCCAACAATCTCGTAAATACTTATAACATAGAGAGATTATATATCACTGCATCCTCTTTAGACGTTATTAAATCTATATAATATACTGTAGCTGTTAAATAATATCATTTTCATCTATGTAAATTCATTAAATTATGCTTTTCCTTCGTTTGAATTCATTATATCCTTCAAACAATGCTTTATCCATCCAATTGAAAAGCCTATGGTTTCATTGGAATCCAACGCCTCGAAACTCATCTCTTTCAGCAACATTTGGACTTCATCATCCGCTAGATAGTTGGTATTTGGTAATCTAGGTAAACCAAACATTAATGAGTCGATATCATTCTTTGCGGTCCTGAATTGAGTGGGACGACCATACTTTCTCATTACGTCCATCATTGGAATAATGAATCTTATCTGAGTTTCTAAATGCGATAAACCATGATGCGGAGTAGGTCTTATTAAAAGCCCCTTCTTTTCAGTGATGAAATTGTCAACTTTCTTGATGTAATTCGTGGATATATCTCTCTTTGGAGACAATATGGATTTTGTTATGCTGCCTGTTGTGGATGGTGATTTCATTAGATTTGTCTCATCAGGATATTGAACATCGCCAACAATCTTGATCGTGGTTAATTCATCAAGAAACGTTTCTGGACTTATTACCTTTCTTTGGAAGTTATTAAAGAAGATATCTTCTACGTAGTTAGTGTCAGGGATATAACAAATCAAATTAGAAACTGAACTTGGTGATGCCGATTTGATATCTCTATAAAATTTGATTTGGTATTTGCCCTTGGCTTCATTTTTAGAATTTGTTTTAGATTTCTTATTAATGTGACACCATGATTTAACCCAACCTTCCCCATCAATATAAACTTCACACCAATCCTTGAAATTATAAGTGGAATGAAGAATCATGTTGATGTCAGGCATCTTGACACCTAAGGAAGAAATAACAGTACCAGTTAAAGCCTTCAGCATGGCAGTATATTCGAAAACGGATATTGCCATTAGCTTCTGTAGTGTGTTCATCTCAGTACTATTACTGCAAGTGAGTTTAACAAAAGGCTTTAAAAATTGTAAGAAATCATTCGACATTTGAACATTGGATTCAGCAGAAGTTTCGTCAATAATTGGTAATTCAAATTCGGTACCATCGTGTGTTATCATTAATAGAGAGGAACCGATCATCCTTAAACCTTGTAGTGGCTGTTCCGTCTGTCCTTCTATCAAGCAAAACCATTTAGTTTCCATATCTGAGTTTTCCTGTTGGTTAGTCCAGTTATAGTAATTCTTTTGTATATGGGCATTCAACATAGACAAAATCGGCCTGCAAGTTGTATAGACCTCACTAGGGATTTCATGGAATGCATGTTGGTTATTATTTATATCTGATGCAACAGACTGTAGAGTCGATGGAACGGGTGGACTTGTGTCACTACTGTTCGAAGCAGAAGACTCTGATTGTGTACTATAGGTTGTCTGTGAAAACCGTCTCTTTGGAATTAGGACTGGCTTCTTTAGTGCACTGAGAAATCCCATGTTACAAACCTTCTGAACTAGATAGCTGTTATTCTATGACTTAGTCAAGACACATAAATTTGATCTGTTATACAAACTCTGTTCTTTTAATAGTTTTTTGATTCCAAGCCCGTATCGTATATCAGCAAATGACAGAAGTTATGTCAGCAGCCACAAAGGGGTTACAGTATAGTTCTGCAGTGAATGATAGTAAAGCATTACGAAGTTTTCGATTAGATCCGTGCCGGTCAAAACCATAACAATATGCCTAATGAGGAAAAATCTCAAATTGAATTTATCAACAAGACGAGAATGAATCCACCAAGTAGCGATACATTTTAGCGACAGTCGAGTAATATTTGATTTGATGAAATGTGGTTTAGATGCGCTACTAACACGATCGAAACAGGTTTCATGAAGTGAACTTAACCAATCACAAGAGGGACTTTCACTTTGTGGTTGTCTATGGATAATTATTTTAGCGAGCAATTTTTTCAAAATACTGAAATTTTTCATGTACTAAACGGGTAGTCTTTTGTTTAGTTAGCTACCTCATCATCACCAAATGATGGAATATTGCCATGGTCGGATGATTGTTCATTAGTGTTATCCCTTCTGGGTGTACGTATTGAATCTACAATATCCATTGAATTGTATTCTGGTATCTCATCATCTTTGAATTTCAATGGAAAGATATTCTCTGAGTGAATGATTTGTAAATCTTCTGTAATGACACCATTAACAATAAATTTTCTTAATGAAACATAATTCTCATTGCCGTAATTGTCGTTAATTTCAAATAGTATGGATCTGATTGAAGACTTTGATTGGATAAACCATCGAGGTAAATGGAACTGTTGTTTTATTTTCTTATCCATGAGTTTATATTCAAATGTGTTTATCTTAATGTAGGAAGAGTCCTTTCGATTTAACTGACCTTGATGATATTCTTGAGCTAATTTGATAAAGTTGTTTCGTTCTTTCTTATCATTGTTTAGTAAGATATAAACAGATATCAATTTTGGTGCTGAATTCATTATATGTAAGTTATTTGTCAAACGACCGTGAACATATGATAATTTGGTTAAAAACAATGGTTTGTTAAATCTCATTGTAAGTGTACAATTTTCTCCCTTTGAAATAGGACATTGCCAATATGAGGAAGTTGACCCGAATTTTGAATCGACTAATAATTGATTAGGTTTTAAGCCGTTACCATTCTTATATGTCGATGAGGTTAATCTTTGTACTAAATTTGTTCCTTGAACGTAAGTAGCAAAATCGAGATCATCTTCCCATTGATGTTGATTTGAATTATAAATCTTGTGGATTAATTTCTTCAATATAATAGAAGAATAATGTTGTGGTATGGTATTAGTAACTGATGATTGAGAGAGTCTGGTCTCCTCTTGTAATTTCCAATCATCTAAGTAATCTTTAAATTCTCGCCATATCTCAGCCTTATTAGCTTGAAGTTTCCTACTTAATTCATCAATGAAATATTCTTTTTCAATATAGTGAAATTGGTTACTTAAAATCTCTTGAATATAATCATTCAAATCATATGTTAGATCAGTTGTTATTGGATTGGTATTATTTTGAATTAAATGAGAAACAAGCTCAAACAGATACGTGTGCAATTCTGGGATAATCAAAACAGATGATGAATTATTTATTATGACTGGAATTTCATTCGGTAATTTGGTCTCCAATTCTGTTATTAGATTATATTGTAACTCAGTAATATTTTCTACAGACAGTGAATTGAAATGTCTCCTCTGTTGTTCTGAACTCTTGGATAATTTTTCCATCTTCTTGTTAATCTCATCGATTTCAGATTGAAAATGAAGTAAATTTGATGGTAACAATTTCTTGATATTTTTTTCAAACTGTGATATAATTATTCTAATCTTTTCATCAAATTCAATTTTTTGTCTCTCATCTCTAGTACTTAATTCACTATAGATATGATTGATTTGTTTTTGAATACTAGTAAGGGTACCAACATTTTGAGAGGGTTTTGGTAATATGGAATTACCAAGGTTTGATTGACTCTTGAATAATTTTGGAATTAACAGGATCATGAATAAACCTAGTAATATTATAAAAAGGAATCTTGTCCATAGAAAATTACGATGACTTGAGTCATCTTCATCTTCTTCGTCAAATTCACTATCAGAATTCAAATCCTGATCCTCACTATCATCATCTGTCTCATAATCTCTACTGGTATCATTAGAAATAACAAAACTCTTGTCGGCATCATCTATATAACTTTCATCATCAGTACTAGCCTCACTAAGTTCATTAAAATCATCAGAATTGATATCATTACTGTAAATTGACTGTTTGAAATCGTTATAGTATTGGTTACCGTCTTGTTCATCCTCATTATTCTCATTTTTTGAAGTATCACGTTTCAATTTATCTAGTAATAAATCTTTATATGTATTCGTCAATGGGTTCGCCCGATCATCATGAGAAGATAACATATCGTATCTAAATTTACTATGTGACATATTATTTTCCAATTGAGTCGTTAATAGAAACTTTCTCCCTCAAAAATACAAGTTATTGGAGGTTTTCGTTGTGTCAATATTCTTCTCATCACCTTCAAATTACTGTTTTGTTTTTTCCGCTGAATTTCGTGTTTTTGATATCAGAAGATGAGCTTTAAAAGAAGTTGAGTAACGATAGATTTGATGGTTTTGTTACTACTATTTGGCTTATCAAGTACTTTGGGTCACAATTTGTAGTCTCTTAAAGCAATATGCCCAAACTTTCTCTTCTCTTTGGTTTTTCTTTTTGAGGTATAACAAAGCATAATATCTCTATGACAAACAGCTCAAATCTCCTGGTTCTTCGATAGTAGAAACAACAAAAACATCATCATAGCTATAATAATGAACTATTTTGCAGTATATACTTACTCTTTCCATAAGATGTAATTGCTGATTGATTGTAACCTGTAATAGCTTGTGAACCGGTAGTCACCCCGCCATAACTGCTTATATAAATTTCAGCTAAAGGGGTAAAAGTGAATGAAATCGCTTGATTTTAACAAGAATCAGTAACAACTAGAAACATCTAAACTGCTTAGCAAGATGGGTGAACCTAGTGTGCCATTCAAAGTAATTGCACAGTTTCCATATACTTCGGATTTTGATGATGATTTACATTTCAATAAGGATCAAATAATAAATGTCACTTCTATTGAAGATGATGAATGGTATTTTGGTACATATGAAGAGGTTAATGGTGAAATTAGAGAAGGTATTTTTCCAAAGAGCTTTGTTGTTATTCAAGAAGAGAAAACTGCACCAGCAGTTTTAGATTCTGAATCGCCTTCTATTCAAGATCCGACCAAGATTTCTGCTCCACCAATTGCTCCAATTCCAACTATTTCAAATGAAACTCCATCACATTTGAAACAAACAGTCAAGGAAGATGGGTTTGTTCCAATGCCAAAGGCACAAATGTTTGAACCAAAAGTTCCAACTGCTCCAAAGATTGTTCCTGAACCAGTAAATAAGTATACTGACGAAGAACACGAAACAAATGAAGAAGAGGATCTTCCTAAAATGAGTCTAAAGGAAAGAATTGCTTTGCTTCAAGAACAGCAAAGAATTCAAGCTGAAAGAGAAAAAGAAGAGGAAAAGAAGGCTGCAGAGAATGCAAATGCTGCTCAACTACGTAAACGTCAGTCTTTGCTAATGCAACAACAACATGAAGCAGAATTAGCACAAGAAAATGATGATATTGCATCATCAAGTTCAGAAAGCAATGATGAAGATGATCAAGAGGAGCAGGTAAAGTCACCAACTCATACCCATGCCCCACCAGCTGAGCCGCATATTGAACCAAAGGAAGATGAAAGTGATAGCGATGGAAATGAAGGTAAAGATGAAGTAAATAATGTTGACAATGGTGAAGATGATGATGATGAAGAAGAGGAAGAAGAAGAAGATACAGAAGAATCACGTAGAAACGCTTTGAGAGAAAGAATGGCCAAATTATCAGGGGCTGGTAGATTTGGTGCACCAGCTGGATTCAATCCATTTGGTGCTCCTACTCCTTCAACAAATTCTACTGAAAAGACAAAGAAAAAGAAGAAATCTACTGAAAACAAGAGAGAAAAGAAATTTGAAGAAGAGGTTATGGATTTACCAGAAGCTGTTCCAATTATGCCATTTGCTGATCCAAATGCAATTTCCTTTTTGAATAAAAAAACTACCAAGGCTCATGCTGAAGATGTAAAAAACGATTTAGATGAAAGAGTTGATAAAGAAATGCACGCAAATAAACAAATCATAGAACCTAAAAATGAATTCAGTAATGAAGACTTTCATGATGCTTCTGACAATATTGACAAATTAACTTCACAGCCTTCTAATCTCTCAGAATCTGTTACAATAGAAAAAGCTGAGTCCAGTGAAGATGACGAAGTCGAACAAACTTCTGTTCCAAAATCTCAACCTGTCCCTCCAGCTGTTCTCTCTATGCCACCAATCCCACCAATTCCATCATCTACTTCAGAAGATAGATCAAGTAATAAAGCTCCCGCATTACCTTCACAACCTCCAATAACTTCTAGAGCAGCTCCTCCACCTCCGCCGATACCTCAAGAGGCTCCAGTTTCACCAATCCCATCATCTACTTCAGAAAATAAGTCAACTCATAAAGCTCCCCCACTACCTCCGCAACCTCCAATAACTTCTAGATCAGCTCCTCCACCTCCACCCATCCCTCAAGAACCTCCAATCCATCAAGAAACACATGAGGAAACAGCACCACCTCCACCACCACATCGTCAACATAAAGAAGCACCACCACCTCCACATGAAGCTCCTACAACGAGTGCACCACCTATCCCAACTTCAATGCCTGCTATGCCTGTTATTCCAGGTAGTCACGCATCTTCAAACCCATTTTCATTACCACCTGCTCCACCTATCCCATCCATTGGTGCTCCTTCACTTCAAGAAAGATCCTCTACTATTAGTGGGCCAGCATTTATTGATATACCCGGCCCTTTTACTGAAGTTCCCAGTGCTGTTCCACCTCTTCCAACTGTCTTTAAGTCACCAGAATTGACGGAAATTCCATTTGAATCCCAGCATCATGCACCTCCTCCACCACCACCATCAGCCCCAGTTCCAATTGTCCCAAATATATCAAATGAGCAAGACTTTGAAATTGAATCTAGAACATTACAAAGAACAACAACAATAGGTAACTTGGAGGAAACTTTAAGGTCTTTGAAACTGAATTTCAATCCCAATGATACATGGTTCTTACAAAAGACTATTCCACCTGATGTTCAAGCAACTAAATTAAAGTGCAACGTTGAAGTTGAAGATGTTCCAATAAAGAAACGTCATGATGACCTATGGACTCACCGTACTCTGTATTATATTTTCGAGAACTATTCAGAACTTGAAATTTCTGTAATTTTTCAAAATACTAATCCAAGTAAGACTGCTCTTCTAGTCAGTGAAAAATACGTTACAAATTCCACTGACATATTGACCCTTATTGATATACCCGAAACTTTCAATGCTGATATCATTCAAGGGTGTCATCAATTAGCTGGTAAAATCACCATCGGTTCATCTTTTGTAGATGAATTAATCAAGGGTCTTGGAAATGATGTGGTATTACCTATCGGTCACCGTACCTATGGTGCTACTATTATCAACCACAAAGCAGGGGATGTCTTAGATAGTAAGGACTTAGAGAAGGTTCGTGCAGGTGACATCATTGTTATCAGAAAGGGTAAGTTCGAAACACACAAGGGTGTTGTTTCTGTAGGTGATGATGGTTATGTTGCTGTTGTTACAAGTTATGATTTTACAAAGGGTAAATTTAGAGTAATCGAGGAGCATAATGGTACTTTAGTCCAAGCTAGTTACAGAGTTTCCAAGATGAAAACTGGTAAGTTAAAGGTCTTCAGAGTATTATCTAGAAAGTTTATTGATCTTTAGGCAGTTTTGGTTATACCTTTTCCTAAGATATCATATATGCATGTATGTTAGTATATAGAAATGAATATAAAGTTGTATTTTTCAACATGAATATGAAAAAAATAAAATGGAAGTATTCACAGTGAAAATCAGAATCAAAGAAATATATTATCGGTAGACTGAAGTATTGAGCTTCCTAAACCATGAATCTAGTACTGCGAAGATTAGATAAGCCAATACTTTACAATCCAACAAATCTTCCTGTAACAAGGCTCACACCTACAAGGGACTCTGTTAAAGGTGTATATGGACCTGTATTGAGGTTCAAAAATTTTAATAGAATACACTCTCCAGAATCTCAAGTATACAGATCAGATTTGATTACACTTCGATACTATCCTCCAAATCACTTTTTATCTATCTTTAGAAAATCTAAACCTGCTGTGTCAGTTCATCTTAAACAAGGTGTATCGTTCCTTGATAATTGTTCAGCCTACGTTCAAAGTCTATATAGAAATAAACGATCTGTAGTACCTTCTGACCATGCTGTGTGGAGGCGTAAGATGAGAGTCTTCGTTAAATATGTATTCTTCAAAGAATGGAAGAAATTAAATGGGATTGAGGGTGTAGAGCATGCTATTGAGCTTAGTCAAAAAGGAGAAGGAAATACATTTCCAGAAATGAATACCTCAATTGGTACTGCAAAAGATGGATTTTATGAATTTCAAGTGAACGACTATCCAAAAAATGAAGAAGCAAAGATGAAATTGGAGAATGAGATAAGACATGCTGTCGAGTTAGTTGCTAAAATAAGTTGGAAGGAAATTTTAAGTGACAACGTTACTAAAACTAAGAAAAATAAAAAGTTTGGTAAAGAGAACGTTAAAAATAAAGTTGCGTCACAGAATTGGGTTAATGAGATTAATAACAACTTGAGACTAAACAATTTAAATAGATTATTGCGAGAATCTCAGATTCCGTTTGAGTTAGTCAGGCAAACAATCAAGAAATAATATGCTGTATTTTAACTAAAACTGAAGATTTCTAAATAGTCGACACATGATAGACGTTTGCTAGATTTCTAAGGAACTAATTATCTCAAAAATAGCAAGCCCAAAGTAGATGATTTTCTTTATTAATCAAAAAGATCATTAAAGTCAATTCAACAATCAGACAAAGGTGTACTCGATGTCTTCATCTTCAGTAGGCGATGACTCCAGTAAACTGACTATGCTACTGACGCAGAAATGATTGTAAGATTTTTGCATCTTGAAGTTGAGAAATGTAACATCTGATAGTGTAGCATTCTCGTTGCTGTTTGCAACCTTGATAAAGTTATTAAAATATTCTTCTGCCCTTTTGACCTTTACCTCCCTTACCCATCGCTTCTTCTTCAGCGGCCAAGAGAGCATCACGTTCCTTCTTTGCATTCTGTTTTGCCAGCTTCTTTTGAACTTCTAATAATCGTCTCTGGTTAGGTTCACGTGCACCTTGTTCCCATTTCTTGGCTTCAGCAAGTTCGAGGAGTTCTCTTTCAGCATTCTTCTTTTCCCATTCTTGTCTTCTCTTTCTTGCTCTACCTTGAGCAACCTTAGCAGCAGATTCAGAATATCTTTTACCTGTATTATGCGTTCCTGACATATTTGATATGATGTTATGTAAATTGGAGGATTTGTTTGTTTATGATAATCTGTGAATCAAGACCACATCTGAATCAATAAGAAAGGCTCTTTATATCTTCATATCTTTCAAGCTATAAACTGAATTTGATGTCTTAGAATTCGAAATTTGGGTGTGTAGATATTTCTGGAATTTTCTATGAATGCATATTCAATTCTTCAACCAAGAATCTTACTCTCAAATGTTGATTATCAAATTTTAGCACACCCATGTTTTTTGGGTGCTCAAGAAAGCAAGAAATCACACAAATGCATAGAGTGCACCTGTATGGTTTACATATTTGTTAGCAAAATATTCACTTGATTGTCTTGTCAAGTATCTTCAAGTGCAACCTTCACTTTCTGCTCTTTTTGACTTGTTTATATCATCTTTGTATGCTTGAAGATATTCAACTTATGATTTAAAGATGAGGAAAGTCCAAGAAACGCGCAACACGAAAGTAAAAACATTGAAATTTTTCAATATTCAAATATTCAATATGGGTTTAGCGAATACATTATCTGAACTATATAGAGCAAAATTTGTTGTTGATAACACTCAGTTGGTTGGAAAATGGATTCCTTGTTGAGAGACTTCAATGAAAAGAGAGAAGTAGATTCTCAATCAATCACCAGAACCGTTATCAACGAAGACTATGATGCTAAAAACCCATTCCAATTGGATTATAATCAAAGAGATTACAATTCTCAGTTCTATCAAATGTATTATTCACGGTTAACAAAACTTAGGAAACGTGCCGAAATAGAATGTATCAAGAGATGGGATAATGGTTTTAAATTGAATGGTAAACCAGTCCTAAAAAAGGATAAAGTGCTGGATATTCAAGGTAATCAACCATGTTGGTGTGTTGGTACGATATATTGTGAAATGAAATATAAGCCAAACATTTTGGAAGAAATAATTAGCGATACATATGGTTGTCCAGATTTAATTAAAAGTTATACGGATCCTGAAGGTAGTGATGAAATCATGTTAGAAGACGAGAGTGGGAGAGTCCTTTTAGTTGGTGATTTTATTAAATCTACTCCATTCATTACTGGAACAGTGGTCGGTTTATTAGGTATGGAGGCTGAAGCTGGTACTTTTCAAGTCTTGGATATTTGTTATCCAACATCAATTCCTCAAAAGGCTTTGCCAACTACCAACCAGAAAGGTCAAAAGATAGCTTTTGTTTCAGGTTTAAATATAAATACTACCTCTCCGGAACGTATAATGAAGCTAAAGTTATTACAAGAATATCTGATGGGTAATTTAGCTAAAGATGATGAGATTGGTATGATTGGTAAACTTATTATATGTGGTAATTCAGTAGAATTTGATGTAAACGATAAGGAAAGGGGCAAATTAGTGAAAAGTTTAGAGGATTTCGGTGAATTTTTAGCCAATACATTACAAACTATTTCTGTTGATATAATGCCTGGTTGTAACGATCCTAGTGAAAGGACACTTCCTCAACAACCATTGAATAAAGCCCTATTCAAAGAATCATTACAGCCATATTTTGATAAAGTTAATCATGAAATATTGAATTTAGTGACGAATCCATATATGTTTAATATTAACGAATGGCAATTATTGACAATGTCTGGTCAAAGTATTAATGATATTGTTAAATATATTATTCCATGTCAGGCACAAAAATCAGATACCTTTGAATCATCAGAACAAGCTCAAGAAATGGAAGATAATATTGAACATAGATTAGATTTAATGGAATGTGCAATGAGATGGCAAAATATTGCACCGAGTGCACCTGATACTTTATGGTGTTATCCTTATAAATTAGATGATCCATTTATTTTAGATGAATGGCCTCATGCTTTTATAGTTGGTAATCAACCATTTTATGGTACTAGAGATTTAACTATGAATAATGGTACTAAGATTAAATTAATTTCTGTTCCTGAATTTTCTTCAACTGGTCAAATCGTGATATTAGATTTAGGAACTTTAGATACAAAAGTTGTTAGTATTGAAATTTAATGCATATTATATATAGATAGATAATAAGTTGTTTGATTTTGATGAGAGAGCTGATAGATGTTTGGTCATGCTTATATATTTGAAAGGAAAATTTTTATTCACATTGAATTGACATTGATTTCATAATTAATTTATAGAACTGAAGTAATTGAGTAAGGAACGATGTTAAAATAGCTATATCCATGAAAATTAGTTTCTAAAGGCTTCAAAGTTGGGAAGCTGAAATATTTAAAAGTTTTTGACAATTTTAGACGTTTAATTATTAACAAATCCATTCTGTAATAAAATATCAAGATAATAGATAAATAAAAAAAAATAAAAATCGAGCTAAGTAAATATACAGGGGACCAAAAGAAATTGTTATGTATGGATTTACAAATCATTTTTATAGGTGAGAAACAAGTTGACACGATCCATGTAAGCAGATTAAAATATTTTATTCACTTGGTTGCTGTTGCTGTACCAAAATATATAACTTTCAAATTCTTATTAAATTAGGCAACTTGGCCGAGTGGTTAAGGCGAAAGATTAGAAATCTTTTGGGCTCTGCCCGCGCAGGTTCAAATCCTGCAGTTGTCGTTATTTTTATACTTTTTTTTTTACCATTTTCAGCCTGATATGACCGCTTAAGTTCATGTTGATTATCCTCAACCCAATATACTGAAACAAAGTTGGAATATTTACAAGTTTCATCGTTTACGCGTAAAGTCAAATATATCTCTTTTGGTATCTGTATGTATTGTTATAGCAACGTCTACAGAATGATACCTAAAAGAGATAATAGCATAAAAATATATAAATATAAAATGTATGTGAATGTATGTACGTAAGTGGTTACTATAGTAATCAAGTTTCTCTATGATTCGTTTCTTTTGTCGTAACCAATATAGGGTGGAAGCAACGAACCCACAAATAAGGAAACAGTAAGGAAAAATACACACTCTCTCTTTCTCTCTATAACAAAAATCAAACACCCAAAAAATTGTCTTTTATAGAAAAATGCGTTTCTTTTTGTTACGCGTGTTACCGTGTGGTGTTTGGTTTCTTGGTTTATACTTTTTTTCTAAGAAAGATACGTATATTATATAATATTACCATACAAAGTACTCTACAGTGATTATACCATTTTCAGACAACAAAACAAAATTATTAGTAACTACCATCTTATCGTAACCATAGTAAAAGAAAACTTTATTTTTCACGAAGATAATCATGTACAACCAATAAATCTCGATACTAACGTTTTCATTCTTTCTTTTTTTTTCTTTCCAATTCTTGCTTACGAGTGAAAATTTTCCTTCAATATTTTATTTTTCATAGAAAAGGGGATTCATTTAGTAATCATATATATATATATATATATATATACGCTCTTCATCAATCTTTTGTTTTTTCATCTATTTCCTAATTATATTTCCTCTCTTCTTCTATATTCTCTTTGTATTTTTATTATATAATATATCAAACAACATTTAAGAAGTTTATTCTCTTTTGTTTGATTGCATTTTTTTCATCTTTTTTTCCTAGACTCAAATCTCATATTACAATAGAAATGGTTAACCCAACTCCATCAAAGGTCGCTGCTGAAGCTTTATCCGATTTAGAATTAAAGGACACAAAGACTAATTTAGATATTGCTCATAAAGCTTCTGAATCAGAAGTAGCTGAAGTCGATATGAGATTAAGTGAAGCAACAAAAGAACATAAAAGATACTTACATTCTCATAGAATTCAACGTCATAAATTAAAAGAAACTGAAAAGGAAGAACCTCTTTTAATTAAAGATGAGAATAGATTTACTTTATTCCCAATTAAATATCATGAAATTTGGCAAGCTTATAAAAGAGCTGAAGCTTCCTTTTGGACTGCTGAAGAAATTGACTTGTCAAAGGATTTACATGATTGGAACGTTAGAATGAATCCAAATGAAAAATTTTTCATCTCAAGAGTTCTAGCATTCTTTGCAGCATCTGATGGTATCGTCAATGAAAATTTAGTTGAAAATTTCTCTGCTGAAGTACAAGTACCAGAAGCTAAAGCTTTTTACGGTTTCCAAATTATGATTGAAAATATTCATTCAGAAACTTATTCTCTATTAATTGACACCTACATTAAAGATCCAAAGGAATCTGAATTCTTATTCAATGCTATTGAAACTATTCCACAAATCAAAGAAAAGGCTCTTTGGGCTTTAAGATGGATTAACGATGCTGATGCTTTATTCGCAGAAAGATTAGTCGCTTTTGCTTCTATTGAAGGTGTCTTCTTTTCAGGTTCCTTTGCATCCATCTTTTGGTTAAAAAAGAGAGGTTTAATGCCAGGTTTAACTTTCTCTAACGAATTGATTTGTAGAGATGAAGGTTTACATACCGATTTTGCTTGTTTATTATTTGCTCATTTGAAACATAAACCAGCTCAAGAAATTGTTGAAAAAATCGTTACTGAAGCTGTCGCAATTGAAAAACAATATTTCATCGACGCTTTACCTGTTTCCTTATTAGGTATGAACGCCGATTTAATGAATCAATACGTTGAATTCGTTGCTGATAGATTATTAGTTGCTTTCGGTAATCCAAAATACTATGATGTCGAAAATCCATTTGATTTCATGGAAAATATTTCTTTAGCTGGTAAGACTAATTTCTTCGAAAAGAGAGTCTCTGATTATCAAAAGGCTGGTGTTATGGCAGCTGCTCAAAAGACTGAAACTGGTGCTTTTACAATTAATGAAGATTTTTAAGTCAAATTTGTTTACGTTTTACGTTTTACGTTAATTTTCTTCTTTTGTTTTTAGAATATTAAATGACAAATTTATACATTATCAAAATATATATATATATGCAATATAAGAAATGTTTGATAAATCATCTTATCTCTAATTTGAATTCCTTACGTTATGAGGGTTGATTTTATCAAGTGTACTCTCACGTAATTATGGTCTTCGTTCCAAATTACAAGATATTATGTCGCCAACGACGAGGTAGTTGGCTGTTACTTGTAATATGTCGATCTTGTATTATAAAGTGTACTTATATAATATAATCCAGAGAGAGAGCACTTGGACTGTTATATTATAGACTAAATCTAGTTTAATAGTTAATTCAGATTAATCTGATAAGGAGTTAAAAGTTGTAATATCTGCCCCAGTTTATGACTGTGATTGTTCGCTGCTCTCTCTTTCTGGATCAAACAAGATTCAGATTAAAGAATAAAGCTTTTTATCTCATCTTCGAATAAATGTCGAACATGAAAGCTTTACACTTTAAAACTTGGATGTGACATTGAAGTCGCATAACACGCAGAGGATTCCAACGTGACACATGTACTTTGTGCAAAAAGGATTGGGGCGAGCTGGGAATTGAACCCAGGGCCTCTCGCATATTTGTCTTTTCAAACCCAAAGCGAGAATCATACCACTAGACCACACGCCCTCTATATTGCTTTTTGCAAAAGAAAAGCGTCAGTTCCCAGAATCTAAAAAGTGTAATTTTTGTATTGATTGATGTATTGATTGAGAGTGAATTATAATACCAATTCAGTTGTAGAAAAGTGATAATAATTCTAGTTGTAGAATTATGAGATATTTAGTAGAATTCAATCAATGCTTGTTTTAATATTGACCAATTAAAAGAATACACATGTGTTTAAGCGTTGTCGAGAAAAAATAAAGATATAAAAACAACAAACGTCGACCTTAAATAATTACTTATACATTATACATAAGAGAAATATACAGAAGAATACATAGTTAATTATACTATAAAAATAAGACTTAACCACTAGACTATTGGATGGAGACTTTACGGACTTTCTATTACCTTATTATAATTAACTATTGAATTCTATAAATATATCCGGACCAAATCAATACATTTTGTTGTATTGATTGACACTAAATTATGATATTGGTTCAGGAAGAGAAAAGAGAACATTAATCCATTTATAAAAACATATTACTTTTAATATGTTTTGCGTCGTTGCTGTACAAATATTAACCAGTAAGAAGAACGGAGCTTACCCACGAGGATAAGCTAGTCGAGAAAAATAAGATATAAAAGAACAAATGTCGAGATTAGATAATTTGCTTAATACATAAAATACAGATACAGAAGATACATTAAAATTATTATAGTATAAAAGATAAATCATCAACACTGATTATTGGAGATAGACTACACTGGACTGTAACTTACTATAATACTTTAATACAATTACCCCTGGCCAAAAGAGTATATTGTATTGATTTATGGCCTAATTTTTATAGAATGTAATGAAAGATTATAGTAAGTTGAAATAAGGTCCCGTGAAGCTTATTTCCAATAATCTGTTTTAAGGATTTATCTTTTATATTATATTATTCTAATTTTTATTCGGTATATTTTTATATGTATTATGTAACTAACTACAATATAGATATCTTTGTTCCAAATGAGTAGTTTTGATAAAAATTGAATTATTTGGGGATGATAACATAGTGGTTAAATTTCAAAGTAATTGTAGAGGTAAGTCTTTTTTATTAATTAGTTAAAAACGATTCCGGTTTCCTAAAAATTACATAAGATAAATGTAAACTCAATTTTTACCAGTTCTAATCATCCAGATTATAGGTCTACTTATATCACAGCTTCATTCGTTTGATATGTTGGAAAACGTCATAAAAGGTATCACATAAGATTAATTTGTGTTATTTTTAGATTCTTCACTATATCCAATTTTGACACACCTTTCGGGTTTATGTAAACCACATATAACAAACTTGATTTCTTAGAATAAACTGTAATACAATAGTACCTTCTGATTTCATTTACAGTTTCAGCAATCTTCGTCTTTTATTCCGGTTCTTTTCAAAGCTTCTAAAATTTGTTTATATTATCGAAATTTCCAGAAGCCTTTTTACCTGATCATATTGAATTGAATTCGTTGTCTGATTTACGTTTATTTGCAAATGCTATTATTCGTCCAGAACTTGTTTTTAAACAAACTCATAACCCACCGGCTATAATTACCACTGATATACCTGTTTACGCTATTCATAATAATAATCCAAAGTCATTCGCTTCCCAATATTATTGCACAAATTGTCAATGGCCCCAGTGCAGACATCTATCCTCTACTATGAAACGTTTATACTGTGTGGAATGTCAATGTAATCGTTGTAAATCACGAGGAAACCGCAGAACAAAATCTTCGACTAAGAACCGAGTTTCTACGTTTCACAGTGGCGGTCATTCAATGAGGACCTGCCCTAGGGTATCAAGGGACCAGTATTTTTGTGGTTGGATTTCTAGTGTACCGAAGGATAACTTCATCTGTAACCTGCAGACTTATGAGCGTCGACGTGGGTAGACGTCGGCTCTTGAATGAGCAAATCCTTTCCGATCGATCTCTTAGCCTTCCTTTTCTTAGGTGACCTTCCATTAGCACGCTTGTCAGGTGAGCCTGGTGGTGTCAAGGAATGAGTTTCATCAGTCGGGAATCGTACTTCCATAGTGAAGGCCGGTGGATGGAAGAAAGGCGTTAAGGTTTGCGTGTAATGCGTAACCGAGCCAATCAACACTCTCCCGTTATCATCTAAAGTAGCAATGCCTTGTGATGGTGTAATCTGTCTTAGTAATTTAGCTATTACTTCCAGATCAACTCCTAATCCAGCTGGTGTCATGTTCTTAAATTTAAACCATTTCAAATAGGACATTGCAAGGGATCTGTACGCTGGGATTGGTCCTAGAGAAGAAATCTTTTTGAAGTCTGAATGGTAGATGCAATAAGGCACTGATTTAATTTGTTCCATTTCGAGTGAAACGAATGGAATGCTACACTTATCAAATGCCTGTGATAATTGGCCTCCTAATGGTGCTATATCAGATAATGTTTTCATAAACACATCATCAAGTACAGGCACTTTTGCAATCCACAAATCATCACCAATTTCCATTGGACGAGTGATTTCGCGAATTGCATCTCTAAAATACCTTGGTATTTTAATAAGTGACGCATATGAGCGAAGGTTTGGTAGAAATTCATCTAACAAACCGGCACGGACACGGAGGTCAGTGTAGTTTATAGTAGCGTAAACACGTAAAGCAACGCTCAAATAATCAATCACTTGTCCGTCAGTTACTTGGAACCAAGTGTTGTGATATGATTTTATGGATTGTGATAGTTGTTTAGCTAGCCTATTAAATTCAGTTAGATCAGCATCATATTGTTTAACATTACTGTTAAAAATATAATCACTATTCATAAATTTAGTGAAAATATACTTCCAACCAATTATTATTGATTTGTCGTATAAGTGGGAGTGCCACAGATGTCGTATTATAGCAACTACTTGCATTTGAGTGAAGCCTTCAGCAGCTTCAGATAAAGTTTTGTCATGGAATTCTTCTTCTTTGACAAGTTCTTCTTCCTTTTGTTGGGAGTTTTTCACTTGTTCAGTTAAAGTTGCCATTCGAGAAATCAATGCAGTTATCGAATCCTGCATTTTGTTGTCAGAATTTTCGAGATCTGAAATGTTAGTATCAGACATTTTCTTGAATAGTTAGTTGTTGTTAATTTAAAGCTTGGCAGGTTTGTTTATTTAATAAACAAAGTCTTGAGGGATTGACAAATTGTTTGATAAAGAAACAGAGTCTTTTGATTGACAAAAATCTTCTTTGTATTAATTTGACGGGTATATTTATAGAATATAATAGTTAATTATAATAAAGTGAAGTAAAGTCCGTAAAGTTTACTTCCAATAATCTAATGGTTAAGCCCTTAAAGTATAATCAACTATTTGTGCTTTGTATATATTCAAAAAAGTTTTAAGTAAATCTCTATCTTTTAAACATGTCAGTCTTTTGTATCTTTTCCTAATGTCGCTTATACACGTGGATAAGGTTCTTTCCTCTAATTGGTCAATATTCATCCAAGCATTGATATTAAATCTACTAAAGATATCATGGTTTTATAACTAGATTATGATCAATCTTCTATTAGTAGATTAGTATTACAGTTTAGTCTCAATCTATAAATTTTTTTTTCAAGTAATAAAATGCCTTCTTTTTCTTAGGTAATGTATATAATCAATAAGTTATAATAAGTCATCGCTGTATATATTTGTTTTTCTTATTGTGTCGGTTTCCTTAACAAATACGTCATTTCTACTTGAAAAGGAATAAGACAAAGGCAATGTATAACATTGTTAATAATCATATAATTGATAGTAATTGGGATTTGGACTTTATTCTGTTGCTAGTTCAACTTGGTATTAACCTCAACTTGATATATTTGATTTCTTGTTCCAGGAATATTAGTATGGAAATTACTAGTATGAATTGATAATAACTACATGTATTTGTTTTACTTATCTATCTAAATATATAACTAAACTTAGGTTTATTCAATAAGATATGAATATTCCGAAGTGTCTGTGAGGTTTTATATTTTTGACAAGTGGGATGTAATGAAGGTGAAAATGGAAAGTACGTCCAGTTAAAGGCAAATATTATAACCTTTGTTAATTAGTTTTTCTATCTATATAGTATATATATTATATAAAACTAACTAACGGAGAGATGTAGACCTAGCTGGAGCAATTTGTCCTCAATGTTTTTCAAGTTTACTATTGAGGCTCAAACATTTCACATGGTTGGTCCCTTGATCAAAATTGTACAGATTCATCCTATTACCATATCAGTATTACTGCAGCATCTATCGCCAATATGTTTCTCGAGCCTTGACAGATTTTTTCAATAGACTTTCCAGTTCTTCACACAATAACTTTTGTTTCAATAGATTTCTTTCCTCTTTCAAATGATTGTCAAACATTCAATGACCTCTACCAGTATAATCGTACTAGAATCCAAATAAGAGAGAAAGAACAGACTGTTTACAACCCGCATAACTCATCAGAATTACTAGAATCATTCTTTTTCATATTCCACAAGAAGCCTAACAAACATTTATGAGCATTTTTTTAAATTGTATCGATTGTCACTAATTCAGTTGTAACGTATGTTGGACTGATAATTGTAACTATTAATATTCTTTCTTGGCTTTGATGTACCAACCTATAACAAATAAAAAATAGGGTAAGCAAATTCTTCCTCAAGTAGACATAATGCTCATATAAGCACACCAGGTTCAAATCATTTTTCTAGATTTCATATATTCATGTTTATACATGAATAACGGCATGCTAATTTGTTGAGAATGCCAAATAATCTTTGAGTTGAAAACAAAACTAATGATAGAATGGCGCCAAAAAAGCCTTGGCAAGCACAAAGCTTGATACATTTTCTAAATCTTGCATATCGTTTGCTTGTTACATGCTTTCGTTGAAAATCAATGCAGTCATTTCACATCTTTTGTATCTCTTTTACCAAAAGAACCTGACCTTCCAACCATTTGATTGAATCTAGTAACCGGTTAAAGCCCATAATATAGTAGCCTACACTGCCTTAACATCTGTTTCAGCGTCTTAGTTAAAAGTGCTGCTCATTGCTGCTTACTGAGAGCTGAAAAAAAATGAAAATTTCAAATATAGTAGATGCTTGCGATGAGATAGAACTGTAACTAAGAAACTCCAGGTAACGGGACAAAAAGACTCACTGAGATGTCTACGTATATCAAAGGTCCATTGTGTGGAACAGATAACTGTCCTTCCAGACTTTGGCGTATTATTGCAGGTAGAAGAACTTGTCAATATGGTCATGTTATGGAAGGTGATGTAGAGTTTAATAATGATGATGATGTGTCGAATCTGGTTATCACAAGAAGGCTGAATTTGACAACTAATGCAATTGGTAGTTTTCAGTCTAGTCAGGCTTCACAGTCGACTAATTCACAGAAGGCTAATAAGGATTTAAAAGTATATGGTGAACAAGCTAGATTACTATTCCTGAAATCATTTCAAGTGATATTGAAAAAACAGTGCAAATGGTTGATAACTGAGAAGGCATTTCCTAAACTCTTTGATAATGTCGTGAAATGTATTTGGATGCAATATTTGAAATGCTTACATGACGATGGAGGTACGAATTCTTACCCAATTCTCAGTGGTGATGATACAGAGATCATAAATGCTGACACACAAGATAATGTTGAAAATATAGATGGAAACAGAAAAAACAAATCACAAAGAAAACAAGTCAATGGAATGCAATTGCAAATGACTTCAACAATTTCAATTCTTTATATTGCGTCTGTTCATGTCGGTATACCAGTTTTCACATGCGACTTCATCAAATGGATATCCACAGAAAGTCTACCTTATAGGAAAGCAAATTTATTACTCCCGAAGTCTTGGAGAGTCAAATTACCGAATTATTACTTGGGTCTTTTAGAAGGTGGTAAACCACCAAATAATTGTCAATTTTATCATAAAATAGCATCTACATGCTCAAGAACAGGATTTTGTAAAATGTTCAATACACACATAAACGTTGATACATTAATCCTCAAACTAATAATGTATACATCATTACAACCGGAATTTTTCTTCTACACTAAAAATCTAATCAAAAGAGTAGATTCTGAGCATAGTTTTCAATTGTTTGAAGACAATAAGAAGTCATTTACTGCATACCAACGATATCCAGAAGTAAGAGTGATATCATATTTAGTCATAGTAGTTCGATGGTTTTTACTCTATGATAAAATGGATAATGGAGAATATAAGTTACCTAACAGATGGATTAAACAAGTTATAGTCGGACAAAAGAACAAAGATAAAAGTAAAGATTCTATTGAGAGGCAAATAACAAAAATGTTTCATGATGAAAAGGTAGCTTGTACATTTGAATGGAATGACAATCAAACTCTTGATTTTTTAGATTGGATTGAAGACCAATATTTACCGAATGTTGAGAATGATCATAATAATGAAATGACCATTGATCAAAAAATTGCTAAGAGAAAGTTGCATAAAATTCTTCCAGTAAACTCTGATTCTTTTCGATTACAAGAGAGGAGAAGGGAGCATGTCTCATTTATTGAAGAGTTACAGGAAAATTATTTAGAATTGAGAAATTCTCTTGAACGGTCAGGAACAGTCAATGATATTGAAGAAGACGATAGAGAATACCGTCAAAAGTTAATTATTCAATTGGAGTTAAAACTGATAAACGATTTTTCTTCTGATTTTGCCATCTCAAAAGAACAATTGAAATATAGTATAGATATGATTGAGAAATTTTGCATAAACAATGTAAGAGAGGCGTAAATATTCCACTATGTAATAATATGTATGCATATAGTCCAAATAAAGTCATTGCAGTTTGTTATTCGCAGCACATGTTATTGACCTATAGCCCACTGTGTAAACCCACCTTGAGCTAACGCCTGAAGAGCCCCATTAAAACTTGCTGCTATTTTATTTTCAGACGAATCAGAAATTCTATTTAACTCATCCACAGAGGCAACAATCTTTGATACGTTAGTTTCAATTACCATACCACCTTGTATAATTTCCTCTAAAACACTTTGAAGAGTTTGCCAATTGAATATCAAATCCAATTCATTGACTTCAGTAAAACAACGATCTAATGCTTCTACAAATGTTTGAATTAAATCCAAGATAGCTAATTCTGATTCTTGATCATCTACAATGAATGTAAAGTATAAAGTCGCATAATTTTTATAAATAATTTGAATGTCATCATCCTCCTCATTTGATAATAGAGATGGTGGGGTTACCAGGAAAGAACTTTGAAAATCATTATTTCTTTGAGATATCAATTCATAGACTTGTTCAAGAAGTAGTTTTTGTTTCGGAAGATCAACTGGTGTATAGAATTTAACTAGTCTAGGTTGACATTTTTTATTAACTTTATAATTGTTAGTAAATGCTAAAGAGCCAATTCAAAAAAACAGTCAAAGATCTTGGTACTTACATATTAATACTGCGTGAATCATTCTCGGTTCACCACTTATTTGCTTCGCTAACTTTCTTTTATATAGGCTTCCTAACGATTTTAACTGATGAACATCAAATTTGATATTTTTCAATTTCTTATTAGATTCGGATATTCCTTTAATACATATACAATAATTGTATGAAGGTAAAGAATTAGCACAGTCAAGAAACAAGTATCGTGCTTGATTTCACATATATATATATATAGATATATATTCACAAGCGATCACAGACCTTCCATCCTGAGTTGTTTCATCTTACTGTCAACATCATCTGTGAACCTAGTATTTTATCATCACTCTCTTAATGTAAGCTGTGAAAATATCTCGCTTCATTTGATTATCACGGGAACTCAATCGAGAAAAATCGGTTAGTAACAACCCCAAAGTAATAGTATACAGTGGCAATTCTTAATAGCTTACAGATTAATATCTATTTTATAGACAGAGTCTTGAAGTCGAAGGTGAGAGCATGGGCCCACAACGAAGAATACCGGAGGGGTTACGTGACTTCCTTACTTATTTGCCTGCATATGCTAATAATGAATACAATGAAACAGTGAGTTATATGGTGTGGAAGGCTCTTAATTTGAGTATGACGGTGGATAATGATCATATAGATTGGAGATCTTTAATAGAGATATTTGATTCAGAGAATTGGCTTCAAGGGAAGTATCAGCATGTTCTTGAAGGAAGATCATGGAGAGAATTGAATCGGAGTAAGAATCAAGATAATTATCATGGAAATACAATATGTAACAGACAATGTTTTCCTCCAGAGACAGTATACTATTGTTTTACATGTACTACTAATCCACTATATGAGATTTGTGAATTCTGTTTTGACAAGACTAAACATGAGGGTCATTCCTATACGGCTAAAGTTGTCATAAGACCAGAAGGTAGAGTATGTCATTGTTGTAATCCTTCTGTCTTTAAGAATCCAGAGGATGCATTTAATTGTAAGAATAAATTGAATAATGAAAGAAATCTCTCAGATTGTGAGATTGGAAAATATGATGCAAATGTACATTGTACTTTCAATGCTTTATTAGATTATATTATAGATGTAATACTTAACATCAATGAACATAAAAATAGAAGGAAAAATAAAGAGAATAAAAAATCAGATAGTAGAATGATGGAAAAATTATCACCAAGAGATTTATCTTATGCTCATCGACTTTATGATAATGAAACAGACTTGAATGATTCAATTTTACATCAATATGCTAATAATATTAATCTTAATGAAGTTTGGTCAATCCAATTAAATGAAGAAGATTGTCAATTACAGATAACTGACTTAGCTGCCAAAATTACAAAAGTTTTAGATAAACCTGCTGAGTATGCAATGAGTATTTGCAATGAACTTGAAAATGAGTTTTCCCCTGTGACTTTAGTCAAATCAACAAACTATAGTAAAATTAAGGTTTTATATGAAGAATTTTTGAGTGAAAACGTTAAGGTTCATATCAAAAGATTACATGATGTGTTTAAACAACGTTTAGTAGAAGATCTGATACATTTCCTTTTTAATACTTGCATTGATAGAAATATTCCATATAACATAAAGTACTCACTTAGACTTTCCATGTTAGACTCTTGGAAACCAAGACTTGAACACACCGAGTCCCCTTATACATCACAAATAAACACCAAGATAAATTTATTTGGCGGGTTTGTAATAACAAATTTAACTGAGATTTCAAATGAAACGGATAATTTTAAATGGTTTAAACCATGGAATTTTCAAAATATTAAAGATGATTTAACAAGAAATATTATGACTACTTATGATGCTGCTATTATCGCGACATCAACGGCTGTTTCATCATCGCATCGCTACTCTATCAAAGGTTCAAGATTTCAATATCTACTGACAGAATTTACATACCATTTATCAAAAATCTCTTGTTCGAGATTTATTAAAATATTTTGCACTTTATTTACATTAACTGATGAGGTACGAAATTATCTAGCTGCTCAATACCTTGACATTTACCTTGCATTAGCTTACAGTACAGTTGCATCAGATAATACAGGACTAAGAGTAACACTAATGAGCACTTTATCACAATATACTTTACAAGACCCAATAATTGCCAATCTTGCTATAAAATGTGGTTTCATTGAAAGAACATTAAAATTTGCATTCACAATAATGGCATTTAATCCCGATGACTTAGTTTCATACTTACCAGTTTCATTACACAATGATTTTAATTTGCCTACTGAAACAATCAAAAACAGGAAAACAATCATTTGCTTCAAGGACCTATCTATTATTATGTCCACAAATACGATACCCGAGGAATTATTACAAAATGAATCGATCTTTAAATGTATCTTAGAGGCATTTTCACAATTTAATAATATTCTTCCATTGAAAAGAGAGACATCTGAACATGTTCAGTTCGAAAATTTTGATTTCTCATCATATTATTTTTTCTTTTCTTCAATCTTAATCATGACTGATGGTTATGTTCGTAGTGTGTCATTAATAACTGACAAACAGTTAAGGAAGAAGATTGTTCTAAAATTATTAGCAGTTACTGTTGATAAAGAATTTAAGTTGCTTTGTAACTTCAGAAAACATGTACCCTTTATATCAGCCAAAGAAGAGGATAAATCACCAAAATTAACTATTGTGAAAGAGAAAATTTGCAATTACGTAGCAGACATTATTGGATTTCAGGTCGGTGTTGATACACAAAACTTTTTCAACCCAATGTCATATCTATTCAAGTTTATTTTGCAATGGAGTCATTGTGGTAGATATGAACCTTTACCACCAAACCTGTCAAATTACTTGGACATTTATGAACTTTTTGCAGACAAACAGAAATCTCTGTATATATGCGAATCTGCATTGACTACTCTAGTTTTGATTGGTCAAATTAATGTTGGCTTTTGGGTAAGAAACGGTTCCCCCATAACACACCAGGTAAGGATGTATACAAAATACAGCATGAGAGAATTTACTTATGCTAGTGATTTATTCAATGTTCAATTTAGTATGTGCATGTGTGAGCCGGATGACTTTATGGTAACGTATCTTTCACGATGGGGTTTGAAAAATTGGGCAAACGGCGTTCCTATGGGAGATTACCCAGATGAAGAAACAACCATTGGAATAGTAAATGAATGTGTCTTACTACTGATTCAATTACTAACGGAAGTAAAATCCCTGGTTGTGGTATCATCTGTTGACAGCTTCCAAAGAACGTTGAAGGCCGAGATACTGCATGCCATTGCATTTGATAGTTGTTCATATTCACAAATCATGAGCTCAATACCAGAACATATAACAAGACACGCTGCCTTTGATAATTATCTAGAGGACTACACTGTTTACACTCCACCTTTGGGCCTGACTGACACAGGAACATTCACATTAAAGGACCAGTATAAGATTGAAGTTGACCCATACTACTTTGGATTAGCCGGAAGCAAGAGATATGAGATTGAGAAAAATATCAGGTTACATATGGCCACAGACAAAAATATTGACTATGTGGACACCTTTGTTCCTGCCAAAAATGTCATAAACTCTTTGAAACAAACTTCATATGAAAGGTTATTTTCAATATCATCAGTTGATACATTTGGGATCTTTTTAAAAAATACTCTTGAGCATATCAAAAAGAATGAATATGAAATTCTTCTACCCAGGATTGTTCATTTGATTCATCTTTGCGTTATCAATAATACCAATGAGTTCATAAGGATATTTTGGCGGGAGTATGCCGTTGTTGATACAGAATATATTCACCACCATAGTATAGGCTCGATTTTATATTCTTGCTTACTTATAGATAACTTCTCCAATGTTCATGGAAAGATAAGAGAAATCTTCAGAATCATGAATCAGATAGCACCACATGTTGATGTAAACAGTTTTTTGGAAGAGCAAACACCATCCTTTAAACTGGAGATAATCTGGTCATCTACTGAATCAAAAATAAACAAGGACGAAGAGAATGAGAGAAAGAAGAGAATCGCAAAATCACGAAAGGAGAGAATTTTTAGAAAACTTGCAAAACAGCAAATGAAATTTATCGAGAAAAATACTGTTAGTGGTTCTGAAGATGAACTTTCGAAGGAGCCTTCTGAAAACTTGGCAACTGATGAAGAAACAACTGATGAAGATTATCGAGGATGGAGATATCCAGGCGATTTTTGTGTTTTTTGTAAGATGACGAAGTTTGACGATACTTTTGTTTACTTTTCATATGAAGAGAGGAATATCTATGATCATGGTTTTGATTTCACTGATATAAATTTACCTCATTCATCAGATGTTGAACGCACTCATGGTTCCTCTAATAACCTTGTAGTGCAGGGAGATATGCTGAGAACTTGTGGTCATGGATCCCATATAAGATGTTTGGGAAACCATATGAAGAGTGCAACATCTATCCAAAATCAAACAACTAGAAATATTCCGACTGCATATGGGTTTGGTCTCATATATTGCCCAGTTTGCAATTCCTTAACCAACTCGTTTTTACCAAAGATTAGGAATTCCAATGATAGAAATGTAAGTCAGTTCTTTGAGATTCCTGCTAATTACAATGAATATCTTACAACTTCAAAGGAATTGCAGCATGAATGTATAAGGGCAACGCAAATATTTGGTGCTTTGTCTTCTTCCAAATCTGATGAGAATCGTTCAAAATATGATACATTAAATGACTTATACGTTAATACGATTTCAAATATAGAACTACGGTTAAGGCCAAGATCGCATAAGGAGAAGACTATTATTGATTTGTTACCTGGACAGTACCTTTTGACCATACGACTTTTGGCGGACCTTAAATCTACATACTTTGAGACTTACTCTAATTCGGTCTCCAATGTCCTTGAATCAAGTAAGAAAGTTCTGTTAGGAGGCTGGCATGACTATATGCTGAATGAAATCGACCAGAATTTATTATCATCTGCAAGTATGCTATTTGATATAATTGCATTTATAAAAAGTGAGGAAGAAAAGATAGATCCCTCGATGATAATTCTAAGTATCATCAAAAAAAAGTTTCATCAGGATTTGACATTAATTGCAAGGGAGTTGATTAGAGTGAATTTTTACAAAGGAGTTGAGTCCATAACCTTGGGGATATCATACCTAGCAGAAGAGAAAGAGGAATCAACTGGTGCCAGTATTGTTACGGAATTACTCAAAATGTATCTTGGTGTATTCATGCCATCTATCAGAGACATTGACATCGATGTTTTGCTAGGCGATTTGAAAAACCAGATCTACCACTTATTAGGAGAATCATTGACAGTTTTCTTTGAGAGGTTACATTTAATGTTCTATGGATATTACTCCATTGGATGGGACGATTCGAAGCAGCCTTCATGTTTCAATAATGTGCTAGAATATTTGTTTTCCTTTTTCGAAATTGATGGAGTATCCAACTTTAATGAATTTCTTCAAGACTTTTTAAATATTGACTTATCTCGAATATATGCGATCTACACGAAAGATTTATTCAATGATATAGGTTCCTACAGAAAGTTGTGTTCTACCCTTGGTAATATCAGTTTTCCTTCAACTAAACCAATACAGCTTGTTAATTTACCTCATTCATTATCATCCTATTTTACTTTTGAGAACAATGAAGAAACTGCACTTTATAGAGTTTTAGGCGGAGAGATAAGTGTATGTCTACTATGTGGTGAAAATTTGATGATTCAGAAACCCGTTGCTACAACTGGATATAAACAAGGCGAATGTACGAATCATGTCAAGAATGAATGTCCTGTAGGTTCGTGTTTTGGTATATTTTTGTTGTTAAGGAGTAATATAATTTACTTATCGTATGATAATCGTGGTACGTTTTATCATTCTCCATATATCAATAAATACGGGGAATCTGATGAAGAATTCAAATATGGATCACCAGTTTCCCTGAATATTGATAGGTACAAACATTTGACTAACGAGATTGTTTTGGGCAATATGGTGCCACATATAGTATATAGACTCACTGATGGTAATTCAGATGTTGGAGGATGGGAAACGTTATAACCTTATATATCGCTACATTTACATATTCTATTGGAACAAAAAAACTTTAGACATTATTGGGATATCAGCGACTTTATTCTTAAACACTGACATTATATATCTGAGATTCACAACATCACAAGTCTTGGTAAACCTCCATCTCATTATATGATTACAGCTTCTATAATGAAGGTATTAATACTATCAAGTGACTCACACCCGGGTAACAACTATTAGATGTATAAAAATTTTCACATCTTTGGTTACCTTGACAATTGCTTTATTGAATGAAAAAATAGACAACAATAAGTAGCAAGATTCATCAACCGCTTATCTATTCTTGACCATATAACCACGTTTCAAGGCAAACTATCACATACGGAATTCCCAATATGACTGAACCAGTTGACCCACAGGTTGCTTACAATCTAATTACCAAGAACTTACAAGAAGTCTTGAACCCACAAATCATCAAAGATGTGCTGGAGAATCAAAAGAGACATATCAAGTTATATTGGGGTACTGCACCAACGGGGCGTCCTCATTGTGGTTATTTTGTTCCAATGACCAAGATTGCTGATTTTTTAAAGGCTGGTTGTCATGTTAAGGTCTTATTGGCCGATTTACACGCCTTTTTAGATAATATGAAGGCTCCACTAGAGGTTGTCAATTACAGAGCTAAATATTATGAATGTACTATTAAAGCTATCCTCAAATCTATTGGTGTCCCAATTGAAAAACTGGAATTCATTACTGGTTCCTCTTATGAAACTTCTGAAAAATATACTCTTGATTTATTCAGAATGGCAAATATTGTTTCTCAAAATGATGCAAAGAGAGCTGGTGCTGATGTTGTTAAACAAGTTACCAATCCCTTATTATCCGGGTTAATTTATCCATTGATGCAAGCTCTCGATGAAGAATATTTGGATGTTGATGTTCAATTTGGTGGTGTTGATCAAAGAAAGATCTTTGTCTTAGCTGAAGAAAATCTACCATCTTTAGGCTATAGGAAGAGAGCTCATTTGATGAACCCTATGGTACCTGGTTTAGGTCAAGGTGGTAAGATGTCAGCTTCTGATCCAAACTCTAAAATTGATTTATTGGAGGAACCAAAAATCGTTCAAAAAAAGATTAACTCTGCATACTGTGCACCAGGTGATGTTGAAGTCAATGGATTATTATCTTTTGTTGAATTTGTCGTGAAACCGATTCAAGAATTGAAGCATGGTGATGATCATTTTGAATTCTTTATTGATAGACCAGACAAATTTGGTGGTCCAATTACTTATAGATCCTTTGAAGAATTGAAACAAGATTTCAAAGATGAAAAATTATCACCACCTGATTTAAAGACTGGTGTCAGTGATGCTATCAATGCATTATTAGCTCCAATTAGGGAAGAATTTTATGCCAATGCCGAATATCAAGAAGCTGAAAAGAAGGGGTACCCTGTAGCTGAGAAAGTCAAGAAGGTTAAAAAGGTTAAGAACAAAGGTACAAGACATCCAGGTGCCGCAAAGACCACCATTGCAACTCCTGGTCTAGCTGATGGTAAGGTGGAAGAAGTTGTCAAGACCCTCAATGAAACCAGTATGTAAACATCGTCCAATATCTACATAACATATAATTCTCGACTGATATTATCGCTAATTTAGCATATATTTCCCAACTAAGCAACATTTTCCCAAATAAAAAACTGTTACAGGAAAACACCGCGGAAGTTGTTTACCCGGCTAATACCCCGCATAGTCCGAATCTGGAAAGTCGTATCTACCCCGCGGTTCGTTTATGGAATTATTTTACCACGTCTCGTACAGGGTGCCAATTTTCAAAAAAAAAAAAAAAAATGAAAAGCATTCAGTCAGCTCGAGAACGCTCCTTTTGTTTCTGTTATTATGTCCGATTGGCAAAACGATATATATATTAAATAAGTTTCAAGCTTTTATAAGGCAGTCCTTTATTCATAATACGACCCTAGGAATCACCTCTCGTTGCTATCAGATCTTTGTAGATCCTGCTCGTTGTCTACATTCTTTTCCTATATATATATATTGCACTCATTCATTTTAAAGCTTTCCTGTTCCAGTTGCTATGATATATAATTTTCTCTCGAGTGAGGACAGTAACCCTGTTTCTGATGCTGGGACCTCGAAAACAAGTTCGAGTACTTATATTCCAACTGTCAAGGGTTCCATGTCAAAATTGGGTAAAAGATACAACAAAGTAAAGAAATCAGGTAAGGATTTAGCTAATAAATATTATCAGAACTATAGAAGTTCGCAGATATCATCTGAGAACGATGATACAACAATAACAAAGGCTAATAATTTGTTACCTTCGAAGCCTATAAGATCAAACAAGATTCCAATCACATCCATAGATGGTGATAAGTTTTTATCACATAATGATACCTTCAATGAGGAACTGAATTTTGGTATATCAAAACTCATTCGTAGAGAATCTGACAACTCTTTGAATTCAGAGACTCAAACGTTAGTCAGTTCCACTTTTATAAAACCACAATCGAATAATGCATTTCATGAACCACCTTCAATGTCAAGTTCTGTTCTCTCTAATGTCTCAACAGTATCAATCACTAATTCGTCACGTCCTTCCTCTAGAAACAATAATGTCAACACTCGTATAATGGAGGAGGAATTGAAACGTACAATCAATACCCAACAGATTCTAAATGTTAATCCAAATGACAAGTTTATTGAAGAAAAATTTAATGGCAACTCGACAAAACAGTCTATTGACATAATGGACACAATATGTTCATTTGGACATGAGTCAGCATACGAATTAGGTAAATCTGAATTATTACATTATTATCAGTTACCTATGCCATGGAGAGAAAATCGTTTCATCATTTATAATTACAGATTCTACGATTCCAATAAAAAATCTCTATTATCTATAATTAATTGGTACGGTTGGCATAATGAAACTTCAAATATATGGACTCATTTACTTGGTGCTCTATATATGGTCTATGTTACTTTGATAGAGTTCCCAAGTAGTGAAGTATTTACTTCGGAAAAAGTACCAACTGCAGCTAAATATATTGCCTTTTTATTCTTATTTGCTTCAATCAAATGTTTATTGGCTTCAACCTTTTGGCATGCATTTAACGGTACTTCGACCCTTAACCTTCGTCGTAAATTTGCATGCGTCGATTATAGTGGTATCACAATCCTAATCACAGCTTCCATACTTACAACTGAATTTGTTTCCCTTTACAGCCATACTTATCTCATGTATCTTTACATGACAATTTCACTCACTTTAGGTTGCATTGGCATCTTCTTAAACTGTTCACCAAAATTCGATTGTCCAGAGGCAAGACCACTCAGAATTAAATTTTTCATCCTATTAGCCTCAATGGGATTTCTATCATTCTGCAATGTCACTTATTTGGAAGGCTGTCATTTTACTAGACGACTCTTAACACCAATAACAAATAAAAGTATCGTCTGGTATCTAATTGGTGTTGTATTTTATGGTTCGTTTATTCCAGAAAGATTCCGTTCGGATGTCATTGTAGATAACTCAATTCCAACTACCCATCAACTTTCTTCAGATTTGAATATAATCACCAAGGATCGTGATTCACATTTTAGAGCTCAACCAACTTGTCAATGTGATTGTCATAAGGTTACTTTGACAAATCTAGGTTGGGTTGACTACATCGGGGCTTCTCATACTTGGTGGCATTTTTTCGTCTTTTGCGGTTGTTTAGGACATTATAGAGCAATCATAGAGATGTTTACAAAGAGATGGCTAGTGTAAAAATAATTAGAAGTTTTAATCAAATATTCATACAATACTTGTTTATCCTTATATACCTGTGTATAGCAATAATGATGTTTATGTTTTCAAGCAAGTCTGCCACTTTTCGGAACAAAACTTACATTGTTCTCGGAACTCGTTGAGTGTTGAGCAAACTTTTGTTGATTCACATCCAGTATATAGGCTATATCTTCTTACATTCTTCTTCCACCTCATCAATGATATCCCAAACAATATCCTCACCAATTTGTTCCTTGTATAATATATCCAAAGTCTTTATATTTGATCCCTCTTTCTCAACAACTTTGTCCAAGTATTTCATCTCTTTACCAACTGTTATTATTCTTGCTTCACCACCATTGAAACAACTTACTGTTGGATAATAACCTAACTTATTGTTATTCACGTATTTGTTTCTTAAAAGTAAACCTTTCCCCTTCTGACTACCTACTATATTTGTTCTTTCACTGTCATCGCCAATTGATTCACCATTCTTCCAATACCCTAGGTAGAACTTTTCATTGTATTGCAATTCACTAAATGGAGGTAAAAAGGGACTCAAATCTTCAAAAGCTTTACCAAGATATTCACCATTCCGGAAAACCTTGAGATATGACCCTTTCAAATGATAATAATCTTGTCTTTCTCTTCTATCTTCCGAATAATAATCAGGTTTAGTTGTCTTGATGTAATCCGTTCCTTCAAAGAATAATTGATTTTTATACCTGATGGCAATCTGATCCCTTATCACATTATTATAATCTATATCTTCTAACAATGCCTTTTGGAATTCTTCATTGGCACCTTTATCATTTCTATGTCTCTTTTTCATGGGACCCTCGCCATCACCACTAATTCCATTCTCACTATGCTTAGTTAAAGCCTCCACTCTTCTCGTAGTATATTCTTTGGCTTGTTCCACCTGTTTCTCTATCTCAGGTAGTCTCAATACGAACCCCAAAATGTCACCACTCTTCAATGTTGTAGTATCACCTAATACCTTTTTGAGTATACCTTCATGTATACTTTCTAAAGACTGGTCTCTGACACCATAACCATAAGAATCAAACCCTACAGGGGCCTCAAGACTGGCTTCTCGTCTAGAGATTCCAAATCTCAGATGGGCACTTGCATCAATCTTTTCCTTACGCTTTATTAATCTCTCAGTCTCTGCTTCAGTTTCATCATCCATAGAGCTCACTGCACCACCTTTAATAACTTCAACTTCCCAATAACATGAACCTTCTTTGATACAGACGTCACTTCTAGCGGTACGCCAACCCATTCCATGCATTACACCCACTATATTATTACTTCCCTTCTTTATGGAAATATTCCCAGAACGATCCATCAAATTAAACCCAGGATTCTCAAATGGATATTCTGAGTTACAATACCCCAATTCCTTGAAAGTAGTAATCGGTGCACATGGCACATAAAGGAAATGTCTTTTATTCAAAGGTATATCTACTGGCGTATGAAATCCTTCAAATGTATCTTGAAACTGAGGAAATGCTGGATGAGATTCCTCTGGCTCCAACTTAAAATCATCTGCTTGATATGGAATAATACCTACCTTCATAGTTTTCCCAAATCGTTTGATTCTCGTCGTTATCGACTTCCTCTGATCATGTTTACAAGTAGTTATTCAAGCAACTTTCATGGTTTTGAACATACCCGGAACTCATCGAGTATATTTTTCATGTTCCAAAAAGTGAAAAGTTGCTGAAAAATATTCAAATTTGATGAGATGACTACACCATATGAAACAAGAAAGCTAACTGATAGAGTGAAAGAGCTTCAGGAATGGACAGTCAGATTGACAGTCGTTCAAAGAAGCGTAGAGTTCATGAAGCTGGTTTGTCTGGTGCCCAAAAGACGTCAGCTGTGTGCAAAAGATGCAAGTTGAAAAAGATCAAATGTGACAAGAATTTGCCTAGCTGTATAAAATGCGAAAAGGTCAATGAACCGTGTGTCTCTATAGATCCTGTTACAGGGGAGGACGTACCAAGATCATATATTTTATTTTTGGAAGACAAACTTTCCGCTATGATGCAGAGATTAAAATCGTGCGGTGTAGACCCAGAAGAAGTTAGAGGTAACATACCTTATACCAGTGCCGATAAACCGTGCAATGCTGGTTTGTATAAAGAAATATTGCATGAGAAACCAGGGAACCAATATCCTAATGATAAAGTGCTTGGGGAATATCTTATTAATAAAGGTAGGTTGTTAAAATCAGAGATAAATAAATTCGATTCAAGTCAATATAGTAGTCCTCCAGTCACAGATCTCATGTCTAGTGTTGAACCGGTTGCTAGTTTACCTGAGACAGGAAGTTCAGTGCAATATAATACCAGACCGTTTGAGTTCAGTGAATCAAACAAGAACATTAACGAATTAGCCTCAATGAAAGATAGCTCTTCCAATTCATTTTTGGGCGACTCCTCAGGTGTTTCATTTGCTAAGTTGGTGTTCACAGCTGCAAATTTTAGACCAGACTCATTAACTGAAGAGTCAGATGACGAGATTGAAAAAAGACAGGAAAAGATAAACGAATATAAGATAAGTCAATCTATTTCATTGGAATTTGATAATTTGCAATTGCCATCAAGAGCCAACGCAGAAAACCTAATTATACGATTCTTTACGGATACAAATTCACAGTTGCCTATTTTCCACAGAGAGTTCTTTCTGAAAAAATATTTTGAACCAATTTATGGTCCATGGAATACTGATATTTCATTAACTTCTGACTACACCAAAATAAACGAGTCTTTTATTTTACCCGCTACTGTATTTGTTGCAAAAGATAACCCAGAAGATAATATAGTGCAGAATGAACCATGGTATACAGCATGGAATAGGTTAAAAGACGATCCCAAACGAAAAACCAACATCGTTCTTCCTTCAAGATTTCGAATACCATTGTTTTTCTTAAACATGGTATTCGCCATTGGTCATGCAACACAGGTGTTACGTTCCAGCATCACAAGAGTCGTATCGTGGAGACGTAGAGCCACACACTTTACAAATTCACTTTTTGAAACCTCTGACAGACTTGAGGCATTATCTGGAACTTTATTAATGGCCATTTACTCACTCATGAGACCTAATGTTCCTGGTGTATGGTATATAATGGGCTCTGTTCTTAGGCTAACTGTTGATTTAGGATTGCACACAGAAAAATTGAATCTGAATTATGATCCTTTCACAAGGGATTTAAGAAGAAGATTATTTTGGTCAGTTTATTCCTTAGATAGACAGATTTGTTCATATTTTGGAAGGCCGTTTGGTATACCAGAAGAAAGTATAACGTCAAGATACCCAAGTTTACTTGATGATTCATACATCACATTTAATGACAATCAAATACAAGATTACTCAGATGCAATTAATTTATCAGTATCGTCAAAAATTATTGCAATATCTATGTTTAGAGTAAGAAAGATACAGGCTTCAATTGTCAAGATCTTGTATGCTCCAAATTCAGAATTACCTAGGGAATTTTCAAATATTGAGGATTGGAGGGAATCAACTTTACGAGAGTTGAATAAATGGTATTATGAAGAGATTTCCAAAACTTTTGAAGTAATGAATTGCAAATTCAACACATTACTATTTGATCTAAACTACCATTACTCGAAAATTATCTTATATGGGTTATCACCAAAGTGTCCCGAATTAAATTCTAACGCATTCAGTGTTGTTATGGATAGCACTAAAGGTACCATTAACGTTTTCCATGATCTGTGCAATACAAAAAAACTGAGCTATACTTGGGTTGCTGTTCATAATATATTTATGACAGGTAATACGTACCTATATGTCATCTATTATGATCAAAGATTGAATGAGACTGAGGAAGTTGTGAAGGAATATACTGAAAAGGTTTTGAATGTTCTAAGGAATTTGATTGGTACTTGTGATGCAGCCAAAAATTGCTACAAGATTTACAAGGTGCTGTCTGCTGTTGTTATGAGATTGAAATATAGTCACAGTACAATCAACAATCACATTAGGAGCAATGTACCAATGTCGAATAATGATATTGTACATGATGAAAACATAGTATTGGACAAGAATTTTGATATACCCTTAGAACAATTTTTTGATGAGTTAGAGAAAGTGAACGTCGGAAGTATTTATGATATAGATAAAGTATTGAAGGATTCGGTTATTGGGACTTCTGCTACAGTTGGTAAGAGAGAAAAAGATATTATTGAAAACTATAGTGTGGATGTCAGTTTCAATGTGTCAAAGGAGACTAAGGGTTTTAATAACAAAAAGAATGATAAGGGTCCAATACAGGATGAGAAAGATATTATGGACTTACTTTATCAAGTGTCCTCGCAATCCATATGGGATGAATTTTTTGTCAAACCTAATAACGATACCACTGGAAACGAACGAAAGAACAATACTGCTGTGAGGAACAATACGCCTTCTAGTTCATTATATTATGGTGTTGATTTGAGTAATGGTACTGGTGACCAAATGTCAGGTGCATTTTGATATATCGTAAAGAATCTGAGGGTGACATGTTCACATTTGAGATTTCAGGTTTGTTACTTGATTCTGATTTTGACATTTATAATATGAGATTTGATCGTTTTTCAAGTTTCAGACTAGACCAGTCTCAATTATATTGTTTAACGGTATTTTGTCACTCTGATAAAATAAGACTAGGGCAAAAGATCAGTTTTGATAAATGCAGTAAAGTCTTTCTCTACCATACGCAATGAACCCGTCTTATTTTGACTCCGTCTAACTTTTAATATTTGTCATAATATGGATTATGTTGATCATATTTTTGAAATTGTAATATTTCAGGCCTATATATTTGTAGTTTATTTAGTATTTATAGAATTTTTTCTTTTTGGAACTGTGTACTTTTATAATATAGTTTGACTCAAGCATTTATTTGATTGTACAGCATTGCGTCTGGTAATTTAATGTGTTTGCCCGAAGTAATAAAGTAGCTAGGTACAAAACTTATGTCCTAGGTTTATTTTGTAGAAAGCGTTTAACTTTGGTTCAAGATGTTTATAGATCTTCCTAAGTTAGTAGGAAAACAACTCCCTAATAATAGACAAATGTTTTGGAGTGGTGGAACTGATATCAAAACTTTATAGATATTTTCAGTTGTTGATTTAAGGCACCGTTGCTGTTGTTTCCATTATTTAACGTGGTAATTGTGTCATATCAGAATGAGAGTTTATATTCGAACAATGATTTGAGTATCTCTGGTTCTTTTATGAAAAATATATATTATAAATACGTGAAGGGACTCAGAGAGAAATAATGAATTTAGCGTTTCAATATCCAAAACTTGAAGAGGTAGAATTTATATGTCAATATAAGTTTCTCTTTTTGATAAACATATTTTGACTGCTTGTATGACAAGGCAGTAGTTTCTAGAAACACATCCATGTCCAAAATAAATACCATAGTACTTTATTTATAATACTTACTCATAAAACAAATCATAAAAGAGAGAAAAAGAAAAACAAAAAACAAAGCTATGCTAGTAAGTAAGTAGACAAATGATAAATTACAATTTTTAAGAAAATTAGGCAACTTGGCCGAGTGGTTAAGGCGAAAGATTAGAAATCTTTTGGGCTCTGCCCGCGCAGGTTCAAATCCTGCAGTTGTCGCTATATTTTTTCCCAATGCTACTCTTATCAAATGATGAAAACACCTTTGTATGATGAGCTGTTGTTTATTCAACTATAAAATCATATACATATATATGTATTGAATGGAGTATGATAATTTTTGAATCAACTAATTTGAGATCGACCCGTTATACCAGGGATTGATATTCTTAATCTATGAGTTAATGGTAATTTTGGTACAATACCTACCAAAGTAATTAAAGTAGCATTACCTACAAAGAAATTGAAATTAAAATTTGCGTAATAATTTGAAACAACGAATAAAATAATCGGTAATGTAATTAAAAATTTTCTTGTTGGTGTATAAAGAGTTTCATCATCAATCTGTTCCCACATAGTTAAATTATCAAAAGCACCACCATTAAAATCAAATGGTGTACCTTTAATTAGATGAAACATGACATAAGAACCAATAATATAAGTCATATTAGTTAGTGTCCATGACCAATATTTTGAAATTGGTAAAAAATCATAAAAAATTTTCAATAAAATTATAATTACAATATGAATAAGCCAAGCACCACGTTGATCAACCCAAGTTGCATTCATATTAGGTAAAAAATGCTGATCATTTTCATCTTCAAAAGTTTCTGGTTCAACATGTGAAATTATTGAAGATGATCTTCTACGTCTATGATCTTGATAAGGTTGATCTTGTTGAATCTTTAAAGAATTTGTTCTTGATCTTTTCAATGGTTTTGATGTGATTGTAACAGTATTCAAATCTGTTTCCGAAGCAGGAAATGGTTTCAATTTCTCATTTGACATTGTCTGACTAAGTGATTCTGACATAGTTGTGCACTCTCTCTCACTCTTTCTTCTTCTTCTTGTTCTTCTTCTTCTTCTTCTTGTTGTATCTCTCTCCCCTTATATATGTATTTTATATTTATATTTATATTCTTGAAAAAAACACGCATGCGGGTAACCAGTTTTTAGTCTCATTATATAAAGATGTGAATTTGTATCTTATTTGATATCGAGAGAGAGAGAGAGAGTGAAAGAGAGAGTGAAAGAGAGAAGTAAACACACAATGGTTTCTCAATTATTTGAAGAGAAAGCTAAAGCAGTTAATGAATTACCAACTAAACCTTCAAACGATGAATTGTTGAAACTTTATGGTTTATATAAACAAGCTATTGTTGGTGATGTTAATACTGATAGACCAGGTATATTTAATTTAAAGGATCGTTCAAAATGGGATTCTTGGAATAAATATAAAGGTATGTCACAAGAAGAAGCTGAAAAAGAATATATTGCACTTGTTGATGAATTATTCAAGAAATATGCTAATTAACCTTATATATTTATATGTACTAGCTCTTTCAATACATTTGTATATGCTTATATAAACTCGTCGCTTTAATAAAAACTGTTTGCTATTTACTTAGAAGGTGAAAAACAACAACAACAACAACAACAGGGAAAGTGTGAAATGAATAGTGATCTTATACCCTTTGATGATACTTATATATTGTATAATCCTAATGATTTTATTAGTGTTATATCAGTATATCTTTCATTATTACCTATACTTTTATTAACATTTTATCTTTCTTGGTGTATTACAACTCGAGAATTAGAATCAATAATAATTGCCGGTGGACAATTATTAAACGAATTCTTGAATAAAATATTAAAACGAATTTTGAAACATCCTCGACCACATTTGATGGTCGGTGGACCAGGATATGGTATGCCAAGTGCACATTCACAATTTATGGGATTTTTCACATCATATTTAATTCTGAGATTATTTTTACAATGGCAAAATAAACAATTGACAACCAAATGGAAAATTTTATCTAGTGTCAGTATTTTATTATTAAGTCTAAGTGTTTGTGGATCAAGAATCTATTTAAAATATCATAGTTATGAACAAGTGACTGTTGGTTATTCAATAGGGTTATTAACAGGTACATTATATTTTCTTGCAGTTGGTATAATTAGAGAACTTGGTATTATCAATTGGATATTAAGATGGAAAATTATCAAAATTTTATATATTAAAGATTCTTGTAATTTAGCTCCAATTACTTTAAGAGATGAATATTTAGCTTACCAATCAAGAATTCATCAACGAATCCATTCAAAATTTGACTAAATTGTTATGTTTTGTGAAATTCATTCACTCGCAACCTCCGCGGAATTCTTATTTTTTAATGGAAAAACACATAGTAAATGTTTTGGATCCATGGATTATCAGTTTTCCACGGAGAATCATCAATATTATTAAGCAAGACTAAGAGATGGCCATCGATCCATCAATAACAACAAGTTGAATCACAAAGTCATGACAGAAAGTTATATATAAGATACAATTGAATAGATCATTTGAAGAAATCAACCTTACATAGCATATACATACATAGCACTCAATATGTTTTGTTTTTCATCAGAGAAACCAGTTTGTATAATAATTAGTACAATTGTGGCAACACCAATCAAAACTGTTGTACGAAGTGGTAATCAATTAAGAAAATTACCTTCGAATCCAAGTAATCATACGGTAATAACAAGACATGATTTGATTAAAGCCGCTGAAGAAAGAGAAAGATTGCAAAGAAGACAAGCAAGACAAGCAAGAAAAAGAAGATCCTCTGGCTTGAGTTCATCATCCACTCTATGAGGCACATGCCTTTACATAGTATCTGTGATTTGCAGGCCTTATCATGGGTTTCATTCTTATATAAAGTTTGTATTGTTGTTAATGTAAGGAAAATTAAATTTTTAGTACAAAACTATAATATATAACAAATATTTAAATAGTTTATTCTAACTTACCACCCTTTCTTTGAATCAAAGCCTTTCTATCCTTGTCCATATGTAACTTGGTAATAACAACCTTTGATGGATGAATGTTGATTGGAACAGAAGCACCATTGGATTTTTCTTTAGAGATTTTGTCAACTTGAATAGCAAATTTTAATCTGTAAACAGATGAAACTTTACCTTCTTGACCCTTCTTAGCACCTCTAGCAACTAAGACTTCATCATCTCTTCTGATTGGTAAAGACTTGATACCGTATTGAGATCTTAATTCCTTAGATAAAGGAGCAGATAACAAAACACGACGTTCGGAGGATGGTGCTGTGAAATAGGCCTTTCTAGCCTTTCTTCTGTCAGATGAAACGTCTATTTAAAAAAAAATTTATTCAAAAGCTGAAAAATTCATAAATATAATAACAAACCACATAGATTAATCATCATAATTACATTTTCAAACCATTTTCAAATATCTTTGTTAGTAAATTTTGTTCTTGTTTGTCTTGTATACAAAAGGATAGTACGCATTTCTCTTCTTACAACGCTTTTTCATATCAACATAATTTCCTCAAAAGCATTGACCAAAAACCTTGTAATATTCATACGTTCATTCCTTCATTTCAACGGCTTTCATATCTCAACATACCTAAAGATTGCTTAGCCATATTGTATTATTTATCCTTGGTTTGCTATACCTTCTTAAACAATAATCATCACTAATTAAAATATACCTACAAACACTTTTAACATTCAATTTTCAGATAGCAAACACGATTATTTTCACATCATCACACTGTATCATTCGCACTCATCCTACAGGAAGTCAGACAGAGCCTAGCAGAAAGTTAGACAGAACACTTTGGTTCTCCGTCTGGATTTCCGCTTAGAGAGATTCAAAATTTCCCTCTACCTTTGCGTTTCTCTCTCTAGAAAACAAATTTAATTTTCTAAAAATTTCACTTTTTCTTTGTTTAACAAAAAAAATGGTGTACAGATGGACAGCAGTCATATCAAAAGTCATATATACTGTCCTAAGTACTAGTATCAGAAGTTATACGGATGCTTATACCAATACAGTTCGAGATGATTTAACTACACTGAAACCTTGTAATAGTGTTCTATTCAATGAAATGATCATATGGTGATCTTGGTTAAATTGAACAGACTACCATATTGTTTGGATTCTCTTGGAAGACACCTTTTGACCTTGTTTTTGACAAGACTGCACCGCAACAACCAACTAAATAGACTCAAGTACGTTCACCTCGATCTCACTCCAAGTTAAACATTTTGTTATATTTTCGCCATTACTGAATAATCAATATCTTCACTAACATCAAGTTAAGAAATTTGAAAATTCAAAGTATCATTACTACAACAAATATCCTATCCCTTTGAAAGAAGAATAAAAACTACTCAGAATGTTATCTATAATGCTAAAACGAGCAATAATTCCATCCTCGAGGATAAATCTGGTAGGCTCACAATCAACAACAAGATTACTTAGAATTAAATCCTTATCGCTGACAACTTCATTACCGAGAAGAACCTTCCATATATCAGCTCCCTTAAGAAAGACTGACAAATATGCTGACAACAAACAACCAAAGAAGTCAACCATATGGCCAAAGATTAAACGATTCACAACTTTTACTGGTTCCATTGCCTTGATTGTGGGAGCAGTTGGAATTTCAGCTATTGTCCTTTATTTAATTGGAATGGAGCTATTCTCGCCAAGTGGTGATACACAATTATTTAATCGTGCTGTAACTCTAGCTCAAAAGGATGAAGAATTACGTAAATTATTAAAATGTGATGATTCTATGTTAAAATATGAACGTCTGAAAGCATATGGTGAATTGGTTACGCATGATAGATGGACACGTAATAGACCTATTGTCTCTAGAAAGAAAATTGATGCAGAAGGTAATTGTCATTATTTCCTAAGATTTCATATTCAATCAAAAGCTAAGATTGGTTTAGTTCATGTAGAGGCACTTGAAAGATTAGGCCATTTCAAACCGGACTTTGTTTCAATGTATGTCGATATTCCAGGTGAGAAACGTTACTTCTTGATTAAACCAAAATTAAAGAAACCTACAAAGAGAACGGGATTCTTAGGTATAAATTGGGGACCAAGAAAGGATAAATAGTTAACTATATAACCATTTGTAAATAATTAGGAATTAGTAACAGTAATAAAAGTCATTATTCCTTAGAATAATATTGATAATAAAACCTTAAGATGAGAAAAACTAAAATACATTTATATACCCTATACCTTGACACGATATAAAAAATCATCAAGGCTACAAAGACTTTAGATAAAAGAGAAACTGAAAAAGATATAGTTCATTAGTTGATAGTAGACCATGTATTCAGAGCTGGAGTTTGTGTGAAATAATGTCCAGAATAAGTAGACATACTAGCACCAGTATCATTTTGGTTAACACCTCTTGGCTGGAACAAATTATGTGAGGAACCGGTTAAACTTGGGGCAATCCTATCAGGAACATAGGCAGCAGCAACAGCTGGACCAATAATACAACCAGCAAATGTTAGTAGGACTACAATGTACAAACAGAAGTACTTTCTAACCATACGTTTACGTAAACGTGTTTGTTTCAAAGATAAAATTGGTGGACGTATTTGTCTAGATGGTTTTAACCAGAATAACATGATAGAATGGAATTTATCTATGCCAGGAATCAATAATAGAGGGAAATGGCATATTAATATAAAATGACCAAGAACAAAATCAGCAGCAAATTCTGACATTTCAATAATCTTAGCAGTGTATTCTCGAGTCGCTTGACCAAAAGCAGAACCAGAAGCTTGACTCCATTTACCAGTCCAAAAAGCACTATTGGAATGATCATTTTTGAATTCACGAGATAACAAAAAGACAGTCATAAACTGGAAAACTAATCTTTGCAACTGAATACAAGTAACAACACCAATAATCATTTTCACAAAACTGAAACCTTCCAAAACCCACATAACTATAAATGAACCAACGTGTACAACAACAGATGTGCCATGAGCAAAAGCAGCTAATCCCGAACTTGGATTTTTGCAACAAGAGCCAAACATAGCTGTGGAACAGCAAGAAATGGATAAACAGAAAAGTAAAACTACCATGTCAACGGCGATTGGACCAAGAGTACAAATAATAACACGCAAGACAGAATTTACTCTATCTGCATTTGTAGTCTTGGCACCAGTTTGAGCATTAATAAAAGTAAATGCAATGAAACAACCAGCAGAGTATACAATTAATGGAATCAATTCGGAAAGAATTAAATTCATTCTATGAGCTCTACTAGCATCACCGGCAGATTTTTCTGATTCGTCGCCAATTAATTTACGCTTAAACCCAGTAACACGAGATCTTGACATTCTCACATAACCAATCCATGAATTTCTATGGTACTTGCTATTACCTCTAGATAACCACCTAATGAAGTCTCTGTAGTCCAAAAAAAAGTCTTCCCAGGATAATTGATGTGGGTTGAAAATGAACGGAGAGAATAACAGGGAAGCTAAAGAAGCCCAGAACCATAATAATGGAGATTGCCAATGGGCAACAGTACCAAATAATAACATAAGAATCGACCTTGCACCCATGTAAATAGCAGAACCTGCAAATCTTGAGTACAGGATAGAAAAAGGTATACGGGATGTGGCGAAACCTCTACCAGTCGAAATATAACGAGCACCGCCAACAGTTAAGTCACTTAACAAGGCTGCAGAGTAAATTTGGCCAGCAAAGACTTCAAACATAGGAGATAAAGATAGGATATGACGCCAAAACCTTAGTGTGGCCTTCCAAGCACCTCTTTCGATCAACTCTTGAACTACCAAAGGAACAAAGGCAATAAAAAAAACAATGAAGATAGATAAAGTATAACGTCTAACCCAATCAATGACCGGTTCGAAGTTGTAACAGCCAATTGGGTACAAGACATCCGTAATAGGTCTGTTTCTGTCGTAGAGACAAAGAATAGATTCGTGTGCCAATGATGATAAGTTGACCAAAGTTAACATGAACATTTGCAATGATAGTTGAATGAATAAATTATTCAAATGAAAACCAGGATGTGCATAGTAGAAAGATAAGAAACGGTCAATTGGTAATTGAGTACCCAAGTAATAGTATTCACGAGATAACATCTGTTCACCCATACCAGCACCAATCTTAGTGGTGAAGTTCAAAATAGTACCAAAACCTAAATCTCTACCCTTACCACATTGGTAATATTCACAATGCTTAATACGACCACCACGTAACATAGCGTTCATACCAGCGTAAATATCTTCATTCAAATGTAGACCCTTTTGGGCCTTGGAGACACCACCTCTTGTTGCCATAAAAGTTGCATTAATAAAATCAGGATGACCATAATGTAATTTACCACCAATTTGAGCTAAAGTTCTAGCAAAAAGAGTACCGAAAGTTTGTTCCTTACCAGCAGCAACATCACCAAGAACACCAGAGTTTTCAGAGAAAATGTATTCTCTGGCACCAACAATTGCAACAGGATGATTGTTTACTTGATCCTCGTACTTAATATCCGGAGCATATGGGTTAACTTGTTCAACATTTAATTCTTCAAATTCACCAAGGACAGATCTAATCTTCAAACATTCTTCCAAATAATTATCTTGGTTAGCATCGATCAACTGAATATATTCACCTCTGTAGAAAATTAAAGCATGATTTTGATTATCAGACTTACCATCACCTAAAATTGGATTACCGGATAATTGAATTCTGAACTTTGGCCGTCTGCGGCCGTTTGGAAGAAGTTCACAATGACCATCAATACAGGCTGAAAAAATTCTTGGTTCATCACCGTCACGCAATGGAGGTTCCTCATCCAAATAAGCAATTTGTAAATCAGGATAAGCTCTTAGTAAAAATTCGGCATTTTCCAATTCATGTGGCTTGAACTTTGCCAATCTTTGCATAGAGACAACAAACTTAAATTTTCTTCGAGTCATTTTCTCTAGTTCCCTTTCAAGACCTTCAGCATTACCACCAAACATTTGAACTATTTCTGGATTTTCAACACGATATAATAACTTGATAGCTCTTGAGTAATTCATGAACCCAGAGACAGTACGGTATAATGTTTGAGATCTCAAAGAGGCCCAAATTCTAGTACGTAAAGTATACTCCGGAGCAGCTGACTTAAAACCAATGCAGTAAAAAGGTAAATCATCAATTTCAGATTTTAGAGCATCTTCCTTTTCAGTATGGGATTGTTCTGGGACACTTTCAAAAGCGGCAGTCTCGTCAGCCAGAATTTTGGTATCCTTAACAAAACAATCCCATTCTAATGGATGTAGTTGTTTTAGATACTCCAATAAGGTAACTCTAGAAAATTGGTCATCTTCACGAATAATCTCTCTTAAAGATAGTAAAATTCTTTCAGAATAGTGTGGAGTTAAAACTGTAAATGTTGGCATGTTATCAACTGAAACTGCTTCAGGCATTGGCACAGCAAGTGATTGAGCAAAAAAGGATATACGACGTTCAGCTTCGGAATCTACAGGAAAAAATTCATCATGAGAACCCTTGTCATCTTGAGAAGTGAAAAAACTTGGCGCTCTTAAAGTTCTCTTACCTTCGATTTCAGATGAGACTTGATGGTATAATAGCTTTTGAACATGATCAATAGCTAATAAATGTTCTCTGTACATGGAAATAATGATGGCATTCCAAATTTGAGAAATTAAAACCTTTGGTTTATACTTAATTTCCATATCATTGGTAGCCAAAAGCTTCAAGTAAATTCTTTTCGGTAGTCTAGTGAAAATGTTTCTCCATGGGGTCAAGACAGACATACCTAAGTAGAAAGCCTTCCCGACAGAACAAACAGTGTTGACAATAATGTACCACAAATAGGTATCTAAGAAGAACAGGATAAAATCGGTAGTAATCATCAAACCCAAGGTAATTTTACCTTGATGTTGACATAAATGACTACCCCACCAATATTCACCAGTACATCTCATTCTTGTTGTGGATAAGATTCTGATCGGATCTCTCAATGAAAGAATTAAGAAATAGTAGGATTCAGCATATTTAGCACCAAAGACAACAATCCAGATAGAATATGATAGGATTCTATCCCAACCATATAATGGGGCAAACGATGCAGTAAAAGTTTGAGAAGAAACATAACGTCTAGATGATTTGTTCATGTATGAGGTAAACAATCCACCTAATGGCATGATTGAGAACAGTACAACTGTAACAACTGCAACAAAAAAGAAGACAGCCGAGACAATATGAGCGGTCTTACTACTGACAGTGTCCTTATCATAACAAAATACCCAAATAATTGGGGCAAAATTAATACCTAAGACAACGAGAATAAATCCAAGACGACGAGTCAGATGTTGAGCGCCTGCCCATTTTCTTGGAACAAAACACCATTCAGTAAGCGTAGCAGCCATTTGAATAAGGGCAGCAACGGTACCACCTAATGCTGCCGTAGCCCATTTATAAGCGGCTAATGGTTTGTTATCAACCAATTGTTGATAGTTATGTGTATAGAAAGTTGGAGCATTGTATGCGATATACATCCAATAAACAGAAATATGCATGACCCAAATACGATTAAAGTTCGTTACCATATGCAACCATGTTCTAGTTTCTTTGTAAGTCTTGAAGAATACTTTGTCCCAGACTACATTACCTAAATTCAAAAACCTTTCTTCAGTGGGTAAATCGATCAATCTATTACCATTGACCAATACAATTTTGGCTAAACCGTCAGGGTACCAAAATAATTGGTTTACATCATCATAGCCAATCACTTTATTATGATCCCTTTCACGCTTAACATAACGACCATCAACAATTTCATAAACTTGATTTCTAAGAAAATGATATAATGGAGTAATAACTCTATTTAGATAGTCACCTTCTTGAATCTTTTGTCCCTCAGAAGCTGGGGAGTGTACATAGTCCAAAGCACATTTATAAATGAAACAAAGACATTCTGGGGTAAATCTAACTTGATTAGCTTCACCCCATATCAATAAGTACAAAGCTAACTGTTGAACCTTCTCAGCAGCCGATAAATTATTCATCTTTGCTTTCCATCTAAAATCAGCAGCTTCCAGAGAATTATCTCCTTCAAGAGATTGTAATATTCCTTGAATATTTTCATGATTATGAGTATTCTCATCCTTTCTCATTGTTTTTAACATCTTCTTATTAGATTTTTTAGCCTTTTTTGATTTTCTTGTAATCTTATTTAAACTGACATTTCTAAAACCAACAGCGTCGTCTAGATCTAATTGAGCAGCAAAATACCATTTTTTATAATTGGCGGTATCACCACCAATATAATCTGCATGTAAAGATAACAAAGCTTGAGAAGGGGTCATTCTTGATGCACGAGAATCCAAGAGAGTCATGAAATGATCAAACATATTTCTCATAGAATCTCTTTGAAAACCTAATTTTTCAGTAAGATCAATAAAAATATCCTCTATCTGACGAATATCTATGGGTTGATCTGGATCAGCTGTCCAAGCTGGATATGGTTCGTTGGGGAAGATACTTGATGTATCGACGTTATTATTGTTATAAACTGGGTTAGATAAGGATGCACGTTCACCATAACTCATTTGTGATGGAGTATAACTATTATAATTGGAGGAGTTCATTCTTGGATTTTGAGAATCAGCATAAGAACTTGAGAAATCAGAATACGTTTCATCTTGAAAATTTGGTGGACGTAACTCACTATTGTCAATATCATCATCATATGGAGAATTAACAAATTCATTTTGTAATGAATCAGATTCATAAAGACCATGATTACCTTCTTGATAAACAGGTTGACCATATTGATCATACTTTGTCTCTTGATCTTGATTCTGTTGATCATGGTAGGATGTATTCTCCATGTTTCCGTTATTATGGTTGTCACCAGTCGGATACATAGTTTGAATAAATCTAGATCAAAGCTACGAAAGAGATAAAGAGAGAAAGTTTCTAACGAATGGAAGATTTAAAGAAGACAAAAAAAAATTGGTACCTATATATGATTCTAATTATTTTCTAGAATATAGAATCACTGAATATAACTTTTATAGGTATTATTTATTTTCTTTGCTTGATGGTTACTTACTTTCTAAAATCTCTTATGGGGAGAAACTAACAGTTTTATTAATAGACTAATAAACACGATTTGGTCTCCTGTTTTTTCAAATTCACTTTTTGTTTTTTTTGTAATCAGGAAGATTCCAATATATAGAAAACGAATAGCGATATCGTTGGAATGATTTAGTTTATTTTGCAAGAGATTAAGTTTTGTAAGCCCCGAATGATATATTAGATATAGATTGTTGATATAGATACTATAGTCAAAATGACAATTGTAACCCTGGTCTCTTGCAAAAAACAACTTGAATCGTGCTGAACTTCAGTGCACGAAACCACATAAACTCAGAAAAATTTTCAAAGTTTTCAACGCGAATTTCTTAACTAGTAAAATATGTGCAAAGGAAGAGTTAACAGGTGACAGGAGGTTTATATTGATTTGAAATCCCCAACTGGGAAGTGCTAAGGAAGGTAATATGACTTATTTGTATTATTGAAACGTTATTTACTCGAGATCTTCGTGTCTTTCAATGAATTCAGTTATTAATTCTGCACATTCATTGGGTTTAGTAACATTTAGATAATGACCAGTCTTGAGATCTCTGACTTCAAAATTTGGAAAAAACATTCCAATCGTAGATAAATATTCATCAACTAGATAATTAGATTCTGTACCTCTAAGAAACAAAGCAGGTCCAGTCCATCTTTCCTTTCTGGAATCAAAATTCCAACCAGATATTTCTCCCTTAATAACAGCTTCTTTAAGTATATCCAAGGGAATCTTTTCTTCAAATTGAGTTTCACCGGTATTAGAATTCTTGATCTTTCTTAAACTGGTCAAGAGAAACTGTCTTATAAATTTATCATTTTCAATTTTACTCAATATGTCATCAGCTTCCTTCATGGTATGTATTTCAGGATTCATTGCGATTCTTCTCAAAGTGTCTATATATCTACTAAATAAACCGTTGGGTACACCACAAACAGGTGCATTATCCATACATACAATCATTGAACAAGAATTCTGATCTCTCAATGCACAACTCATTGCAACTTTAGCACCCATTGAATGTCCGATCAAAATTGGTTTGTCTAATTTATGTTCTTTGACAAATTCAAATATATCAGTGGATAGAGCTTCATAATTTATAATTGATGATGTTGGTGATCTGCCATGATTTCGAAGATCAGGTAAGTAAACATCTCTATTGAGGCTACTATTTAATAATTTACCCAAAGTACGATTATTTTGACCACATCCTAATAATCCATGTAAAATTATTATAGGATGTTTTGTACTGAATGGGTTTGAAGTCAATACGTCATATGATAAAGAAAGAGGTTTAGTTGAGAATGAACGATGTATCCTGGAGATCAGCAGTCTAGTTGTTCCGATCATAAAGTTCTTGTTGTTTGGTTACTGATTAATTGTTCTCGTTATTGTATATTTCCTCGGACAATTTTATTAACAGATAAAGTTGAGCCATCACAACATCTACTACGATATAGAGGTTCGATTCTGTTCGCAAGAAGTCTTAAATTGAAATTGTATGAAAAATATAAGTAAGTATTTAGATTTTATAAATTCTCTAATCGAATAAACCGAAACCCATACCGTCATCAGATTCTTCTTCTTCTTCTTCAGCAGCTTCAGCAGCAGCTTCAGTATTAGAAGAAGCAGCGGCAGCAGCTGGAGCAGCAGAAGCGTACTTTTCTGGGTTTTCAATTCTGTCAACTAATTCTTCAATTTCAGCAAAGTGGTAACCAGAACCAATGGCAACAGCTAATAAATCCTTGTAGTTGTTGATTAAACTGTGACCAACAGATGGTAAAGTTGGGTAACCTAAAGCTAAAGAAATGGCAGAGATGGTAGAAACAGCAGAGACAAAGTGTTCAACTAATTCAGCATCAGTGATATCTAAGATAGAAGCTGGGAAGACTTGACCGTTATCGTAAACTTGAACAACAGTTAAACCATAAGTAAATGGAGAAATGTTTAACAAGTTTAATAAAGCAGCTTCAGAAGCACCGACTCTTGTACCAGATTCAACAACTTTGACATCGGAAACAATTTCAATAGTACCTCTAGCAATCTTAGTTGGAACACCTAAAGCTTGGAAGAAAGAAGTTTTACCTGGTTCAATACCAGTGTTGACAGCAGTGACGTAAATATCAACTGGAGCAACGGCACCGGCTCTAGCTGGAGCAGCAACCTTGTTAGAAACGATAACATCCTTAATTTCTTGTAAAGATTCATTAGTGAAAATGAAACCGACGTTACCTCTAACGAAAGGTAATAACTTTTCGAAATCTGGTAATTCAGCAACAAAATCTCTAATGGCTCTTCTAACCATGGTGTTTTTACCCATTAAGACAACACCTCTGCCTCTCAAGTTTTTTCTAACTTGATGCATTTGTTGAGAAGAAACATTATCAACACCGACAATGAAGACGGACTTGTAAGTTTCAAAGTTTTCTCTTAACTTGTTGAAGTATTCAACTTTCTTGGCACTGATCTTACCTCCCATTTCAAATTATTGTAGTTTGTAGGTTGTTTAAAGGTTATTATCCTGTACTGACTTTACATTTGATTAATACATAATGTTAACACTACCTTATAACTCTTTCAAATATAAAGAATTGACAAATTCAAATTGACAACTTTGCGTCGAGTGAAAAAAGTGCGGGCCGTGTCCGAAGAGTAGAAACTGGTCACCAATTCAAAAAAAAAAAAAAAAAAAATTACAATATTTGTGACTGTATGGGTGTCAACAGTCAAAAGAGTTGACTGAAAAATTATTATTGACTGTTTTCCTCTATTCAGTTAATTTTCAGTCTATAATGGTTCTATGTCAAGGTTTATGATGAGCACGATTTCAATGAGAGATACTGAGAGAATATGTCACAGAAAACAGTGTTATTCAATAATGAAATTACAGACCTCAATTTACAATCACCCAGTACCACATTTGAATATATAAATGAAAATATTATTACCAATTTACTTAAAGACGATGATAGTGATATCTTTGATAAATTAAGATATCGAAAAATTTCAAAAAATGACAATATTCAACAAACTGTTGAGACTTTGAAGAAAATAGATTCTTCGAATAATATAATATGTGTTTATTCCTATGGACCTCATATACAAAAAATGCTCTCAATTATAGAAATTTATAAATCATTGATGCAAAAGGATAATTCCACTGTCGTTCAATGGAATAAACTTACAAGATTTCAACTTGTTGAAGAAGGAAAGAATATTTTATTAGAAAAGAAAACAATAATTCCGATCTTAATAATTTTTATCACTTCTTCGGATACTTTAGGTTGTAATGCCTTCAAGAATGATTTATACGGGTTTACAAAACAACAATAATATTTATAAATACAAGTAAATTATATAAATAAAATAATGTATCATTGAGTCATATAAAGAGAGAGTAAATAAAACACTCTTTCTTATTACATTCGTTCATATAATTATGAAATTATACTCAATGAGATACTAATACCATTTGAATATCAATATACACATTCAATTTGGGCCTCGCTTTGAATCAACACACCACGTGGGATTAACCAAATGCATCAATCTTCGAAGAGGCCACGACCTTACAAATTCACAAAACAAATCTTGCACCTGCAAGAGATAAATCAGTGAAATTTTCTTACAGACTTTAAGACATTGTTAAAAGAAGCGCAATTTTGTAACTAATGCTCTCTTTATATACTTTACCGAGAGTCTGAACGCGAGAAATTACTGACAAAAAATTTCACTTATATTTATTAGGGCTGTCCTCTATCTATATACATACATTTCGTTAACAGATCACTCATCCCATCCATCTTTCCATCTCTGAGACCAAAAGTCACAATTAAATTTAGCTTTGCCAAGTTTCTTATTTACATGATTATGAGCTTCACACATCCATCTACTTAATTCCTCACGGGACTGCACACGAGGTGAATTTTCTTTTATATATTTTTCAAAATCCAAAGCACACCAATGACAAGGGTATATATGGGAAAATATGGTGAGAAATTGTTGCATTTCTTCACGTTGTACTTCAGTCGGTGTCGCTGGATACTTAGCGGCCATACTATGTAAAAATGTCCAAGATGCTCTACCTACTTTTTGAACATCAGGTGGATCTTCTTTACGATATGTTCTTGAGCCGGGAATTAAATCAACGGCCAAATTATTAGATCCAGTTAAAGTTGGTGCAGATTGGTTTGATATTTCAGAAACATCTGGAACTGAGGTAGCTGCTCTTGGTGTTTGAGTTGTTTTAGTAGAGACATATTGAAATCCTTTATAAAGTGTGCATGGTAGACAACTAAATATTTAATAAATCTTGAGTTAGTAATATGAAAATATCTTGAATTAACAGGTTTCTTTTTATTATACTTACAATCTTCCATTATCGTTAAATAGGAACTTACGCAATGTAAATGATTCTTCACCAGACTCTTCGGACATCTGTACTTATACCTATAGAACTTGATGTATTGTACTGCATTGGCAGCTTCAAAATTTCTCGGCTTGCCTTTATATCACGGATTCAATAAGGAAATAATTCCAAGCTTTATAGAGATGAGAAAAACTACTAAGAAACCCTTTTAAATGAAACATACAATGGTTATGTGTTTATCTACATGGTAGTTGAATATATTAATCTAAATCCAGTGAGCGACTTTGTATGTTAGCATTTTTTCTTATAGTGACAAAATCATCTGTTCTCAAAGCTCTTATCTCTGGTTCATCCTCCTCTTCCTCCTTTTCATTTAAAGGTCCATCACTGTTTTTATTGGCCAACAGAGCACGCTTCTTTTTGATATATTCTTTAGCAGCATTCAAAGCTGCCTCCCTACAAAGTTCCTTCAAATCAGAACCAGATAATCCAGGTGTACTTTCTGCAACAATATCTAAATCAAAATTATCCTTATCAACAGCTGTATCTTTTAATAAAACTTGTAAAATCTTCTTTCTTTGTTCAGTGTCAGGCAAAGATACTAAAAATTTTTTAGGTAATCTCCTCAAAAATGCACTGTCAATATCATGTATTCTATTAGTAGCACCAATAATCATAACACGACCATTACTTAACAATCCATCCCATAATGTCATAAATTCTGCTTTTAATGAAGCTGTAACTTCATGATCAGTTGATGATCTTTCCCTTAAAAAGGAATCTATTTCATCAATAAATATAATACATGGTTCAATTTTATTACCTAATGAAAAGATTGCATCTACAATTTTATTAGATTCACCATACCATTTATCCATTATAGAAGACATTCGAATTGATATAAAATTAGCACCACTTTCTTTAGCAAGAGCTTTTGCTAACATTGTCTTCCCACAACCTGGTGGGCCATATAATAAAACACCACTTGGTGCTTGTAATAATGGACTATTTGCATAAACTTCTGGCATAGTTAACGGAAAGATAACACTTTCTTGTAAATCAGATATTATTGTCTCTAATCCGCCTACATCCTTAAATGAAACATTAATCTCAAATGGAGTAACAACACTAGTCAATATCGATTGTTCATATGAATTAAGTTCTATTTCTGATAATTCTGGATGTAATTCAATTAAACGGTTCCATTGTTGTGATTGTTTAGCTTTGGATTCCTTAGAACGACCAATGGGACCAGATTCAACATCGTTAAGTAATCTAGTGACTAAATAATATAATGAAATACCTGTACCTAGCAGTACAGAAAGATCAGCAAAAGTTTTAAGATCAAACTTACGAGACATATAGAAATGGTTCTAACTCTCTTTCTCTTCTGTGTTTAACAAAAATCTGGATAGAGAAGGTCTTCTTCTCTTCTCTCTACTGATTGATTTAAATAAAATCAACTTGTGAACTTTCCGAGTGACTGTTTATTCAAGACATCCGTGCATTTACACCACCTGAACATTTCAACATTTTTTGCATTTGAATTTGTTTTTTTTTTTATGCGTCGTTTTTTTTTTTTCAAGAAAATGAAATTGTTCAGCAATGAGTCTCTTGATTTCTCTGACAATCACAGGAAGTTTACCTACCATGTTGGTATTGCAATATCAAATTGGTATATTAACATTAGTTTGTGAAAGAGAGTCTCTTAAAGGTTAAATAAACCAAGACAAAGCGTATGTTATATCCTGCCCATATAGAGATAGTTTAAATTGCAGAGATTTACTCAAAAGGAGAGAGTTACCAATGGAACTGAGAATAGTTTGTTGATGCAAATTAGTAAGTAATGAAATCACCGTCAAAGAACCTGAAATATTATAAAAAGCAAAGAATATGATGGTGTTATTTATTATGGATCACCATAGAGGTTCTAAATTACTCTCTCTTCTCTTCTCGATTGATTGAACAAGTTTTACTAACAAATTTTTTCAATTTTATATTAATATAGAACACATAAAGAAAAATGCCTCCAAAGCAACAATTATCTAAAGCTGCTAAATCCGCTGCCGCTATGGCCGGTGGTAAGAAGTCCAAGAAGAAGTGGTCTAAGAAATCCTTAAAGGACAAGGCCGCTCACGCCGTTATCTTAGATCAAGAAAAATATGACAGAATCTTAAAGGAAGTACCAACTTACAGATACGTTTCTGTTTCTGTCTTAGTTGATAGATTAAAGATTGGTGGTTCAATGGCTAGAGTTGCTTTAAGAGATTTAGAAAAACAAGGTATAATTGTTCCAGTTTCTAAGCACTCTAAGCAAGCTATCTACACTAGAGCCGGCGCTGCTACTGATTAAACGGCTTGATATTTTGAGAATATATACTTATCTAAATTTTTCATAACGTTTATCAATTACAAAAAAATAATAATATTTTACATGTTTAAATGATATATTTTTGCTCATTAGATTATAAAGAAAAAACGTCTACTTAATAATGACTACATACCACCTTTCAAAATTTCAGCATTCTTTCTTCTTTCTTCATTTTCTCTCATCCTGGTGTACAAAAACTTCTTGATAGCATCCCAAGCTTCTCTTTGTTTTGGTGGAATAAAATTATCAGCTTTAGTAAGCCATCTTAGTACCGCAACCTGTGCATAATTTGAATAATTTAACTTCAACCAATATATAGCCAAGTAGAAAACCAATAAGAATCCAGACGTACCTGTTTTCATTGTTATCGTATCCATAAATAAAGCAAAGATAATAACGAATTCGGAGTAAGCAATTGCATGTAAAATATGAACATTTTTTATAGTCACTTCATCACGTCCACCACCATTATCAGGTTGAAACTCATTGTTTCTATTGCTCAAATGCAAATAACTTAAAATAATAAATGGTAAAATTTTGTATATTGACTTACCAGCAGTGATGAAAAACAAAAATGCAACAATAAGCGATTGAAAGTTATCAGCAGATAATAAATCGTACCATGTTGGATTAGATTCTGACCAATTTTGTTTTGTTGTGATTCTACCTGAAATAAAGACACCAATTAATGATAATCTATACATTAATTGGGGGAAAAATTTGAGCAATCTAATATACCATTTACGACCTGGGAAATAATTATAATTCTTGTTTATCTTCAAAAATAACCATTTCCATGAACGATATTTATAAAATATCGAGACATGATAAAAATATGTAACAGCATAGATTAAACCACAGACCAAAGTCATGATATGACCTATAGTCCAAATAATTTTATCCTTCTCTATAGGATTCTTTTTTTCCTTAGTCTTTTTATTCACTTTCCTTATTACCTTGATTGTCCTTGCCATTATCGTTGATGTTATACCAGATACTCCCTCATAAAAGTTAAGTGAACCTTCAAATAAATATTCTATATTCAATCAAACATCCCTTACAAGATGCCGATGTTGAAAGTTCCATATAGTCTCGTGACTAAACAATATCTTGAAATGAAAAATTCATCGATGAGCTACTTGAAATGAAGAAACGAAGAAAGTAATAACAACAATTCAGCGATGGCCAACTCCAAATATGAATACGTGAGAGCATTTGAAACTCATGATATATTGCTGCCTCAAACATACGTTGTTGTTCGAGTGGATGGAAAGAAATTTCATGAATTCTCGAGATTCTATGAGTTTGCTAAACCTAACGATCTTAGGGCCCTGCGATTAATGAATGCAAGTGCCAAGAATGTTGTCTTACAGTATCGGAATGAAGTGATACTGGCATATGGTGAGAGTGATGAGTACTCTTTTATTTTAAAGAATGACACAACATTGTTCAACAGGCGTAGTGATAAGATCTCGACATTATTTGTTTCTCTTTTCACTGCAAACTATGTGAGTTTATGGCCAAAGTTCTTTCCTGGTGTAGAATTGAATGCTAAACATTTACCCTTTTTTGACTCTAGATGTGTTTTATATCCAAATTTAAAGACGATAAAGGATTATTTATCTTGGAGATTTGTCGATACTCACATCAATAACTTATACAATACAGTATTCTGGGAATTGATTCAAAAATGTGGTATGACAGCTCAAGAATCTGAACAAAGATTATCTGGTACTTTGAGTAATGAAAAACAGGAAATTTTATTCAAAGATTGTGGTATCAATTATAACAATGAACCAGAGATGTTTAAGAAGGGTTCACTGATTACACGTAAGGGCGAAATCATTCACATTGATGTTATCAAAAATATTGACGAATTATTTGAAGGTTTTTGATCTAGTGTTACCTTATATATTTAGTGCATTTATAATCGTGTCATCATTACTTAAAAAGAAAACCTTTTCATCATCAGTCATTCTGATAGAATGAACCAATTTACCTTCTGGGATATTAGTAATTTTATTGTCTACCACACAATTTTCATTGTAGTTGTAAATCCAGTAATAGAATTTACTATCCTCACTACCAGAACAAATCAATACTTGATTAGGATTTGAAGTTGGTTTGATAAGACAATCAAGAAACGGTGATGACTCTCGGAGATCATCGGTAGTTGACTCCCGTTGAAATCGTTCTATCAATTCCCATTGACCTCTAATTGATCTTTTGTATAGCAGACACCCATAGTTTGTCACGCTTGCAACGAATAGTCGAAGTATAGAAGAACTATACTTTTTAATTCGAAGAAAATCAACCCAATTTAAAATAGTATCGTCCTCATTAGAATTACTATCGAGGAACACATTCTGGCTTTCTAGTTTTCTATCAATAATTGCATAAATGAAATTGTCAAATGAGGCGAACACAACCTCTCTATCGTTTCCAGTTAAGCAATTAATTGAATCAGCCGCTATATTATCGAATTTATCGAATTTATTCAATTTCAAGAATTTTCTCTCTTTGATATCAAATCTAAAGCATTTCAAACTGCCCAAAGTAGTGCCTATACATATTTCGATAAATTTACTATTATCGTCTAATATCGTCATTGCATTTACGGAATCATTAATATTATCCAAAAACCATTTAGTTTCACTTATCCCACTACCATCGTTCATCTTTTCGTCACTTTTTTGCATAAACGGTATTATTTGGACTCCGTCGGTAGTGTTCATGATAATATGGTATGGTTCAGTCTTCGTCAATTGGATATCACGAGAGATTCGAGTTCTAATACCAATATCTCTATGTGGCGATGCTAAAATATTTGTATGAACTATGGTCGATTTTGAAATATCTCTTTGACTGACATAATGTAATTCAATCTGAGTAGGATGGCCAATTGGAGACTCTGCAATGATGAGATAGTTGTTGGTAGGATAATAACAATGAATGAAATTTCCGGACTTACATTGGTAAAGTAGCTCTGTGGTCATGTCCACTTCGTCTTATCAACCACTGATCAAATAAAGGCTGTACACCTTATGCAATAAGTGCTGTCATTTGATATTGAACCAGAGCTGAAACAAGCTGAGCTCATCAACTATACAAAATATTGAGTATTGATTGATCTGAAATATTCATTAAAACTATTCACAGTTAGACCTGCGCATTTGGCGGATACGCTCCGCATGCGGACGTTTTTTCACGTGACTTTTTGCAAGCCCTAACTTTGCTTCTCTTTGAGACAGTTTGCGTCTCAGGCCCTGCAAATGAAAATCTTTCAAGCCCTAACTTTAGTCACGTGAATTTCAAAAAAAAAGTCACGTGAAAAACATCCGCATGCGGAGCGTATCCGCCAAATGCGCAGGTCTATTCACAGTAATTCAGTAACCGGGTTACTCCATCATTCAAAAATGAGAATAGCTGAAGAAGATTGAAATGAAGAATCAATTTCACTTTTGGTACCACATTGATGAGCCGAAACCATGAGATCAGTAGCATTTCTTCACACGATGGCAGCCATGTTTTGGGTGAAGACGGAAAATCTTACAGATTGATTCTGCTACACCAAATGGTAATCCAAGTTTGACTCTTCTTTTTTCCAACCATCAGTTCGAATGATATTCTTAAGATTGCAATTAGTCTAGGTTAGAACAGCTTCTGGGAACATTATGGAGGAAACTCATTTATGAAATGAATGTACTGTGTTGCTATTCACCAGAGTTATCATGTCTGTCAAGTCAAAGTGTGCTGTACAATGTTTAAACGATCAGTCTATATCAATCATCAGAGATACTACACTTTAACAACTCGTGGTTTTATTTTAGCAAAGTATTCCACTCAAAGATTTTCAGTAGACATCTTTGGTGTAAGCAATATCTTTTCTTATGGTTTCTTGTCTGAACTCATAACTTAAAACATATAGAATCAACTCTTGTCGTACAAATCACTTCTATACTACCACTAATTCAAGGTAAGGGTTGCTTTGTATACATTAAATATTCAATAGCTTTAGTTACTTGACAGCTTAGGCGTTTTTAACCGCCATAAATCAAAAAAAATATACTCCGGAACGGGGAATTGAACCCCGATCTAGCACGCGACAAGCGCCAATTCTGACCATTAAACTATCCCGGAAGATTTTTAATAAATTTTCAATATTTTTTATTTGTCTAGCTGGATCATATTTTTGAAAAATTGTTTTTATTTCTGATGATAATGGTCAAAAAGGAATAATTCAGTGTTAGATTATTCTTTTATTACTAAATTTCATGAAGAAACTGTAAAACAGATTTTTGTTCTTAAATAATTTAAAGTAAAATAATCGAGTTTCAGATTATAATTCATATTAAATATAGTAAAAATGATTGCATCTAAAAACCAGCTTATTTTATTATTAAACTATCTATATTCGTGGTTATATGCAATATTTAAAATTATGTCCTGTGAATTTATAAATTAGTGATGCTTAGTATCTTTGGTGGTTCTATATCATCCGCATCGTCGTCATCACTGATGGGAATTGTATGATCAGCATTCACTTCTAAATCTTCATCGTGATGGTACGAAGTTTGGTTATTGTTACTATATGGGTGATTATAACTGAAATACTCATTACCTTCATCCTGTCGGTAGTCGTCAAAAACCCCCTGATGATCAACATCATTGTTGGTTAAAGGAGAAGATTCGCTATTATCACTACCACTAGATGAACTATTAGGCGGATTGACTGGATAACCCTTCTCGTTGTATAATGTTGAAACATTACCGTCACGATTAGCCTCTGCCTCTTCATCCATGGCGAGGTCATCCTCTTCATGAATCTTTTTTCCAATAAGTAAACACCAGAATTTACTAAATTTATTCATCTTATATGTGGAAACAATTTTACCATCGGAATCGATAAAATTGACTTTTCTTGAACGGATACAATTTAAATAAATGAACAATCCTATTACCAAAAAAATTGGGATACCGATACCTAAACAACAACCTAGTATTATATTACGATCTTTTTTTGAAAGTTTATGATTTGTGTTCTTACTTTTAGCTGTTGCGGTATTTTTAGTCCTGAGTGTAACTGTTGTGTAGAAATTTGACAATATAGTTTGACCTGCAATGATACTAGTAACGGTTTGTTGTGGATTTGGCTCAGATGAAATTGTACTCGGTAGATTCTCAGAAGAAGAAGAAGAAGAAGAAGGAGAAGGAGATGAGGAGGAGGAGGAGGAGGAGGAGGAGGAGGAGGAAGAATGTGATGATGCAGTTGATATAGATGAGCTCGATGAAGTTATCGCTGAAGAACTAGAAATGCTTGATGATGAATTATGATAACTTGTAACGGTTGGGAATATTGATACTCTTGTGTAAGAACTAGAACTAGACGACCTTGAAGTAGAGATAAATGCTAAAGTAGTAGAACTTGAACTTGAACTTGAACTTGAAGCTGAGGTAATTTGATTTGAACTTGAGGTGGTTGATCTAATTTGAGACGAAGATGATAAAGAAGAAGATTGGGTAAAAGACAAAGAATTGAGTGGTTGGGATGTTGAAGAGACAGATGAACTACTAGAAGTAAAACTTATTGAGCTAGTTGGAGGTACTCCCGAGGTCCTACTAGTTGTCGATGAGCTGGTCGAGGAAATTGAACTACTAGTTAGAACACTGCTCAATAGAGAATTAGTCTCTGATGATCTGCTTGTTGTTTGTAACGAAGAGGTTCCTGTAGATCGTTGTGTAAGTGATTCTGTAGGTGACGAACTTGAAAGCGTCGATAACGGAGTTATAATCGAACTATGAGGCGTCGATGATAACAAAGTCGATGGAAGATCAGTATTGATAACATCTGAAGTGACTGGGAAAGAAGCAGTGACTGGGAAAGATGAAGGAGTTAAAGTATAGATGCTTGATTGTGACGAATCAACATTAGTAATGTCAGTCAAAGTAGATGGATCAACAGTTATAGTTTGTTGAACCGTATTTGTTATCACTGTATTATTGACATTGTCATCATTAGGAGCAGGATTTTGTGGAACATCCTGAGAAAATATTACTTCAACCAATAAGCATATGGAGATCAATGGGTATAAAGAGATCATTTGAGTATGAGAAAAGCTTGAAAAAAAAACAATAAAGATGAAAGATTATTGGAGAAATGAAAAGAATAAATAAATGGAATGTATGTCTAAAATTACTTATCCTGAAACAAGCGTTAAAATGATCCTCGAACTAATATTCAAGTTAGTCTCGAGCAGATCTGAGAAATGAAATAATGAAAAAATGAAAAAACCCTGAAATGACTATGGTCACTCTTCAAAGTAGTCTATGAAATGGACAATACAATAGCTATGTAGAAACCTAATTGAATGATTAAAGTTGTGAAATCTGTCGTTTCCTTTCCATTATAAAAGATATTGGTTTCAAGTTGATATTTTTATGCGTCTTAAATATTACTCAAAAGGCAACAAAGTGGATGCATCGGAAAAAACGAGGATTAAAAGTTTGATCTATTTATAAACAAGGAATATGAATCTATTTTGAATGTATATGTTGTGTTTGTATGGTGATGGTGATGGTGAATATAGACAGATGATGTGTTGAGAGTGGAAGATTAGATGGATTCGTTCGAGTAAACGTTTACGACATCTTCAATCTCTTGAAGACTCTCGACAAATTTGGTAAATACTTGTTGTATCTCTTTATCTTTTGACAAGTCGACCTTCATGTCTTCCTTTGGGGTATACTCGATATTCGTATCCATAATTTCTAGATTCAACTCGTCCTGTAATTTCTTTGCAACTTTATTTGTCATTGAGGGTTCTGTGATGATTAGATATTTGCCCTTGTTCTCTTCAACATCTTCAGATTCCTCGAAATCCTCGAGCTTTTCAAAATCTTCAACGCCTTCTACTTCAATTAGCTTATCAAAGATCACATCATCCTTAATATCCTTGGGACTAGCAATGACTATTTTACCAACTTTATTGAAATAAAATAGTGAAGATCCCATTGTCAATAAACTCAAATTGGCTTTATTAAAATGACTTCTTACAAGAGCAACGGTTCTGTTCTTATTATCTGTTTGAGCCTCGATGATTAAAGCAACACCACCGGGACCCATTCCTTCATACAGATTTAGGGACCCACCATTAGAACCAGATAATTCGGCCTTCTTTAACGTATTATCGATGACTTTTTTAGGTACATTGTCTCTGGCAGCGTTCTCAAGAATTGTATTCAGTCTAGGGTCCTTTAATTTGATGGCAACAGTAATTTGACCCACGTACTTATTTATAAGCTTGTTCTTTGCAGAATCATTCTTCTCCTTATCACGCTTGATAGTAGACCATTTGTTATGACCACTAAGTATTTTATTATTGAGTATTCCAAATTGTCTCAATGCCGTTCTTACAATCTGATTACTAGCACGTCTACCAAGCATTTATCTTTTTACTGTTACTTACTTTCACTATTACATTTACTAGCTTATTCCTTAGTAGTGTATGTAATTTTTCACTTTATATGCAACATGAAAAAAAATAAAAGACAGTAAAGTTGAAAGAAAATGACTGCAAGTTGCAATAACTTTCAAAGGACTCTGATAGACAATAAGAACTCGATTTGACCATCATGTCTGAAAAGAGAACGTTGATTGCTGTAATAGCAGATGAAGATACTACAACCGGTTTATTGCTAGCAGGTATAGGTCAAGTAAACCCAGAGACTAATGATAAGAATTTCTTCATTTACAAAGAGGATAAGACCACAAGAGAACAACTTGAGGATCAGTTGAAAGAATTTACATCTGAGAGGGATGATATTGCCATTTTAATGATAAACCAATTTATTGCTGATATTATTAGGTCAACAATCGATAATTTTGTGGAACCATTCCCAGCTATCTTGGAAATTCCATCTAAGGACCATCCATATGATCCAGAAAAGGATTCTGTACTAAAGAGAGTAAGGAAATTGTTTGGTGACAATTGAATGCTAATTTCTATCTTCCATAAACTTATATACCTATAATAGAATACTCATAATAAAAAGAGAATATATCATCGCATAGTAATTGACAAGAGAATACTGTAGCTTGTATTAACTATACACATTATAGCATTATATATAACTCATTTGAGATCTACTTAAATAATTCTTGAACGCATTGAGTCAAAATATCAATAAAAATATCAGCATGTTTTTCTTCAAAGGTAAGGGTTGGTCTTAACCTAACAGCAGTATCAGCACATCCACCAACATTGCAACCATGAAGTCTCAAAGTCTTCAATAATAATTCTCTGTTTGCATTTGTAGGTAAATCCCATGCGATAAATGTACCTCTATCTTTACCTCTCAATCTTTGGAATTGAAGAGGATATTTCAATTGCAATTGTTGTAATCTTTCGAACAAATAATTACCAACTCGATTGACTTGACTCAATAAATCATGTTTGAGAATTTCCTCACCAATGGTACCGGCAATGATCATTCTGGCTGGATCACCACACCAAGTATTAAACTGTCTGTATGGTTTATTTGGTATGAAATCCTGATCATGGAAGAAATAGCCTGCACTTTGGAATTTCTTTGAGAAAGTGACCATATCAACAGGTGGTTGAATATTAGCATATTCATGACACCAAAGCTTACCAGTGGCTCCTACACCTGTTTGCACTTCGTCAATGATATAAACAACGTTGTGTTTCAAAGTAATATCCCTTAAACCTTGTAAGAAATACGGAGAAGCATGATTATCACCACCTTCAGATTGAATTGGTTCAATGAGTAAAGCAGCAATAGGAATTGGCCATGTTTCAATTAAGTGCTCAACCATCTTCAAACATCTGTCGTCTTCTTTCTTGTTCCTGTCAATGTTGTTGTCGTCATCTAATGGATAATCATAAGAAGGGTATTCAGCGTGAGGCCAATGAAAAGTTGGAAAATCCAATTTATGAATTGGTTTGGAACAAGTACAAGCACCGGAGGCAAACAGTCTACCATGGAATGCATGTTTAAAACTCAACACAGCAAGATCAGGTGCACCTGGTGGTTTATTGTCCATAACACTGGATAATTCCAATTCAGTAAAATCAACATCTCTACCACCACGTCTCTTTTGTTGGTAGTATATACAGGCAGCTTTGATTGCCAATTCGTTAGCATCAGCACCACTGAGACCACTCCAAACGTATTTTTGATCTTTCGGAGCCACGGCCAAGATCTTTGAAAGTAGTTTATTTAACTCTCTAGAAGGGAAGTTACCTAATGCTGGTCTATTAACCAAAGCATTCTTCATCTCTTTGGTATCTAGAAGTTCGATGAGTCTTGGATTATTGTAACCTAACGCAATGGATGCAATTTGAGCATATAAATCTAAATATACATTTCCATCAGCATCAACTATATAGTTCCCCCTAGATTTGTCATAATCAGCTAAGAAATAAGCTGGTCTAGTATCAAATTCAGTGGATAACTCATTAAGTTCCTTGGTTGTGACAGGACCAGGAACAGATTTAGTAACCATGTGTGGTTGCACCGGTTCATCCGGATAGTAAGTTTCACAGACAGACATTGTACTAACCACTTACTTCTCCTCAAATAACCATTCTCTAAGAGCATTGTGATAACTTTGTTCATTTTATTACCTTTTATATGTAAATCCCGTTAAGGGATGCTGCCGTGTATCATTACTGAAGCATCTTGAGTTCCTTTAATGGACTTTCAAGCTAAGAGAAATAACAAATTATTCAAAATTTCGAAAAACCAAACAGGCGTTCTGATAGGATATTGTTGACTCCATTAATGCTCGGTCTTATGTGTGACCAAGCATTATGCTTTTGTTATGACTCAGTATTGATGTTTTTGCATGTTTTTGTATCTCATAGTTACGAAAAGTTTTGAACCTTGCTGAAACTGATAACTTATTGGAAATTTTAATGTTTATTTGTTCTATCTTACGTTTTATATAAACACCTATTTATCTTTGTATGCTGGAAATCAGGTCTCATGGACACACTTCTATCTCTTCCCAAAATTCAGCAATGTCTTCATTGTTATCTTTATCATTATCGTTATCATCGTCGTCATCGTCGTGGTCATTAATGTCATTGGCAGAGTTCAAATCAATGATGGACTCTGTATCATTCGAATGTGTGCTCTCGGATTGTCTTTCGAATAGTTTCCGTTCACCACCTGAACCATCTTTGAAATTCAAGTAATCAACATGATCAACACATAAACAAACAATTGTAAAATTTTCTAATCCAGCATCTTCCTTAGCACCATCAACACCTCTTTGAATTTTGTCCAATTTGTTTCTTGTTTCACTAGTCAAAAGACTTCCTGGAGCAGGTTTTCTATAGAGAGATTTTGAAGATCTTGACAATAAATTCCATTGTCTCATTATCTCTTTTCTCCATACAGAGCTTTCCTTTATTGGGATGTTATATTTCTTCAAAATTTCTTGATCAACCTTTGTGTCAGCTAAAGAAACAGTGAAATATTGGCCACTGAGTCTATATTGTTCCCAAGTTGAATGAAAATATACACATACTTCAAAGAATTGACGTGGTTGTGTTGCATCGCTGATAAGTCCCCTACCATCGGTATTAAACGTTAATGCATTTGTTTTCTTGTCATTAAACAGAAAATCTCTAAAGACTACAGTCTTGACTCGAGGTCTTAAGAGATGATCTGTTTGATTTCTTCTTATCGTAGCGAATTGTAATGGAATGAATGGAGTACCTGAATTGCTGTTATTAGTGCATGATTGAATAAATTGAGGTACCCATGGTGCCATTTGGTGGAACATCTTTGTATTTGCAATGTTGATAGAAAGATTTCTCTCCTGTACGGTAGCGTCTCACCTTTTATTCTTGGTAAAAAGATGCCACAACCGATAATCAGTGGAGAATTTTGTTTAAATGATTGGAATGAGAACAAATAATCACTCAAATACGACACAATACACAAGGGCAACAACTGCTGATGTTGTAATTTTTCCTTGGCTGAAAATAAAAATTTGAATAGTTCTGATGGTATGGAAAAACAAAAATCAAAGACACTAAAAGTTCTCCGTTGGATTATTGATACCAATAGGCAATCCCATTACTATCATCACTTGTCATTGATATTGTACGTATTTACATAAATTAGTTGTCATCTTCTGAGAGCCAGTCAAGCAATTCTGGGGTAAAGTATGAAATGATGATTCTTGCTCCTGCTCTTAAGAATCCCTGGTGAGATTCCAAGACAATAGTCTTTAAATCAACAATACCCTTTTCAGCTGCTGCATGTAACATTGCGTATTCACCAGAAACATGATAAGCACAAATTGGAATGTCACCAGCAATTTCGGAGGCATCACGCATAATATCTAAATAGAAAGTAGAAGGTTTAACAATGATCGAATCAGCACCTTCTTCTAAATCCCTACGAATAGCTCTTCTAGCAAGGCCTCTTCCGACAGGTGGTAATTGATATTTCTTTCTATCACCACTTGAAGGTGCAGAACAAGCAGCATCACGGAATGGACCATATAAATTGCCAGCAAATTTTGCAGAGTAACTCATGACACACGTCTTGTGAGCCAAATCTGCGTTAATCAATCCTCTCTTGATATCCTTGATTCTACCATCAATCATATCAGATGGAGCTACACAATTAGCACCTGCTTTTGCATAATTAACAGCAACAGCTCCAATTCTTTGTACAGATCTTTCACGATTAATAGTGCCATCTTCATATAGAACACCACAATGACCATGAGAAGTGTATTCACATAGACATACGTCACAAACAATATAAAGATCTGGGAATGCAGATCTTAAAGTCGTAATACCTTGAATAACTGGACCATTTGGATCATCAGCAGCAGTACCAACAGGATCCTTCACTGAAGTATCGAGAGGAACACCGAATAAGATAACAGATTTTAAACCCTTCGCAACTAAAGGCTTCAAATATGGTACTAATTTATTGACGCCAAATCTTTTAATATTTGGTAGTGACTCAATTGGTGTTTCATCATTTGCGTTGTCTGAAATAAACAAGGGGAAGATTAACATATTCTTAGTCAATTGTCTCTCAGCTTGCCATTCTCTAAGTAAAGGATGGTTATAACCACCAGCAAGAATAGAGGATATCTCAGTAGGTGTAGAATCTAGAAATTCAGCGGTATGCATTTTAATATTTTTATTTTGCAGTTATATCTCAATGGTTGCTTCTATGAAGTGAAGAATAAAACTTAACAAGTCCTTTTTTGTCAATTGAGAAAAAGTTGTTCAAAGGTTGATATTGAACATGAGAGTATATCTAGTATATCGAGTATATCTAGTATATATATATACATATATATATGTTAAAATTTATGGTTTTTCATTAGCGTCACTACTAAGACCACAGCTGAGCAAATAAGATTTGTCCAGTTGTTGCAACTGTCTTCTGTTGCTCGTTTAGTAGGTACGAGACGTTAATTATCGGTGTGATACTCGAATACTGCCGTGGGTCAACCCATTGGAAACAGTAGTAAATCATCGGAATCATACACATCTTACAAACAAGTCACCAGTACTTGACAACCCAAGTGAGTTTGTATATGTATATAATAAACTCTGCAAGCTACAGCCCCATACTAGGATATACCAGAAAAGGTCAATACAAAAGAATATACTCTCGAATACCTATTCCTCATCATTTGTCCATCAATTAGCCAAATCTTGGCACTTACAATCATGAATTCGAATCAGATCTGATTCTTGCTCTTATATAATCATAGTTTATTGAAATGATTATCAAATCTCCAGCTTTTATAAACGCGATAATGAAAAAAAAAAACGACGATCAAAAACAACGAAATCACCAAATCAGTGAAAACATATTCAAAGGTAGCCTAATTGTTCATGAGAGATTATAAGCTAGTCGTGTTAGGTGCTGGTGGTGTAGGTAAATCCTGTCTTACTGTCCAGTTTGTTCAGGGTGTTTATTTGGACATGTATGATCCTACTATCGAAGATTCATACAGAAAGACAATTGAAATTGATAATAAAGTATTTGATCTTGAAATTTTAGATACAGCTGGTGTAGCTCAATTCACAGCAATGAGAGAGCTCTATATCAAATCAGGTATGGGATTTTTACTGGTCTATAGTGTCACAGATGAGAAGTCGTTAGAGGAGCTTATGGAATTGAGAGAACAAGTATTAAGAATAAAGGATTCAGAGAGAGTTCCAATGGTCTTAGTAGGTAATAAAGCAGATTTGAATGAGGAAAGAGTAATTAGTGTTGAACAAGGTATTGAGGTAAGTAGTAAATGGGGTAGAGTTCCTTTTTATGAGACAAGTGCTTTGCTGAGAAGTAATGTTGATGAAGTCTTTATTGATTTAGTTAGACAAATTATCAGAAATGAAATGGAAACTGTAGCAAAATCAGAAGCAAGAAATGCTAGTTCAAATAATATCAATTTTAATAGATCTGCATCAATACCAATAGGTAATAGAAGTAAAGCAAGTTCAAGTAGTAATCAACAAACTACTCAAGAACAGCAGCAAAGATCAAGAATGAATTCAGTACAGACCTCACAAAGAAATGTCGAACAACAAAATCAACAAAAACAACAACAAAGTACACAACAACAGCAACGAACACAGATCTCTAATCAGAGAAAAACTCAAAGTACATCCCAGAGAAATAGACAAATTCAATCTAATACAAGGACAATTTCATCAAATGAGACATCAAAGACAAACAAAAAGAAGAAAAAGAAAAATACTTGCACTATTTTGTGAACAGAAATCACGTTTACATACCAATTATATAGTTCTACCATTCAAGTACAGTAAAATAAAACATTAAGATAATGACGGTGATTAATATTCAGACTACATAAAAGATTATTGATAATACTTGAAAGTCACTGGCGTTTGTGTAAAAATGGCAAAAAATTATATGGACGAGTCAGGAATCGAACCAGAGACCTCTTCCTTGCAAGGGAAGCGCGCTACCAACTGCGCCACACGCCCAGATTTGTATAATATAAAATTGTAGCAGTCAGCCCAAACCAAATGGATTTTTTAATTTTTTTGAATGTATTGTTTGGTCAATTATCATCGTTACTGTTGGTAATAAAGTGTATTGAAACACATTACCCTGTAAAAGCACATTTATATATCATATGTGTGTTGTGGCACGTTGAACGGAAGACGTCGAGAAATGCAATTGTCGACATAAGAAGAATAATGTTGATATTTTGTCTAACATTATATACCTTTTATAGTTTAGAAGACCAATCAGATATTAAGTGAAAATGACTGGAACATCTCTAATAGATTCAAAGTTCTTCAGTTGCAGCTGATGTTATTGCTTTAGGTAACTCAAAAAACTCCGTAGAAGTTACAAGTTATAGGTAAGAGTTATGGACTATGAATAAGTAGCTACTGCAAATACTTCCAAATAGAGCGTTGAAGGCAAACAAAGAGCAATCGGACTAAATTAATGAAATAGACATATTTATGAGATATATCTAGAATTTTAACCTAAAGCAGTCGCACTTCGTCATTGTTGCCTCTTCAAACATAAGACAGGACGGTCAATTTGAGAACTCGAGCAAAAAAATAGGAAATGTCATATTATCCCTCAACGATCCAAAGTAATCAATACATGAAAATATTTCAGGACCTGAAGGTTGGCTTTTACAAGATTCCGATCTGCCACTGTTCTGGTTTTGACCATTTGTAATTATTTTGAAATTCTCGATGATATCTGTTTAGAAGTTATCTGTGTCCGAGATCTACAGCTTTTACTTCCCATATTCTAATCATTTACATGAATCTACCATAATGGTAACCCAATCGATTTCACGTTACTCATGATTTGAGAAATTAGTCTGTTAGATTGTTATGCTATGTTCTTGATCACTGTTCGGTCAACGTTGCTTAACTCTCCCAGTAACAGTAAATGATGTGAATATGTGGTAGTCACCGCATTCATGTAGAGACAGATTGCAATTTATGTATCCTATTCTGACAATAGACAATCGATCGTGTTTTTATGACGGCCAGACACTGAAATCTGGGAACTTCTTCTAACTTTAAACTTACTCCAGCACGTGTATCTGAATTATAAAATGAAGAACTTTAGATAAGACTTAATCGTTGAAATTCTTCCAAATGGTCACCGATTTATGATAAAAAGTGATCGATCTTTAGATTTGGAGTTGGGGAAGTTCGAATTCAAGGAATTTGATAGAAATGCATCAGACACAAATGGTTCAGCAATATATGATAAAGATGAAAGTTTGGGAATTATTATATTGAGTTTCATAAAAACTATTATGGAAGTATTAGGAGTTGTCGCTGTCATTGGATCTTTTTTGAAGGTTTTTTATCTGCTCTCATTGTTTTATATCAGGTTTATGGTGGAGCTTTTACTATAGACATTATCCAAAACTAAAAAAGATTAGAAAACTCACAATTCGTGCATATAAAGCGTTTAATCACAAAGTTTATAGAGGCATAACATCATTTCATTCACTATTATAATTGTTACAAACATTTCTGGGGTATTTCTCCTAATTTTTGAAAAATATCAAAGCTGAATAAAGTATTATTTTTTGATTGAATTAAAAGAAAGTTCATTATAAATAAACAAAATCAATTATTTTTAGACGAAATTCTATAAATACATGAATTTTATACTTTTGATCAAAACTTGTAATCACAACATATGTTCAATCGTATTGTTTACCATTCTTATCTGCTATTTTTTTCCAACTGCCTTCAAACATATGTTTAATGAAAGCCATTGGATGATCTCTACTATGTGATTCCATTTGACCTGCATCTGGTGAAAAACTAGTTATTGGTAATACCAAAATATCATCAACGATGACAGGTTTTGTAATATATGAAAAAAATTGCCATTTAATCACATTAAATGATTGTAACATTTCATTTATCTGTGAATAAAATTTCCTTGTTGATTTTGAAAAATCTTGGTTTTCACTATCAGAATCTAGATTTGGATTACTTAATAAGATGTTTTTATTTGTAGTGATCATATTAGTCATATAATCTTGAATGACATCTGTAAATAAACCTGGTCCTGTCCAATTCATTATATCTTGACCATCAACATTGGAACTTGTTTTTTTCTGTTCATGATCAAACTGATCATCAGCACCTCTTTTATCTCTCCAATTTACATTATAAGCTTTTTTGTTGCCCTTCCCCTGAGGGTCCTTTAATAAATAATCATAATCAGATGAAACACTAGCTAAAGTTGTTGCAGTAATATTAAGTATAATTTCTCTTAGGGCAGGATGACCAGGTTTTGAAGCAATACTCCATTGACAAAATTGAATTCTTCGAGCATACCAATCATGCCAATCTGGTCTATCTGGATCAGCTTCAATTCCAATAATAAGACCCGGTTGTTTGAAAACCGAAGCCTGAGATTCCATATTCTTATAAGGAATACGATAAATTTCTGGAATCATTGATAACCATGAATCTAATGGTTTAAGTGGGTATGTATCCATATCACTATAAACACCACCACGAGCAAATAAGATTAAATATCTAAAGAAATCAGCCTTTAATATAACTGTTGGCATTGCATTATAAGCTTTAATAATTAATGGACATTCAGAATATAAAGATTGTAATAGTGAGGGAATATTATCGTCTGGTATTAAAGCATATTCATACCCATTTTGTTGTTTCCAATGGTTTATATAATTTTTAAAATATGATGGAAATGACTTTTCTGATTCTTTGACTTTCCATGTTTGCCATATACGTTTAGGTATCTTTTGTGAGATATCATAAGGATATGAATAAGCTAATTGATCTCTTAAAGTATGTATCTCAGATGGATTCTTTGGATTGATTGAACGTAAATTGAGTTCTTGATCATAAGATGTCGGCAGAATGATTTCTTTATTACGACTGTCAAATTGATAAGAATATTTTGTTGTTGAATGAATCATTGTCACTAAATAAAGTATCATTAACGTAACTATAACATATTTAACTCTAGTTTTTATCAGTTTGTTTATCTTAATCATTGTGGTTCTCGGACTGTCAATTATTCGCTTGTTTAACTTCTCATTCATCTACTTTTTCTTATATACAAAGATATAAAAATACAGATACACTATTGTTGTTGTTGTTGCATCCGTGTTGTTGCTGTTGTTGTTGTTCTCGGATAGTTCATTTTTTTAAAGTTGGCGAAGTAAAAGGAATTGTATATTTAACTATTATTTAACAAGTATATATATATATATATAAAGAGTTTGATTACTTTAAAATAATATTATGAGATTTTAACTCCAATTCAAGTTTTTCTAAAGTTTCTTTATCTTGAGTTATAGATCTAGTAAGATCTTTTAAAATAGTAACATTATAACCTAATTCAGCTGCTGATATAGCTGTATATTTAACACACCAATCTAATGCTAAACCAACAATTGTAACATCTGTAATATGATGTTTTTGTAAATATTCATTCAATTCAGTCTTGTGAAAATTCCAAATATCTGAAAATGCAGAATAATATTCTCTATCACTAAGATAACCTTTATCAACAATCTTATAATGATTTTCATAAGTATCCTTTAATAAAGGTTCAACTAATTGTGAACCAAATGTATTCTGAATACAATGTACTGGCCATAATGTACCTTCTTGTGTTGAATTATCACCTGGTCTTGGTGATTTATAAGTAAATTTTGTAAAAGGTTCTTGACCATGCATACGTGCAAATGATGTATGATGTCTCGTATGCCAATCTCTTGTTAAAATAATACGATGAAAATCTTGTTTAGTATCATGAACTAATGATAAAATAGGTTCAACTATCTCATCACCTTTTGGAACTGCAAGTGCTCCATTTGGTGGTAAAAAATCATTCTGAACATCAACAATAATTAAAGCTTTCATATTTTTCTTAAATATGCTATCTCTTACTTTTACTTCATTTCTACAATAGCAATTCATGTCTCTTTCATATCTCTTTCATTCATTCTCTTTATATAAGATTATTGAATATTTCACTATAAGGAGTATCATTCAATACGAGGTTACCCTTCCTTGATAATCAGTGGCGTCTTTTTAACAAGTTTGTTGTTGTTGTTGTTGTTGATGAAGTTGTTGAAGTTGAAGAAGGAGAAGATCAATGAAGGATAGACTGATTACAGCTGTTGTGACAGCTGTAAAGAGTATTGCTGATTGTGATTCTAATGGTGGTAATACGGTTAAAATAGCGTTGAAACTGATTACATCGTTACGGTATTTGAATTGGGATGATGATTTTAAGAAAGATGATAATTTATCATCATTAGACATATTTTCACCGATTTTACAAGATAAGTCTGTTGCTTTGTCAATTAGAATAGATACAGTGAGTTTACTTTGGGCTTATTGTGCTGTCTTACCTCAATTACATCAACTTATTGATTCAGCTGGAAATAATCGGTTTCTCGATCTACAAGTAACAAAAGATAAATATATTGAAGATATTGGTGTTTATTCAGTGATACAACAAGTTGAGCTTGTGGATGAGTTGACTATACCATTATTGAAATATACAAATTGGAATTTAGGTAATGTTCTGGTAAATAAATGGATTCCCAATTGGAATACATTTAAAGATAAATCAATTGAGACTTTATTTGATGAATTGAAATTACCACAACTAGTTACATCACAATCTTTATTGGATTTATACATTGTTTTAAACAATAAACAAATTCCATTACAACAATCTCATCCATTGATTTTTTTTATACGTAAAATTGCCAATAGAGTAATTTTACTGCCAACAAAATTAATTCCAAACGAATGGTATATACAATGTCGTGATTTAACGTTTCCAAATGTTATCGGTGGTGGCGATGATAGCGTCTCTTTGACTATAGACAATTTACAATTCAACTTACAAGTAATTATGGAACTTATAGATCATCCAGATTTAGATTTATTTAGTGAACAAAGATTAATTTCATTATTATTTGTCTCATTATCAAATATTATCAACACACCATGTCATATCCTTCATGCAAATTTAATCTCGTTAGGAACAACTCAAAGTTTATCTGCTATCTTTAACATCTTACAATTTATAATAACGAAATTTTTAATAAGTTCGCTTTGTGATGACTCAAATACTGCTATGATACCAATTTGGTTTACAACAGAAATTTTACCACCAATTCCACCAATATCAAAATCATTATTTACATTCGATCAATCACAGGAATCACCAAACAATATCACTCATATCATCTCATTATTATTCAATTGCTTACTACTTACACTTTCAATCAATAAAAATCTCTTATCTCAATATTCAATTTTAGAGATTAATCCATTAAATATTGCAGAGAATCAAAATGAAAATAGTAAACATTTAATCAGATTGAATTATATGCAATTATATTTTATTCCATTAATGACAACTTTAATTTTGTCTCATCAATTAACAGAAACCGAGACAATCAATCTATTCACAGACTCAAATAAAAACAAAATCATTGCAAATTTAATAAATTTACAAACAACAAGACTCATAGAAAACTTAATTACATGCCATCAAAATATTGCAATCTTCCATTTGATTAAATTCATCTCTAGAGTTTCTACGGAAGATTTACTTTTACAACGAATTTCAATTCGCTTATTAAATCATTTGTTCTTTCATCAAATTGACTCCAAAAAAATTTCTGTCATTGATCTTTGTTCAAATAATGATTTATCCTTAAATACGCTCAAAAGTTATATCAATCTATGGAATGATGGTTCAAATTTATATTCAGATTTTTACAATAATGTGCTTCATGAAAAACAACCTCAAGTACAATCCATAACCCTTGACATCACAGATTTGGTCAAATATTTATCAGATGAAAATAATGAACAAGACACTACCACCACATCATATGAATCGACTTCACCTCATTCTCATACTGATAATTCAAATACAACAATGGTTGAATCAAATATTACTTTCACAGAAAATGTTCAACATGTTCAACCATTCCCACAAAAAAATATGAAAACTTATATCTCTTCTTCCAACACTAATAAATACAACGCTTATTCTTCGTCGACATTCATTCCAGCCTCTACACCAACAATCACCACAAACATTCCCACAAATACACTATCAAATAAAACAAATACATCAAATATGAGCTACCAGCAATCAAACACATCAACACCATCGTCATCTACATACCAACGACCAAACACATACCGTCAACAAACAAACACACCATACATGTTTCAAACACCTGTGACGACGCCATCAACTCATCAACACTATTACAATACGCCCTTTGAGATACAATCGACTCCAAAGACACCGACAACTTCTGCTTTTGCTACATGGGGTGGCTCCCCTTATTCGACTGGAACAAACAAGACAGTGAATAAAATAGTCAATACAGGTAAAAACTATATTCTTGGGGGACACAGTCGTGTCAAGAATAATTCAAGAGCTCAATCGATTCATATTGATAAATTTGAGGATGAAGTTTAATCCTACATACTATCCTGTCTCTATATAGACAAACACACATTTGCATACATATAAATTTTAAGTACAGCATTCTAAGCCTATTAATAATCATTCCATCCAATCACCTTTACCCTTGAGTACTCTCTAGACCATTTTGATCATCACGAAGTCTCTCATCTCACTATCAATACCAACTATTCGATATAACCGGGTAACAAAAAGATGAAAATTTTTGTAGCTCATCGCATCTTTAAAAGATTAAATTGCTGACTATATCAGTTAGAGGATGAGTTTCAGCATAAGGTATACAGGGATCTGACCATGGTTTTAAAATCAACTTCTGCTAGTGACGTCTCAGTATACCAAGTTTCTGGTACAAACGTCGCCAGATCTCTTCCAGATTGGATTGCTAAGAAACGTAAGAGATCTTTGAAGAATGATTTGGAATATCAGAACCGTGTTGAATTAATTCAAGATTTCGAATTTAGTGAAGCTTCAAACAAAATTAAAGTTACAAAGGATGGTCAGTATTGTTTAGCTACAGGTACATACAAGCCTCAGATTCATGTGTATGATTTTGCTAATTTATCCTTGAAATTCGATAGACATACAGATGCTGAGAATGTGGATTTCTTAGTATTATCAGATGATTGGACCAAGAGTGTTCATTTACAAAACGACAGAAGTATTCAGTTTCAAAATAAAGGTGGTGTGCATTACGCTACTAGGATACCAAAATTTGGTAGAAGTTTAGCATATAATGAAGTTAATTGTGACCTGTACATCGGTGCCAGTGGTAATGAGCTTTACAGATTAAATTTAGAGCAAGGTAGGTTTTTAAATCCATTCAAGTTAGAAACTGAAGGTGTTAATCATGTCTCTGTCAATGATGTCAATGGTTTAGTTGCAGTTGGTATGGAAGATAATGTTGTTGAATTTTGGGATCCAAGATCTCGTTCAAGAGTCTCTAAATTATATTTGGAAAACCAATTTGATAATAATTCATTTCAAGTTACAGCGACTAGTTTCCGTCATGATGGTTTAAATTTTGCGTGTGGTACCTCCAATGGTTATTCTTACTTATACGATTTGCGTACATCTCAGCCAGCCATGATCAAGGATCAAGGTTATGGATTCGATATCAAGAAAATTATTTGGTTAGATACTGTTGGTACTGAAAATAAGATTTTAACTACAGATAAAAGAATTGCCAAGATTTGGGATAGAATTGATGGTAAAGCCTATGCCTCAATGGAACCTAGTGTTGATATCAATGACATCGAACATATCCCAGGTACTGGTATGTTTTTGACTGCTAATGAGGGTATTCCAATGCATACGTACTATATTCCAAATTTGGGTCCATCTCCACAATGGTGTTCCTTCTTAGATTCCATCACAGAAGAATTAGAAGAAAAACCAAGCGACACTGTTTACTCTAACTATAGATTTATTACAAAGGCTGATGTTAAGAAATTGAATTTGGGTCACCTTGTTGGTTCAAAGGTTTTAAGAGCCTACATGCATGGTTTCTTTATTAACACTGAACTTTATGATAAAGTATCACTTATTGCTAATCCAAATGCTTATCAAGATGAAAGAGAAAGAGAAATTAGACGGAGAATTGAAAAGGAGAGAGAATCAAGAATTAGAACGTCTGGGGCCATACAAAAACCAAAAGTTAAAGTTAATAAAGGTTTGGTTGATAAATTATCACAAAAACGTGGTGAAGCAGTTGCTGATAAGGTTCTTACAGATGATCGTTTCAAGGAAATGTTTGAAGATGAAGATTTCCAAGTCAATGAAGATGATTATGATTTCAAGCAATTGAATCCAGTTAAATCTGCTAGAGAAACTGAAGAAGGTGCAGCTAAACGTATCAGAGCCTTGACGGCTGCTGAAGAATCCGATGAAGAAAGAATCTCTATGAGAGAAAACCATTCCAAGAATCACTATGACGAAGGTGGATCTGACGGTGATGATGAAAGTGATGAGGATAAGGATGACAGTGAAGATGACAATGAAGCCGAGGCTGAATTGAATGAAAAGACAAAGAAAAAGATACAGAAACAATTAGCTAATATTGAACGTAGAAAGAAGGAGAAGGAGCAAAGTGACCGTTTTATGAATGAAATGAGTGTTGGCACTAATGCTGACTCTGTAAAATCTGGTGGAAAGGTCACATTTGCTGATCAAGTCAATGAATTAAATGAGGAACTCGCTAAGAAGAATGACGGTTCTATTTTACACCGTAACCATCGTGGTGAAGCTGAATTAACATTCATACCAAAGAAGAATGAAAAGAAGAAGAAGCAAAAAGCAAAGAAATCAGTTGATTCAGACAATGAGGAAGATGGAGAGGAAAGAGACATGGGTAGAACAAAACCAAGATTTAGCGGCAGAAGAAGTGCCAGTAAGAACACATTCCGTGGTATGTAAAAGCCATATACAACAAGCAACTAGATAGACTCATGTAACATATATTAATAACTATTCTATTGCTTCATTGCCATCACTTCACGACTAAGTCCATATAGTTGTTGATCAAGTATTACCCGGACACTATTGGACATAAAAAATAGAGAAGGTAGACATTGAAATTCGCTTAGGTGAAGATTTGGTAAGGTATAACTCATTGATCAGGTAATAGGTTACATAAGTAACGTTTCAGAAGTCTCTTAAATAGGATACCACAACGAAAATAATTTTCTGTATTTAATAAAATTAACCTTATACCTCTGCTAGTTGATAGTAGCAAATTATTAAGAGAATGGAGAGAGGTTTGAAGAAATTTTTTGGTGTGAAACCACCAAAGGAGGATACGTTGGAACAGAATAGAGATAATCTTATGAATGAGGGTATTACAACTAAAGATCCAAGTTATCATAGAACTGAAAAGTTTGCTGCATATGGTCAATTTGCAAGAGACAAGAAACAGGACAGATTCTATGCTCCAGAAGGTTATGAAGATTTTGCTAGACCACCTGAGGATTTAACTGAAAACAAGACTGAAAGTGAACATGATGAGGAAGAGAAGAAAGCAAAGAAGAAGCACGGCCTTTTTGGTAGAAAGAAGTCACATAAGAAGAAGAAAGAAGAAGAAGAAGCTGCTGCCGCAATGGCCGAGACAGCCAAGAAGAATGCGTTTGATCCTTATGCAGCGAAATCATCAGATGCATTCCAGTCAGATCCTTACGGATTTAACAAGAGTCCTCTTGATGAAGAAACCGATTTTAGTAACAGATCTTCTTCAGTGGATAGAACATACTCGCCTTATGGGAACCAAAATACAAGACACACAAAGAATGAATATACAGAACGAAATTCAGATCCATATGGGTCAATTCAAAATAGTGATCCATATGGAAGTTCAAGTTTCAGTAATCAGGATTTATACCAATCCAGAAAAACATCAGGGAATTCACGTTCTAACAATAGTATCTCTAACGAATCTGATTTAAACTCAACCAGTAATATCAGTGATTATAGAAATCGTGTAAATGGTTCACAGTCAAACATTTCCCCAAACAGGGAGACCAGATATAGTAATGTTAGTCGTTCTGAAAGACGTTCCAATACACCTTCCGATTTAAGTCACTTGCCATCAAGTAGAAACCAAGCTAGCCCATATGGTGCCATGAATTCATTTGGTCCCTCAGCTGTTGGCGCTGCTATAGGTGCTAGCGTTGGCATTGCTACACCTGCAGTCATTGGTGCCACTTCTGTTCCTAGTAATGCCTCAAATCAATACGCATCAATCATTGCAGCTCCAGTCACTAATGGCAGTAACCCATACGCTTCCATTTCGCATGACACGTACGGCACATCCAAAAGAGCAGCCAATCCATATGGAGTAACGTCCAATATTGGGAGCAATTATGGCAGTTCGAGCACACAAAGTACATACGGTGCTTCTCCATATCAATGCAATTCAAGGACTAACAACACACAAGACAACGCTCCAAGGCCATTTGGTGGAAGTAGAACAGTCAATCGTAACGATACTTGCTTGACTAATGATTTAAATAGAGCTAACACTGAACTAGATTTCAATAGTGTGCCACAGAATAACGCCAATCTAACGGCCTTGAATGAAACGAGTATCAATGATGGTGGATTGGATTTAAATGCAAATAGCGATACATATGGCAATGACGACGATGATTTGAACGCCGATTTAAATGAACGTCGTCAACAGTTGCAATTTGATCCATCCTTGGGTCCTGGGATGGATTCATATGCTGACAATAATGAATTCACATTTGAGGAACCCTCTCAAATGCAACAACAAAGTTACCAGGATGAGAGTACTGATGCCGCTGTAGAAAGAGGTTATAAGACATTTGAAGAGGTTCAAAGAGAAGAAGAACAACTTCAACAACAGGAAGAGGATGAAGCAGTTGATGAATTAAAGGAACAAATTAAATTTACCAAACAAAGCTCTGTAGCGTCAACAAGAAATACGTTAAAGATGGCACAAGATGCTGAATTATCTGGTATAAATACACTTGGATTATTAGGTCATCAAAGTGAAAAATTAAATAACGTTGAAAGAAATCTTGATTTGATGAAGATACAAAATAATGTAGCTGACGAAAAAGTGGCAGAATTGAAGAAATTGAATCGTAATATTTTGGCAGTGACAGCCTCAAATCCATTCAATTCTAAAAGAAGAAGAAGAGAACGTGAGGAGAAGTTAAAGGATCAAAAGAGAGAAGAACAAATGATGAGAGAGATGACAAATAGAAATGTCAATGAATCCACGAATAGAATTGAAAGTGCTATGAATGAAAATGCACATAGTATGAGTGGTATTCGTGAGAGATATCAAAGGCAAGAGATTTTGGAACGTTCAAAGCGATACCAATTTGAAAATGATGATGAAGATGATGAGATGGAAGTTGAGATTGATAATAACTTAAATAAGATTCAACAAATTAGTGGTCGTTTAAAGAAATTAGCTGTTCATGCTGGTGAAGAAATTGACTCTCAACAAGAACGTTTAAAGAATATCGAGGATAATACTGATGATTTAGATATCAAGATCAATATGAATACTGTCAAGTTGTCGAATATTCATTAAACAAAGATGGCAATTGATGTGTGTAATGAAATCAATATGTTTTATATAGTTAATATGATAAATGCGAAGAAAAAAAAATATTTTTATTGAATGTATATATGATTTGTATATGTGATTGAGTAGTTTATAATGCTAATAATAAATGCTAAAATGCCAAGAAAATTAACTAAAGGAATGATTTAACCATAACTTATAATTATTTTCGGCTGTATTGTCTAAAGTTGAATTTTCATAATCGAATAAAGATCTTGTAATTTGATTTCTGTGCAATGCTAATGATTTACCTATATTATCCAAGTAATAGTTCATTTCATCATTAGTATTTGCTAACTTATTTATCTTATTGCTGTCCATAGGCATCAATAAGGGCGATGTTATGATATGTTCGTTTTCATCAAAGGTTGTACGTGAAGAAGTATCATTCGTTAATTCTGTAGTGATTGTTATCACTGGATTATTATTAGCTGATGATTCAGTATTATCTAAGTTGAAATCCATGAAATTGTGAGAATCTTCTTGAGTGAGTACATCATCTCTAGGTAACGTATGTATATTAGACGTAGAATCAGAAGTTGTGACTGTAGTATTATCATTGAGAATAGATAAATCTTCTTCCTTACATTGATCTGAGCAATATAATTTTTCAGTCAAATCAGATGATGTTCTTGGCAAAGCCATCGATAGATCAATAGGATAAGAGATAAGTTTCTCACAAACAACGCAATAATTATTAAAGGCAAACATATTGGGTTAATAATGGTTGTCAGGTGGCTCAATTATCCGTTACTAATAAAATGGGACCGACTTTAACATGGTCGATGATATTATAGATGCATTATACATATATATATATATATAATAGAATAAATTACTTGATAATAATACGATCAGATCTCAACAAATTCACATAGGGATGACTTATACCCTAACACATGGGTTAAAGGGTGTATGAATATAGTTAAAGATTGACAAGAATGAAAATTTTTTATTGCACATGTAAAAATAACTTAGGGCAAAAGATATTCATAAACGGTGCTACGACAACTATACATGGTAAAAATAATTTTCAACTGATGTGGTAAAATTCCCCATACGGATAGAAAATATTATAAATATTATTATAAAAATTATTCCTCAACTTGCATACTAAAAAAGTGAAGAGTTACGCAAAGAATGAAAGTTTCATTGTTGCATTATGATACAATCATTAGTGATTTATTGCCAACTTTAACGTTTTTTTTTCAGTTGACAAAAGCGTGCCAAATTTTGAAAGCGACGCGGGTTCTTCTATGAGAGATTGGTTTGTAGTGAAACAGCTGATCCAAAGGTGATTTGGAGGTTGAGGTGAAGATGAAGATGAAGATGGAACGTGTTTGAATGGGTTGTCTTGTCTTGTCTTGTTTTGTCTTGTTAGTGACTTTCAGACAACACGTTCTTCCTAACACGAGAGCATGTGCTTGACCAGATTAAGAAGGTCATCTTATGTAAGGACTAACTGTCCTTTTGTTATATTTATGTGCGTATAAGACAGGGGTTACCGTATTTGTACAAGTATGATTCGTTATGATCTTTTGAATATGAAAATTATATTGCTTACTCGACCATGTATATTTGTTACTATATAGGGACAAATCTGCTTTGCCCCGTTTCTCTTCCTGCTTTAAAGGTCACATTATTTACACTTGTTGTTCTGCTTTGAGATATTTTTACCTCATTAATAACTGAACTCGTTTGAACTTATATCCAGCGGTTTCCAACATAGGTAGGATCACAGAAGAGTAAAGTTGTGGCTGACTATCATTTTATTAATCTTGACTAAAAGTTATATATACTTACAGTAACTCAACAGATGGGAGTCCAGAAATGTCAGGCAACGAAGGCCCAAGATTTCGCTATATTATTATTACATGTGTGTGTCTATATACCCTGTTATATGTATCTTGAAGTATCATTGCCTATGTCAATAGTGAAACTCGGCTTAATCAGTTAAAAATTGTAACTGTAAACTCCTAATTGGTGGCAATGATCCTGCATTATCTCCTTGTGGTGATTGTGACTGTGATGGTAACTGAGAGGGTATCTCTTGTTGAATCAATTGAGGATTCGAAGTTATTGGTGCTGAAAATGTTCTTTCTACGCTCACACTACTAAAATCATTATAGTTAATTTGTGGTGGTGTACTAGGAACTACTTTATTTTGTTGATGTTGTTGAATGGACATTAATTTATTACTCAATACATCTGTAAATGACCTATTACCAATTTGATTTGTAATCAATCCACTTTGTAAGCTTATATTACTTGTTGATCTACTTAAATCTGTTGTTGGACTATTTGTCTTTGAAATTTTTCTTGAATTTGATTGTGAATACATGACATTATTACCACTACCATGAGATAATGTTAAATTTAATGAGGATCCATTTCTTGAAGGATCCTTTAATTCTAACTCAGAATCAAATTCAGAATCAGAATCTGTATTAGTACCACTATGTGACATTAGATCATTCAATGTTAAAACAGATTTGGGTCTTCTTGATGATGTAATACTATTATTACCACCACCCATTTTAGTAAAATCAGTTAAAGATTTGGGTCTCGGTAAAAGTGTTGTGGTATCTGTTGTTCCAGGAATATCCATAAATCCATGTGTTTTATTATTTATTGGAATTATACCAGAACTAGTTGAACTCATTGTTGGTCTCATCGGTGTCATCTTTTGTAATGAAGAAAGTGCATTCAAACGTATCTTTGAACTACTGTTACTATTATTTATTAAATTTAATGAATGTGATGACATATTATTTGGTATTGGCTTTTTGATGAAATTTTGATTATTATTTGAATTCATAGTTGAAGTTTGTAAACGTAATCCTGTAGAATTTGACATATCTTGTTGTTCTTGTAATGTATCACCCATCTCAAATTTTGCTCTAGTACGTTCACGTTTCTTAGTATCTTCTTGTAATGGTTGAATTCTTTTCTTTCTACCTCGTTTGCCTCTTGGTTGAGGATTAGTATGAATCCTCTTATGTCTAGTTAATTCATCACTTCTACTAAATCGTTTGGTACAACCAGGAAAATCGCATGCATGAGGTTTTTCACCCGTATGTGTTCTCATATGTCTTGTTTGATGCTCCAATCGATGAAAGGCTCGTTGACAGATAGGACATACATGGGGTCTAGGAGCCTCCTTCTTTACTTGTTGATCTAATGGCATATAATATTATTTTGAGAGGATCGTTTCCTTTCTTTTCTTCTTGTCTTATTAATCAAATTAGTGATAAGAATAAAAGTGAAAATTATATCTCTTTATCTCTCTCTATTAATTTTCGTTCTAAGCTTCCACGCTCGTTGCTTTTTGCTTCTGCGGGGGCGGGGCTTCTCTGTAGTGGTGCGATGCTTGAAGAAGTTGGTCAAACTAACAGTTATGGACGAGTGTATCACAGATGAACAGTATACTTTGTATGCTAAATTAATGGTACTTTTGTATGGTTACGAATCTTCCTGTTCTATCTCTCTGTTTGTCATAAATCTTATCATACTGAACGGGCCGGGTGATCCGGGCAACCCTCGGCCGAACTATTGAGTAAGCTTGCCTATTAAGATGATTATCACATTTAGTCTTTAGGCAATTGCATCCGTTGTGATAGTTTTTGATAAGGTTTGGTAAGCGTAGCAGTGCCCATTGGGTAGTAGTGATTTGTTCATGGCTTTGTTTGTTGTGTCTTGTAAAATGAGCCATAAAATTGTGTTGTGTAGCGACTATTCGATTGAGGGCCTTTCTCTTATATGCCAAATTGTAGTCGGAGTACTCTGTATTCATAATAAAAAAATCAGGTTAAAGCATGGAGACTAGTTCTTGAAAGACGGATTATCAAAGGAATATGATGACAATGGGTGCATGGTTCAATCAAAGCTAGGAAACAGATTAAACCAGGTCAATTTGTGTATGTGTTCTCATAGTTTCCATGACAATTATTTCCTATATTCACTTTGGAATAGTCTACATTCAAAGAGGATACTTACATCCGTGTGTTAATGACTTTGATCGTGTATGGTCCTATAAAACTTAAACTTAATTTTAAGTAAAGTAAAATTACACCTGACTCAAAGGGTAACATAGAAGCCTCGATTAAAAATTTGTAGTACCACTGATTCATAGCAGTCAAGTGTTGCCCCTATGTCAACACACATTCACATTGACGTTCTTATGCCAGTAAGACACAGCAGTGTCAATCTCCAATGAATCGTTAACTGATTACAAATATCATATCTTTCTTCTTCACCAAAATTTTAGTATGACTTTCTCCACGGAACCGCGTTCTTTACTTCGATGATCCGCGATGAGTATTATGTAAGACGGACTTCAAGTATTATAAGCAATATTATATACTTTGATAAGGTATAAAAATGGTTAATTTATATTGGATAAAATAATGTGTACTTTACATTAATGACACACATCACTTCACAAAAGTAACAAATGCCTTTTGTACAAGATTTCAAACCAGTAGCCTTCAAGGAAACTAATTTGTTCCAGCCTCTCAATGTTGGTAATACCAATGTTTCCAATAGAGTTGTCATGGCACCCTTGACTAGAATGAGGGCAAGTCATCCAGGTAATGTTCCAAACAAAGAAAATTGGGCTGCTGAATACTACAACCAACGTTCAAAATACCCAGGTACAATGGTTATTACTGAAGCTACACTTATCTCACTACAAGCTGGTGGTTACGATAATGTTCCAGGTATCTGGTCTGAAGAACAAGTCGCTGAATGGAAAAAAATATTTACCAAGATTCATGAAAACAAATCATTTGTATGGGTTCAGTTGTGGGCTTTAGGTAGACAATCCTTTGCTGATGTTTTAGCAAGAGATGGGTTACGTTATGACTCTGCCTCTGATGATTTATACATGGACGAAGAACAAAAAGAAAGGGCCTTGAAGGCTAACAACCCACAACATGGTTTAACAAAGGATGAGATTAAGGAATACATCAAGAATTACGTAAGTGCTGCCAAAAATGCTATTGCTGCTGGTGCCGATGGTGTTGAAATTCATAGTGCTAACGGTTATTTGTTAAACCAGTTTTTGGATCCGATTTCTAACCACAGAATCGATGAATATGGTGGATCAATTGAAAACAGATCCAGATTTACTTTAGAGGTCGTTGACGCTTTAATTAATGAACTTGGTGCCGAAAGGGTTGCCATTAGATTATCCCCCTATGGTAAATATGGCAGTATGTCTGGTGGTTCTGATCCAACACTTCTTGCACAGTTTTCTCATGTAATTGGAGAGATCGAAAAGAGAGCTAAAGAAGGTAGACGTATTGCTTATATACATTTAATGGAACCTCGTGTCACTGATGTTTCATTAGCTGAAAATGAGGGTATTTATACCGATGGTACAAATGATTTTATTTACTCAATTTGGAAGGGGATTGTTATCAGATCTGGAACATATGCACCTCATCCAACAATCACTAAACAAGTAATCAACGCCGACAATAGAACATTACTCGCTTATGGTAGATATTTTATTTCAAATCCAGATTTAGTCGAACGTTTAAAAGATGGACTACCATTAAATAAATATGATAGAAGCACTTTTTATGTTCCTCAGCCAGAGGGTTATATTGATTATCCCACTTACGAAGAAGCAATTAAATTAGGCTGGAACATGAGCTAGTCTCAGAGTTGGGTTTGAGTTATTTCGAGTAGTTTTATATATCATATATTCAGTTAATTAGCTTGCGTTTAAATCAATAAGTTCCAAATTTGAACAACGACACCAAGGTATCCAGGTAACCGCTGCCCAAAATCTATAATCAAAGAAAACCTTCCACTTCAACTTTATATGGAATTAAGGTAAACTTTGCTGATTTGATAATCTTCAACTATACTCATCGAGCATTTTTTAGTAATCGACGGAAGCGGATTATATAATCAAGATCCAGTTTCTCTCAGAAACTGCTGCGGGAATCTTGATTTGTAAGAAAAGCAATGTTCCGTTGTTACTTTTCGCGCTTCCGTCTCGATCAACTTGCCGTGAAAAGTTTGAAACTTTACCAATAAGATCTCATAAGCCAAGAGTCCTCATCGATTACCAAATCTATATAAACTCACTAAATTGTTGATGTATTGATATTCTTTTAATTTTCTGTTTCTGTTCTTCAAATTAGTTACCAATCTACTATCATTACTGATAAATACAGCAAATAAATACTATAGAATGCCTTTCGTTAAAGATTTCAAACCAATTGCCTTAAAAGACACCAACTTATTCAAGCCAATCAAGATCGGTAACACCGAGTTGAAGCACAGAGCTGTTATGCCACCTTTAACTAGAATGAGAGCTACTCACCCAGGTAATGTTCCAAACAAAGAATGGGCTGCCGAATATTATGATCAACGTTCTCAAGCTCCAGGTACCATGATTATTACTGAAGGTGCTTTTATCTCACCACAAGCTGGTGGTTATGACAATGCTCCAGGTATCTGGTCTGAAGAACAAGTTGCTGAATGGAAGAAGATCTTTGCTAAGATCCATGAAAACAAATCATTTGTTTGGGTTCAATTATGGGCTTTAGGTAGACAATCCTTTGCTGATGTTTTAGCAAGAGACGGTTTACGTTATGACTCTGCTTCTGATGATTTGTACATGGACGAAGAACAAAAGGAAAAAGCTTTAAAGGCTAAGAACCCACAACATGGTTTAACCAAGGATGAAATCAAGGAATACATTAAGAACTATGTCATTGCTGCTAAGAACTCTATTGCTGCTGGTGCCGATGGTGTTGAAATTCACAGTGCTAACGGTTATTTGTTAAACCAATTCTTAGACCCAATCTCTAACCACAGAACTGATGAATATGGTGGATCAATTGAAAACAGATCCAGATTTACTTTAGAGGTTGTTGACGCTTTAGTCGATGCCATTGGTGCTGACAAGGTCGGTGTTAGATTCTCTCCATATGGTACATTCGGTACCATGTCAGGAACCACTGAACCATTGATTGTTGCTCAATATTCTCATGTCATTGGTGAAATTGAAAAGAGAGCTAAAGCAGGTAAGCGTTTAGCTTACATTCATTTGGTTGAACCTCGTGTCACTAATCCATTCTTAACTGAAGGTCAAGGTGAATTCGATGATGGTACTAACGATTTCGTTTACTCTATTTGGAAGGGTCCAATCATCAGAGCTGGTAACTTAGCTTTACATCCAGAAGTTGCTAAGGAGTTAGTTGATGCCAATGACAGAACTTTGATTGGTTACGGTAGACTTTGGATCGCTAACCCAGATATCGTTGAACGTTTAGAAAAGGGTCTTCCATTAAATAAATATAACAGAGACCTATTTTACGCTATGACTGCTGATGGTTACACTAACTACCCAACTTATGATGAAGCTATTAAATTGGGTTGGGACAAGCAATAAATAATATAATTTGCCTATGTAACAATTTATAAAACGACAAAATTCCAACATGGAGTAGTCGAAACTCATAGAAATAATATAGAATACAGACATTTTTTTCCCATTCAAGTCATGATAGCCAATATACATTCGAAATTCGATTAAAGGCTCGGTTAGTTGCTCAGGGGCATCGTCAGCGTGAAGGTATTGATATCAGACTAAAACGTTTGCTCCTGTTGTTCGTTGAACTCCTGTTCGTGTGTTTTTAAAAATATTTGCTTTTTTAAGCCTAACTATCCGTCAGATGGATGTCGATACTGCATTTTTGAACTCAGCATTGAACGAGTCTGTCTTTGTTCGTCAACCTCCTGGTTTTATTGATTCTTAATATCCTGACTTTGCATGGAAATAAAAGGGCTGAATATATATATTTTAATGCAATCTCCTTTATTATGGAACCGTTGCATCGACGCTACGTTTTCAGCCATTAGGTTTACTCTCATGATGTCTGAGGGTATCATTCTTGTCGCTCCATATGTTGATGATCTGCTAATTGCTGCTCCTTCTCTAGGCTGATCAACAAGGCCAAAGCTGCTTTAACTCCATATACTCGATGCAAGATTCATGTCCCGTTTCTAAATTTCTAGGAATGAACCTCCATCAATCGGCTTATTCTATTACTCTTGATATGAAAGATTATATTGAGAGTGTAATCCTTATTCGTAAGATAACGCTTCATAAGGTTCCTATACCTTTGGCTGCTGGTGCTGATTACTTTGCATTGCTGGGCGACGGTACATCTTATGAGAGTATTATTGGCCAATTGCTGCTCATTGCAAAAGGGATCGAGCTGATGTGGCTTATTCTGTGTCACTGTTCTCAGGTTTTTTGCAGTCACCAAGAAAGGTTCTTTTAGCTGCTGTCCACAGTGTAATGCAACATTTCTACTTTAACGGTTGTTTTGGTCCTCGTTATCCTATTGGATCTTTAATCGATCTTATTGTGTACTCCAACGCTTCTCAAGGCTCTATCACTGATATCCTTTACACAACTTGAGGGTATATCGCTCGGCTAGCTGGTGGTATAATAACCAGAGCATCTACTAAGATCAAGACCACAGTCTCTTCCATAGAGGCAGAATATATTGCTGCTAGCGAATCCCTCAGAGAAGTTACCCTGGTTAGCAAGTCTTTTGAAGGTTATGAACACTAAATCCAAACCAGTCTTGCTATTTGTCGCTAATATGCCTGCGATTCAGATTGCTAGGAATTCAGTATTTCACAAAATGACAAAGCTCATTGCTTTAAGGTACCGCTTCATTAGAAGATCAAGGGAGGATGGTATGATTGATTTCTACACGTTGGGGCCATTGATCAAGTGGCTGTTATCACGACTTAAGTCGCTACCAACAGGTCAACTTGAGGTGCCAAGGGAACAACTGGTTTGAGAGATTGTGTACTATCAAAATATCTCTTAGGGGGGTATGTTGGACGGTGTCTAAGGTTATAATATATTATGTTTGCTAGACATCCTGACATATCATCTAGTCACCAGTATATCTTTTTTTAACTCAAGATGTTCTTGTTTTTTCAAAACTTGATAACATAAACCGTTTTGTAGATATCAAAGTACATATGGAACTAAAGTAAAAATGATAAGATGAATACACCGAAAGTACCCCAAACGTTTGCATGAGTAACGATAGCTGCATTGTCCTTCCTTTCAGTAGAACGACTAGCTAATCCAGTTGAAGTAGATGTAGAAGGTAAAGTTGCATCATCTCCATATCGGACGGTAGCACTTAAATAAAATGGAGCCTTGATTGCACCAGGAACAGAATCATTGATAACACTGATATTTTCATTATCAGTAGAATTAAAAGCTTGAGCCATAGAAATTTCATAACGTTCTAAATCGTGTACAACGTACGCATGTCTTAAGAAATTGGCACCTAAAACATATTTCGCACCCCCTGGTTCAATACGTAATTCACAAGTGTTTGATCCATCATCAGCTTGTTCAAGGAAATGACTTAATGGAGCAACTATATGAAATCCACCAAAATCAAAGACTAATTCTTTATCATCACCAGCCGAACAACTCGTGGTATATGTTCCATTACCATCATCTGTAGCACCAAGGTATTCAACGATATATAATACAATATTATTTGGTAAATCAGTGTATGATGTACCTACATCCAATAATACAGGGAATTTTGTTTCTGTAATGGTTGTATTGGAATTTTCACTAGCGATACCAAGACTATGTAAAGTGATCAAAAATTCATCCGGATATGAACCCTCATCACTAACTAATGGTACGGTGTATAATTGACCACTATATTTAGATGAATCAACAGCACCGAATAAGAGAGTACCATGCTTAGCATTAGCATCCCCCAAGTATAAAGAATAAGCATTTTTGAGAATATTACCATTATTCTTGAGTACCATTGGTAAATTTGAATATTGGTATTTGGTACAATTTGAATTAGTAGTACTTAAAACATTAGTGGTTTGTAATCCTGGTAAACCAATTCCTAGAATACCAGCTGTTGAATTTGTGAAATTTGCTGTGCCGAAGGATACATCAGAGACATTGACACCCCCTAAACTAATTATATCTTGACTCCAAGTACCAGACGCATAAGTATTATCACCATATGATGTTTCAAAGAAGGTATTGTTTGAATGGTAAGTGGAAGAGGAATTAGAATCAAATGTACCATAAGTGGAACAATCAATTACAGACGTCTGTGAGTTGGAGTTATCAAAACGTGGGAGTAAAGCAGCAGATGAATCGTCATTTAGTGATTCATGTCTTTTCTGTTTCCCTTGATTTGAACGACAAAGAGGATTGTTACTACCTGTAACCCAAAGATCTGAAGACCCAGTGTCGATTCCAACTGTGACTTTTTGAGGTGGTGTACCTATTTCCAAGTCAACAGAATAAAAAATTTGCCGATTCACTAATTGAATAGACTCATAATCGGATCTTTTGTATAGACTTGGACCAGAATATCTGTCAAGATTCATTTTAACGTACTGAGCATACGCATTAGCAGTAGTAGCTAGCAATAGAAATGCATTGTAAACTCTCATAATAATTTGCAGATTGGGATTCCTCAAAAATGTAACATTTCAGATGAACAGTAATACCCTTTGTTCACTTGACATGTTCCAAGTTTTTACATTTAATATAACATTGTATAGAGAGTACCAGTTGATATCTCGATGGGAAGATGTAGACAAATACAAGTTATCCCTTTCGGGACACATACAGATATCTCATCGATGAGATCCCGCGAAGGCACGGCTAGGATTGCCAGATAAGTTTGTAGTTACGGGGATGTCGTCAAATGATAAAAGTTAATATCTACTTAAAGTTGCCTTACTGACAAGTGGTATCATATTCGTGTTACTGTGATGAGGAGATGGGCCTACAAGTTGTATTTAACCCTCAACTATCTATAGTACGGTTACTTGCTTTTCTTATTCTGTATTTATAGTCATATATCTAATCCACTGATACTGCAAACCATCAACAACAAGCATACAAGTTGTGAAATGTCTTTTACAAATGAATTACAGTCAGTATCACTAGCTGGCTCGAACTTGTTCAAACCAATCAGGATTGGTAACACCGAATTGAAGCATAGGGCTGTTATGCCACCTTTAACTAGGATGAGAGCATTACACCCAGGTAACATTCCAAACAAAGAATGGGCCCCTGAATATTACGATCAACGTTCGAAGAGACCAGGTACAATGATTATTACTGAAGGTACTTTTATCTCACCACAAGCTGGTGGTTATGATAATGTTCCAGGTATTTGGTCAGAGGAACAGGTTGATGTCTGGAAGGAGATATTTTCCAAAATTCACAAAAATAGGTCCTTTGTTTGGGTTCAATTATGGAGTCTAGGGAGAATAGCTGCTCCAGATTGTCAAGCTAGAGACGGGTTACGCTATGATTCGGCTAGTAATGATCTTTATATGGATGATCAAGTAAAGGAGATTGCTGAAAAGGCTCATATTAAACAACATGCTATTACAAAGGAAGAAATTAAACAATACGTTAAAGAATATATTCAAGCTGCCAAAAATGCCATTACTTCAGGCGCTGATGGAGTTGAAATTCATGCAGCAAACGGTTATTTGTTAAATCAATTCTTGGATCCAATTTCAAATAATAGAACTGATGAATACGGAGGATCAATTGAAAACAGATCCAGATTTACTTTAGAGGTCGTTGACGCTTTGGTCGATGCCATTGGTGCAGACAAGGTAGGTATTAGGTTCTCTCCATATGGTACATTCGGTAGTATGTCAGGAACCACTGAACCATTGATTGTTGCTCAATATGCTTACCTTATGGCAGAATTAGAAAAGAAGGCCAAAAATGGAAATCGTTTAGCTTATATTCATTTAATTGAACCAGCTGTGGCTAACCCTTTATCAAGAGAAGATGGTGAATTCGATGATGATACAAACGATTTTTTTTATTCCATTTGGAAGGGTCTAATTATTAGAGCTGGTAACATGGCTTTCCATCCAGACCATGTCAAGAGCTTAGTTAATGCTGACAATAGAACATTGATCGCATATGGTAGATATTGGATCGCCAATCCAGACTTAGTTGATCGTCTAGAAAAGGGTCAACCACTGAATGCTTACAAGAGAGACCTATTTTACGCTATGACTCCTGATGGTTACATTGACTATCCAACTTATGATGAAGCTATCAAGTTAGGTTACAGATAATGTATATAAGACTTTTATGATTTTTATGAACTTCACGACTCTTCTAATAGTGAGATTGTTGTATTTAAGCTGATCATTATCCTTTTCTTGGCTTCTAAATTTTGCCGCTGACGAGAAAAAAATGTATATAAGGTCAGATAGTTATTTGAAATTTATACCCTCTTAAACATATTTCCTTCATAATGAAAAATCGTTAACAACAAACATGTCAAGCAAGAAGAAAGCCTCAACTGGTAAAGCTGTCCAGGCTAAAGGGTTGGATGGTATGTTGACATAGTAAAAAACTCTATAGTACCACATTACTAACAATATGATTGAAAGCTGAAAATATTATCGAAAATTATTTGAAAATACAGTGTAAACCATTTGCAATAAATGATATTGTTCAAAATCTACATAATAAAGTAAGTAAACCATCGGCGGTGAAAGCTCTAGAAAGTTTAGTCGCTGAAAATAAGATTGAGAGTAGGACATTTGGGAAGATTGTAATATACTCTTGTAAGGAGTCTCCTATTGACTTTATTGCCGAATTTGGAGGCAAAATTAACCCTGAAGATTTCTCATATGAAAAGTTAGCTCAATTGAAGGAAGAAGTGATGGAGATTGAAAGAGATAAGGCTGCACTTAAAACAGAGATTCAATCGGTTTTGAAGAATCCACCTAATAAATTACTGCAAGATAGAGTGAACGAACTAAGAGAGCAATTAGAACTAATTGAATCTAATATTGAGAAAGGACAACAAAGTTGGAAACCAGAAACTGAAGATCTTGTGAACAGTACAATAAAAAAACAATCCGCTGTTTCGAAAGAGATAAAACTTAGAAACAGAGTTTTAAAAAGTTTGAATGATATAATAAAAGATCAAGTTAGACCAAAAAATATGAACGCATTTTTAGAAGAAATTGGATGTGAACCATTAAATTAGTATATATAGTAGTTATATGAAGTCTTTATGTTACATGAAACGAAAAATAGTGAATAGCAAAGAGTGAAAATGTCAAAGCCAAGCTTGATTCTAAAAAAATGTGTTGGTTGTGTGAGAGGTTGTAGGTGCTACAGTTCCAGTGGAAGCACAGTTACTGACATATGTAATGGATCTATAATATGCATAAACGATAGCACTAGTCTGACCGTTCATTAGACCTGTAAATACAAGGCTAGAATATGGAGTTTCCTCGACAGACACAGATGGCATGGTATCGCATGACACAATTGTTGATTGTGCTAAACAGCTAGAAGTAATAGATATTAGTGAGGCAATTATAGTTGTTAGTTTCATTTAATTTTGTCAGAGTCGTGTATACTTTTATTCAAAGAAGATACAGACTAAATCAAGAAGAAGTAGAAATGTAATGCTAAATGCCATGTATTATATATGATAAACAAGAAACGGTACGTTCCCGCTTTCCATCGAATAAGTTACATCCTAAAACAAAAGATTGAGGTCAGGTACTACTTAGTTATAACCTCAAATTGTTTCCACTATTTTTGCTGTTGTAACGTAAAACATGTAATTACCGAAACAAGTAATTACCTGAGTTTTCAATCTTACAAACAAATCATGGGATATTTTGTACGATATAATACAAGACACTATAGAATCTTCTTTAGTTTCAGAGTTGTTCTAATTATATCATCTTTTAAGAGAATGGCTCTTATCAGTACTATTATGCTCATATGAATTTGTTTGAGTATACATAAAATTAAACAATTGGAAAATATAAAAAGTTCATCTAGGTAATCTTAAATGTATGTATCTTAACGAGAAGTAGCGGCAACCTTTTGGAAAGCACCCTTAGCTTGTTGCTTAGACATCTTAGAACCTTGAGTACCAGCTAACTTAGCCTTTTCAGCTTTTCTAGCGGCCTTATCAGCCTTCTTCTTTTCCTTAGAAGCAGAGTTCTTTTCATCTCTCTTAGCCTTTCTAACTTCTGGCTTCATAGATCTTCTTTCCTTGATTAAATCTAAAGAAGCACCGACAATAGCTCTTTGAGCCTTGACAGTCTTTCTAGATCTCTTCTTGGAAGTTTCTTCGGTGATACCTTTCTTGTGGTGTCTTCTGTATAAGACAGTCCAAGAAATTCTTCTTGGATTCTTTCTTTGCTTGAATAAAGAAGCAGATTTAGAGTTAGAGAATCTGAAAATCTTGGAGTCACCACGAACAAATAAAGTACCTCTACCTGGGTAGATCTTGGCACCAGAAAAAGAATCAATTTCAACCTTCATACTGTCTTACTATAGAGATTATTGAATCATTCATAAGTTCAAAAGTAATGTTAGTAAGTTGGTCCATAAGGGTGTACAAAGAAGCATCTTAAAAGAGTTGAAAAGAATTTTTTCAAATATAATGTCTTCTATTTGTTATTCCTAATATTCTGTCAAAACAATCATTCTTTTCATTAACAACAGTTTTTTACTGAACATCACACAAAACACTATCAGACTTGACTTTACTATTTTTGTCGAAGGTAGCTTTTCTTGTTTTTTGGTCAGAGCTCAAGTTAATCTAGTGTGCCCCGTTCTGCGATCATTTTAACTCTTTCTTCGATACTTCATTCTATCAATACTATACACATACCTTTGGATTCGTTGTCTTCTTTCTTCTCTAAGTGTAAACCAGTTACTACCTTGGCAGAAGCTCTCTGTATATATGGAGTTAACAATCCCATGCAATGGAATGGAATCCTAATTTTCCAACTACAACCTAGAAGGATACTCGCCGAGTCTGACAGAACCTTGGTGGAAGAGAGTAATCGCTAGACAGAAAAAACTAACCTTACTCTGCTTAGATTCTCAAACAGCCAGAAGGAACTTTTGCGTCAAAGTTTAGTTTCCGAGTCCCTCAGGCCGGAATTCTAAAAAGTTCATAGAAAATTAGTGAGAAAACAGTCATAAGTTAGCATAATTGTTTAAATTCAAGGCGCGGTGTGCGGAGTGTAAAAGCAAAATGTGCAGATGTTGTTTTTTATTTTCATAAAACAATCATTTTTTTCAAAGGACTCACGGAAGTCAGAACTGAAAATTTGTCATGGAAGATGCGTCCGTCGTCAACCGAAGATGCAAACTTTCATAACTTTTCATTAAAATGGTCAATTATTCAACTTTGTTTCATTATCAGATCTCTTTGTTGAATTTTAATTTAGAGGAAAATCTGTATAAGTAGACCGGAGTGTTTTAATACAATCAATCAAACAAATTCAATCACAGAGATGGTCAGTATAAAATAGATATACCGTTCAGTTATTATTAAGATGCGGAAACGTATGCGTTGAAATAATATTTAGAACTACAAATTTTGCGAACCTGTTTTACTAACTACTATGAATGCTATCATTAATCATGATATCGTTAATCCAATATTTTTGTTTAGGCCCCAGTTAAAGCCCAAGAAAACATCAACCAAAAGTTAGCTTTAGTTATCAAGTCTGGTAAGTACACCTTAGGTTACAAATCTACCATCAAGTCTTTAAGACAAGGTAAATCTAAGTTAATTATCATTGCTGCTAACACCCCAGTCTTAAGAAAGTCTGAATTAGAATACTACGCTATGTTATCTAAGACTAAGGTTTACTACTTCCAAGGTGGTAACAACGAATTAGGTACCGCTGTTGGTAAATTATTCAGAGTTGGTGTCGTTACCATCTTAGATGCTGGTGACTCCGATATCTTAACCACTTTAGCTTAAGTTAAATTAATTCAACTATTAATTTTTTCTTATGTTAATTTTAGAGTCATTTTTCTCACTAGATTCGATTGACTATATATATATACTAAGTACTTACTTAATATAATATCTGATTCGTTCTATTTAGCTATGATTTCTCTATGAGTTTTTTTTTTCTACATTGAGACGGACCATACTATTGCAATATTATTTTAGTGATAACAATGGATGAATGGTAATAAGTAGTAAGAAATTTATTTTGGGCCAATAGGAAATACTTTGATTATCTTGTATAAATATTTATATATTTTACTCCTTGTCGTAACCTAACTTGATAGCCTCATCGTAAGTTGGATAATCGGTGTAACCGACGGCATCTTGTCTATAAAAACTTGCGTAATCATACTTGTTCAATCTCAATCCTTTTTCGAGACGAGTTGGAAGGTCTGGGTTACTTATGAATGTTCTACCAAATCCAATCAAGGTTCTATCGTCCTCATTAACAACTTCCTTAACGACCTGAGGGATATGGCCATATTCACCAGTTCTAAGAATTGGTCCCTTCCAAATAGAATAAGCAAATTTATTATCAGCATCACTTACACCAATTTTATCATCTGACTTTAACGCATTGGTCAAAGTGAATTCGGTTAAATGAATATATGCTAGACGGTTACCAGCCTTGGCCCTTTTTTCTAATTCACCAATAACATAAGCATGTTGAGCAATAGTCATTGGGTCAGTACCCGACATATTACCATATGTGTTGTATGGAGACAATCTGATACCAACCTTATCAGCACCAACAGCTGCAATCAAAGCATCAATACATTCAAGATGGAATCTAGCTCTATTTTCAATTGATCCACCATATTCATCAGTTCTATTATTGGATAATGGATCCAAAAATTGATTTGGTAAATAACCATGAGCACCATGGAATTCAACACCATCAGCACCAGCTTCAATAGCACATTTGGCAGCATGAACATAATCCTTAATGTATTCCTTGATTTCATCCTTAGTTAAGGCATGTTGTGGGTTACCAGCTTCAATAGCAGCCTTCTTTTGGTCTTCATTCATGTAGATGTCACTAGCTGAGACATATGGACAGCCTTCAGCTTTTAAGGATGCTGGAGAGGCTTGTCTACCTAATGCCCATAATTGAACCCAAATAAAAGACTTGTTTTCATGAACACCTTCAAAGATTTTTTTCCAGTTTTCAGTTTGTTTGCTATCCCAGATACCTGGTGCATGATCATAACCACCAGCCTTTAAAGAGATGAAAGTACCTTCTGTAATAATCATTGTACCTGGAACTTTGGAACGTTGGTCATAATATTTACCTGCTAAGTCAAGGTTTGGAATATGACCTGGCGCAATAGCTCTCATTCTAGTTAAAGGTGGCATGACAACTCTATGCTTCAATTCGGTGTTACCAACCTTGATTGGTTTGAATAAGTTGGTATCCTTTAGTGCAATTGGTGTAAAATCCTTGATGAAAGACATGTCTATATAGAATTGATTTAGTATTGAAAAAACTGTTCTATGCTGCTTATTCAAAAAGTAAAATATAACAAAAAAGTATTTCAACCCAAACTATCATGAAATATTAGTTATAACAGAATGTTCCAAATATATAACAAATTTTTCAGATCCATATTTGGTCAGCATCATGGAGCAGAGTCCAAATTAAGTTTAGGTAGTGTTGCTTCTAGTCACATTTTCCATGGAATATTTTCCAGCTCGAGGCTCCGTGGAACATAAAAGAAAGAAGTGGGGCAGAAGGAAAAAATTATGTCAGCAGCCGGACGGAGCCGGACGGAACCGAACGAAATCAAAAGAGAGATCTTGGCACCCTATAATTGAGAGTACTAGTATAAAATATGCTTTGTAATAACGTTATTGAGTTAAGGTACATAGTGATATAGTATTTGTAAATGAATAGATTAAAAGATTATGACTAAAGGAATCATCGATATTATCCGGTGATTGCTGTGAAGATAAATTGTTTGTAATGATTGTAATGTCTATAAGTAATTGTGTTTGCCTGGCAGTCCAAAAATGTGGGTAAGGGTTATATTTATTTTGTGTTCTTGTCACTTGTTTGTACTCTCTATGGTAAAAGGTCAATAATACCAAATGATTGTTCAATACCATATGGACCTGGAGCCTTCCAATAGTCGTTAACATAAGTTAAGATTGTAACACCTTCAGGAACTTCATCCAAGATAGACTGAACGGCAATGAGTTGGTTAGCGATCGATGGAATATTACCACCATTTTGAATACCTGCAGATGGGTATCCTGTCTCCGTAACAACAACTTTAGAGGTACCGCATGCATTTTTGACAATTTCAATTTGACCCTTGACAAAAGAACCAGATTGTTCAGCACTTGAATTAACATCAAAATAAGAATGTGGATTGATACCAACAAAATCAATTGGAGCATTTTTACATAATTCTGGGTGCTGTTCGAAAGTGACAGGTGGCTCACTAGTAGTAATTGGACCATTATAGCCAACGGCTTGTAATTGACTCCTAACAGATGAAATCTTGGCAATTAAATCAGGCACAGTACAGAAACCAGATATAATAGCTTCATTACCAACGGTAATATATTCAAAAACATCCCAACCGTTAGTTTGACCGTATGAAATTAAAGCAGCAATCGGTTCGTTAATTGAATCTACACCAGCAGAACCAATCCATAAACCTTGATTAACTTTGATACCAAGTTTGACACAAGCAGGTTGAACAGTATTCAAAGAATTACAATCGGTACCGTAAATTCTGATATGAGAAATACCCTTGGCCTTCATATTAGTTAGATCAGCAAACACAGAATCGGCAGATTTACAACTACCATCTTTATTGTAAGGAGAATAAGCCAATGCACTTGGGGCAGCAGAAAGTTTTGAACCATTAGGAATTGTACTGGATGTGGCTGTGGATATGGCTGTGGATGTTGTTGTTAATGCAATTCCTTGGTCGTTGGTTGATGTTGTGGTAATCAAGACAGGAGTATTGGTTGTAGCAGCTACAACGTGACTGTGAATGGCTGAAACGGTGATTGCATCGGCAGTATGAGGTTCAAATGCATCCTCACCTAAAGCAGTTGGGTGAGCATTTGCTATAGCAGTAGTAGAAGCAGTCACAGCATCGACTGAAATTGTAGAGCTTGTACTGGAAGTAGTAGTAATAGAAGTAGTTGGTTCTAATGTAGTTGTTATTCTAGTTTCTTCTGTTGAACCTTGAGTAGCCTCAACTAAGTTTGTACTTGCTGGGTTAGCAGAAGAAGTGACAGTTGGAGCAGCTGAAGATGATGAAACATCGAAGAAATGATGTTCGACGTTCTTGTTGACTGTTGTTGTTCTTGGTAAAGCGGTTGGATTGACATTATCTGGAATGATGGTAGTAGTTATGGTTGTTTCACCACTGATTATAAATTGAACAGTTGGTGCAACAATAACTTCTGTTGTAGTCGAGTACACATCAGTTACAGTTTGTGTACTAGCTGTATGCATCCTTGTTATAATTTGCCTTCTACGCAATGGGAAAGCATTTGTGAGTGTGAGAAAGAGAGATATATACGCTAAAATTGAATAGTTCTGTAGCATCTTTTTCGTATATGTGAAATGTGTATGTTAACTAACTGTTGGACTGGCTATCGATATATGTCTAGGTAAAAAAAAGACTGGAGAATATTATAAACTATAAATTTAGCGTTGGCTGAATTCTTCTATTTGATTACTATTAAGCAAATAATAACCAAGATTATTTGAGCTAAAGTCTCCACAAATCATGGAATTGTATAACGCTTTTATATGTTCCAACATCTTACAAATCATTCCATTGACCAGCTCCTTGTAAATAAACTTTAAGATATGAGTTATAGTCTGCCAATGTACCTTATACATTATTTTGATTTACGTGCTTCATAATAAGTCAAATTGTCACAATGTTTTGATTTATCTTGAAAAAAGTTCAACATATAAACATTAACCACTTAGAACAGTAAATATATTGAAAGTGTCAACATTATCTGGGTGAATTATTTTCAGGTAGGTAAACAAACGAGTTGAATATCTAGTGTTCGTATATCAACTACTCTCAGTATGGAGATTTCTCATCGCAAAGTTCACTCTGAAACTTATTTACCAGCATAATGCTAACAAAATGTAAACAAAAAAACTAATGCTGGCGCATTTTTCGCTGGCTTTACAAGCTAAATCTGACACGAAAAACGTGAGCCGGAAAAAATGTAGATGCGGTGTACGGGTTTAAATGTGACAATATTGTTTATATGTAATACAATTGGTGATAACTGGTTTGGACTACAAAATATGCCATCTTTGTTGTGTTGACATATACTATCCTGAAAATATGTTCCTAGAGAGCGGTGCATGCAACTACCTAATATTTAGAGTTGGGTCGATATGGTTGTGATAAAAAGATGGAAACATATTGAGTTTTTACAAGCAATCTTAAAATGACTTCAAGCTTGTTGCTCAAAAAGCGTAACTCTGTTATCTCGTTTATTGTATGCAAAATTATACAAGTATACACAGCATCTCAGCTCTTAGAAACGGCCTAGGATATTCACAATTAAAGAAGTCCAACCAGTAAATTGTTTGACGCCAGTACCATGCCCATCAATGGGACTATAGTTTTCATAGACATAGCCGGTTTCCTCCCAAACACGGTAAATGTTGTCAATCAAGTTATTCTTTAGGTTTGAGTACAATTTCTTGGCGAGCTTGACTGTGTGTTTGTTGGAAGGACTGCTGGTACTTGAATGACCTGTCACTTCTGGGAAATAATGTCTTAATGCATCCAGACAAAGGTAATTAACATTCAACCACACAGGTCCCCTCCAGTAATTTTCATCTTTACCGAAGTACTCATCCCTTTTCGAAAGTGACAATAAACCATAATCAGAGAATAACCTTTCAGGATCACTCATCATTAAGATAATCTTTTCCAATTTTGGAGAGCCCATTGGCATCAATTTTAACGCGAATGGCAACAATGAAATGTAACCATCGTGACATACATATGTCATGTCTTCATCCTCATTTTCCTCATCTATGGTAACGTCACAGTAAGAGTTATGTTTGTCACTCCAGTGAACAGTGTCTAAATTCTCTATAATTTCCTTCTCAATCCTACTAAATTTAGCCTCCTCTTCCTCAAATTCTAAAATCTGGGCAATCTGTTTCATGGATCTTGACATCACACCGACCCATGCAAGAGCGTCAACATTCAATTCAGATACATCTAGGAATGGTGCCCTAGGATAGTCATCCATACCACTTGGTAAACAATGTGTAGTAGTACGTCCTAACCATCTGTATACTTTATCTTGATGGACAGTTTTGCCAAAATCCGAATCTTCGTCTATAAACTCAAAATACTCTTCTAGGGTACCTTGCTGAGATTCCGTAAACCATTCAAAATGTTTCAAGAGCTTTGGATAGAGCTTTTTACTTTTTTCTATAATCAATTGGTGACTTTTTTCCAATTGAGAAGTATCGCCATTATTTGCCAACTCCTTGTTCATATTTGTACTATCTAAGTTTGTCATTGCTTTATCTAGCATTTCACTGAGGGCGAGTAATAATGTTGGAGGATTTGCAATATGAGGACTTTGAACAACAAATTCATCTGGAACTTTACTTCTGGCCTCTGGGCCCAGAATAATTTCTCTAGCAATCCAACCGTCTTCATCCATCATGTCAAACCAACTCAGAATGATTTCAAAACCAAGATCAAAATCGTATTCCATAATTTGCAAGATATGAAAGCCTTCATCCCAGTAAAACCCACGTGGGAAGAAGCCTCTGCTAGGAACGCTTGTAAATAGTTTGAATGGGCCCTCTTCTACACCTTTATTTAATTTTGAGCCTTCTGTTAAATCATCCGCTGTGGTATCTCTGTCAACCAATTGATTCCCATGGAAGTAGCCAATACCACCTAGGAGGTTGGATAATGTTTCTAATGCAAATCTCCGTTTCTCTTCAGAGCCAGAATCTTTTATGCTAAAATGTTCATCAAATCTTACATTCATCTCATTTTCAGCGTTGGATATTAATCTTGAGACTTCATTTCTGCCATTAATTCTTTGGTTGGAGTTCAAGTTATTGAATACAATATCAAACTGAAAACCCTCAGGGTCATTGTTTTTAAAAGTCTTCTGAATGAAGTGAAAGTTGCCCGCAGGAAACTTATGAACATTTCTTAAAGTCAATACACTGGGAGTGTATGCATGATCAATTCTCTCGCCTTTTTTTTCCATGATTTCTTTAATAGAATCGGTAAGCAGTGATTGGAAAATATCACGAGCTTTCCAATATTCTGTATCAGGTACTCTCAATGAGACATGGCTAGTTTCAGAGGCATCAGAACCTGGAAAAATCTCCATGGAATCAAGTGTTTCATCTGTATAATATTCGCCGTAATTATCACTGATCCTTAAATTATAGTTCCCTAGTTGTTCAGATGAACCTTTGAACTCTAATGTGTTTACATCATCCTCATCATCATCATATTTTTGAGATTTGATTTTCTTTAGATATGAATATCCATTCCCGTGAATTATTTTACCAGTATCATCGACCACTGAACCAGTATTTTGATCAATGTAAACAATAATAGAAGCTGTTGTGTCCAATGATGCGTTAACTGGTTTACCTGAGACTCTAACAGCCCAGTTTTCTCCATCATGTGATTTAGTAAAAGAAATAGTGAGATTCAAATTATTTTCAATGTCAATTATATTTTCTTGCCCACCAATTCTTGGATCGTAATAAGTCCAACTCATTTTCTCTAAGTTATCATTCGAACTGGCAAAATGTCTTAATTTTGACATGGCATCAGTTTTGGAGTTATCAAACCACATTAAGCCCATAATAAATGGGGTTTCATCAATGTAACGAGGTCTGATACCAAAGTAGCAATTGCATCGGTAAGGAGCCCATAACAATGATTTGTTAGTGTACTCTTCAAAGTTCTCAATTTCAGTATGATGGTATGAGAATTGATCTGCCATTTCTATAGCAGTAGCTATAGATGTCAGTAAAGTAATCAATACTACTTTCAGTTGAAGTAGCATGTTCAATCAGCCTTGAAGATTTTCTAGTTTCTTATACAATCAAGAATCTGTTGGCTGTCAAATATTACATTTTCATCATATCAAGAAACGCGCAACTGGATTTTGTCAGTATGAATTTGATGAACATGTTTATGATTATATAGATGCAAAGAAATACCTCAAATATTATCTTGTAAGCGGGAATACCACTGGTTCTTTATTGAATTTTAGCCAATGTTGGTTCAGTAATATAGCCATAATCTACTGTACTCTTTAGATAAGTGACAAAGCTACTCTTGAATGTCACAGTATATATTTTTAGGTTCTTTCAACTCATCTTCTCTTTTTAAACATAATAACCATATCTCCAGTAGTAGATGATCGAACTTCATATTTTCTTTTGGTCTCTTCTAATACAGTTTGATCTAGAGAATAGCCTACAAGCCATCCAGTCTCAAAAAAGTTAATTGACAATTGATTGTAAGATCTGGATGCTATCTTTATTGACCGACTTTGCATTTCTCTGATCTTCCCTGATCGAATCAGAAACTCGTATATTAATGGATTATCATTTCTGAAACTCGGTCTTGCTACAATCTCAAACCATATGTGAGGTGAATTAGATTTTTGACAATATATAAGTGATAACTTCATAATATCATCATTTTTTCTATTATTTAAGATAGTGTCCAAGGCTTTCGTCAGATCATTATCAATATGTGACAGATAAATAGAGTATAAGTTCAAGTATCCGTTTCTTTGAGCCAAACTGGATAGCTTTTCCGTAATGAACTCTAAAACAGTACCTATTTTAAACAATTGTTTTTGAGAAAGGAAGAAATTATAGGACATTATATAAACCTCTTCAGCAAATTTGAGAAACGTTTCATCTTCAAGATTTCTATCATATATACTCACTATAATCTCGCGGATCTTCCTTAACCCATGTTCTATTAAGGCATTATCATTTTCTTTCTTGATTCGATCAAGTAGTTTTTCTCTTTCCTCTTGACTCGATCGTAATACACTCAATTGATCACCGTTATTGGATCTACTCAGAAGACTAGCATCAAGTAAAGAATCCTTTTTAATACGGTCTATACTTGACTGAGAAAACTTTTGTCTTCTTTTCTCCATTATCTACTCACTCAGTATGCATCATCTATAAACAGCACTTTTTCACGTTCTTAATTTTCATTCTCATTAATGTCCGCTTAATTATCGACAATGAGAGCATCTGAAGATCTAGTAAATCTTTCACAAATCATATGTTTTGTTATTCAAACACCTTACTTAGCATTTAGGTAATACCCTTCTTTCATTAGAGGATGTGTTTTTACAATAACACTGCTCGTCGAAAAGAATTTAATCAAGATATATTCCAGTTTATTTCAATATCCAGGATGAATCAAATGCAGAGATTCTAAAGTTTAAAGTGTAAGCGAGTATTATTGTCAGTATATCTACTGGTTTGTTGAGCAAGTTCAGTTGCGGATATGATGACAATATATCCAAGTTTTGCTTGCTTCTATGGTTGAATATTTTATATTTCAAACAACTATCAGACGTAGTATCTTTCATACTTTAACATAAAATTGTTGTATAATGATCTTCTTTGAAAGCTTGAAAGTACACGATTCAAAATCAACACGAATTTGTGTGATAAGACAAATTATGGGAATAGAATCAAGAATTGTAAAACCGTTCGGAGGCTCGAATGTTGTTAGGTTTGAGGTTTAAATGTAGAGATTCCAAATATGGGGGGGGGCCGACTTAAACTAACATCGAATAACCATTAAACATTAAAATTACATCATACATAGGACACCAGGTCTTAGTGAGAACCATTAAATAATAGCCTGTGTTATATAGACATTATCTAAGCTAACTAAGAGAAAAGATATTTGAATAAATGTATTGATTGAGACTAAATTGCAATACTAATTTAGTTGTAGAAAAAGTGACCATAATTCTAGTATTAAAATTATGATATCTTTAGTAGATTTAGTATCAATACTGTATGAATATTGACCAATCAGAGGAACGAAGCTTATCGCTTTAGATAAGGGATATCAAGAAAAAGATATAAAAGACGAAGATATCTTAGATATAACTACTTACATAATACATAACAAAATATACGGAATTGAATTTAAACTATTATACTATAAAGATAAATCCTTAAAACAGATTATTGAAAACAAGCTTCACGGGACCTTATTTCAAGTTACTATAATATTTTAATAACATTCTATAATCACCGCTGGCCACAAACAATACATAAAATGTATTGATTGAGAGTGAATTATAATACTAATTCAGTCGTAGAATAGTGATAATAATTCTAGTTGTAGAATTTTGATATCTCTAGTAGAATTAGTATCAATACTGTATGAATATTGACCAATCAAAGGAAAGGAGCTTACCCACGAGGATAAGCGACGTCGAGAAAATTAAGATATAAAAGACGAAGATATCTCAAATATAACTACTTACATAATACATAACAAAATATACGGAATTAAATTAAAATTATTATATTATAAAGATATATCATTAACACTGAATATTGGAGATAGACTTCACGGGACTCTATTTCAACTTACTATAATATTTTAATAACATTCTATAAAATATTGGCCACAAAACAATACATAAAAAAAAAAAAAAAAGTCAATAGGGAAACCAGACTAGAGTGGTACAATTTATGAAATAATACGGTTGTTTGGCCGAGCGGTCTAAGGCGCCTGATTCAAGAAGTCGAATTCTTAACCATTGAAAAATGGGAATACTCAGGTATCGTAAGATGCAAGAGTTCGAATCTCTTAGCAACCATCATTTTTGTTTTTACTATTTAAGCATTCTTGTACTTATACTTCAAACTACGTAACTCATTTAAATCCGATGCTAATTCTTGTGACCACTTTTTAACGAACCATGCAATTATCCAGAGGAAAAATGGTATTTGAAAGAGTATCTGCCAACCCCTCTGATTTGAAAATTGATTGTAACTCACCCAAAAAATCAGTATTAAAATGGTACCGTTCAATTTATTTATGAAAGAATTATTTACTCTCAATTTTAACCTCTTTATAATTGGATAATCGTTAATGATATCAAATCTTAAGGTAACACATGAGCAAATGATTGATTGTAATCCTCCTAAAAGAATAGATGCCACATTCCTTGATGGTGCCTTACTGGCAATTATTAGAAATAGGCCAGCACAAAAGAGGTAGAGGGCACTCAATATATTGACAGTTCTCTGATTGTTGTGGAAGTTAGTAGACTCGAATTGTTGAATCAGTTCTTCCTGATCATCGGTGTCCATAGGGAAGTTTATAACGTTATCACTACCCTCACTGGTGTCATTTAAATTCCATATTCTTCTCTGTAAGCGTCTCAATCTAGTCATGATAATTTTCAATGTCTTCTATATAACTGTTGTACTTACTACCTTCTCTCTTGTAATGCTTTGAATAGAAACAATGTGCTACTTACTACACTGTACCTATTGATATGCGACATGAAAAAAAATTAACTCAATGAAAATTCGATGCTTAAGTTCAGTTTAGATCTAACGATATAAAATTGATATGTTAGCTAATATAACGCCTCTCCAGGGTTGCTAAAGTGATTTTGCTCTCATGAAACGCACTCTAACCAATAAACCAATTGTCGATTTGGCTTTCTGTCATTTAAGACCAAATTCCTTATCTGTACCGATGGCCCCAACTACTACCGCATTAACAGGTACCTCCAAATATCGAACAAAGAAACCTATACTTTTGAACATTCATGGACTGCTGGGTTCCCGTCATACGTTTAAAAAGTTGAACAAATATTTAGCAGCTAATCTTGACTCAGATATTTACACTGTTGATCTTCGTAATCATGGTGAATCACCGCATGCGTTTCCAATGACTTACGAGACTTTAACACAAGATACCCTACATTTCATTGAAGAAAAACTGTCTAAAGATAATACGATACCTATTAACATAATTGGATTTTCAATGGGTGCCAAAATTGCATTTCTGTTGGCATTGACTGACTCGATTAAAGCTAGAATTCATAAGATTGTATCGATCGATATGCCACCATATGTAACTCCAAATCTCCCAACTGAATTAGTGGATAATTTAAAGCTAATTGAGAAAATAGACACCGGTGTGTTAAGAATACCTAAGGGTAGTGAAAACTGGCAAACTAAGGTCATGGACTTACTGGGGCCTTATTTTGGGAGTGGATTTCTTCGAATGCAAAGCAATAACAAATTTGATGCAAATACCCATATAAAATATTATTTTCCATTGCATGAATTTCCAAGTGTCTTGAATGATATGAAACAATTTCCTGCAGACCCTGGTGCTAAAAATGATGAAGTTGAGGTATTATTGATGAAGGGCCTCAAGTCACCTCTCGTTGATAAGGATTTTTCAAAAGTCACTAATGTTTTCAGAAACTCTATACTGAAGGAATTCGATACGGGCCATAGTTTATTATTTGAGGATTTTGATAATGCCAAGGTCACTATCACTAATTTCTTGAAGGGATAAATGGTCGCATTTATTAGCTCCAGACCTCATTCAAAGGACATTTCTCTTGAAATTTAGCTAAGCAAATATATAAAATATAGCATGCTCTTGTAGATATAATATGTACTGACATCGACGTTAAGCTTGTAAAAGAAAAAAGAATACAATATATTAATCATGGTCTACATAAAATCAAAACTAAAAATACAAATGTATAAATGTGGCACTTTATAAGTTATAATTCGTTCCAACCCAACGAATTAGAAGATGCAATTGGTTTCGAAATGCTTGGGATACCCTTGTGGCCCTGAGAAGCAAGGCCGATTTCAGCACTTCCTCTCTTAAATTGGGAATCATTCATCCATGCATTGATCTTGGAAGAGACGACGTCTTCATTATCACGCTTCTCATCATATATACTGCCTGAAGAGACAGATGAGTCGTCCGGATGTAATATCACTGGAGCACTACGACGCTTGCGAATGTAAAGACGAACCACATATGTGAGAATTGCAATGTAAGTAAGACCGCCTAGAACCGTTGCAAGGACGATGGCTAGTATTTTCTTGTTGGATTGCTTTGAAGCAACTGCAGATCCGTTCGTGGAAGATTTACCAACGTATTCTAGTGTGCCCATATCCTCTGAGTTACTATTTTTCGAAGAATTGGCGTTAGCTTCTTGTGAATTTGAGGAGGAGTCTGAGTTGCTATTGTCCGAAGAACCAGATGATGAGCCAGATTTGGCACCTGTAGTTGAACCAGAGGATCCTAGATTCGATATTAAACCAGTTATTGGGATAGAGGGATCAATTAAAGAAGCCAATGTCGACTCAGTAGAATCAGTAGAATTGAATGATGAATCTTTAATAAGGTTGGCCAATGTCTCAATTTCAACTGTTGGGAAGTAAACCTCCGCCACAGTCACGTAATAATTGATTGAATTATCTTGTAATGGAACCAATCGTAAAACTGAAATATTTGTATATTTACCATCGAATGGTTTATTCAAAGTCGGTGGTAAGAATGTGAATATTTGAGCAGATGTTTTTGGCGATGATACTACAAATCTGTAGTTTAGAGGTTTTTTGAAACCGATGGTGATTAAACTGTAACCGTCCGTTATTGGTACTTGGCTTGGAGCGGTAATTGCTTGTGGCAAATCTGTTGGAAGGGCTGTGGCAGTTGATGCAATCTCTGAAGTAGAGACAGCCTCATATGACTCGGTAATGATACTAGTTGGGACCCACCAATTAGAATCAGATTGAGAGGTTTGTGTGGAAGGAGTGCTTTGTGTGACAGTGGCAGGAGTTTCCGGAGTAGCAGATAATTTTGAATTAGGAGAAACCTCTGAAGCAACCTGAGTAGATGCGATAGAGGATCGTTCAGTTGGAGATGTAGTTGATGTTTCTAACACCTGAGAGGAAGCAATATCTTGACTTGTTGATACCGACATATGTGTAGCATCCGAAGTTTCTAACACTTGAGAGGAATCAATATCGTGACTTGTTGATACCGACATATGTGTAGCATCGGAGCTTTCTATCTCTTGAGAGGTTTCAATATCGTGACTTGTCGATACCGACATTTGTGTAGCATCCGAGCCACTTTCTACTGTAATATTCATAGTGGTTGAAATCGATGCTTTCGAAGATACGGCTTCACTTGTTGATACTGGTAATGCTGAAGAAGTAATTTCGTGGGTTGTTTCAGTCAATAATTCTGAGACTGAAGGTGTTGTTTCTGACACAGCCGAAATTACAGGAGTCTCCTGCGAAGAAGTAGATGTGGGCTGTGATGGAGATGTAGTGATAACTGTTTGTGGGGTAGAAAAATCAGAAGGTAAATCAACGGTTGTAGTATCAGTACTTGTGAAAGAACTTGATGGTAAAGTATCGATAGTAGTTGCAGTACTTGTTTGTAGGGTATTGGTTGATTGTGAAGTGACTGGTAATACTTGTGAGATAGTAGTAACTGAAGATGATGACGTAATGGGTATTAATGTTGGTGTTGTAGTAGTCGTATCAGGTAAATCAGTTTTTGAAAGTGTTAGAGAGGGAGTCTCAGTGGTAATCGAAGCTAACGTATCTAGTTTTGTAGTTGAGCTAGAAACAGGTACAATTGATGAGATTATGGTTGCAGAAGAGCTAGAAATAGCATTTGTTAATGATAGAATTGAAGTTGCTACATCAGTTGATGATGGGACTGGGGCTGGGATCGAGGTAAGCGGCAACACAATCGAAGAAGAATCCAGTGAAGTTATTTGAGGTGTGAATGTAGGGTTGATATCGGAAGAAATAGCTGATGTATCAATAGGAGGTTGAACGTCAGAAGATGTCACTGGAAGAATATCAGGCGTAGCTGTAATAGAATATATAGTAGACATTTCTTGCACAGAAGACACTTCAGAAATAGAAGATGGTACCAAGGTGGAAGAAAGTCCCTCAACAGATGATAAAGCGCTAACAGTTGGTACAGCTGACATTACTTCGACAGAGGATATGGGTGTTTCGACCGGAATGGTAGAAGCCACTGGAACAGAAGAAACATTAGTGACCGACGAACTTGACCACGTAATGGCATTAGTATCAATAGAGGATGTTATAGCGACTGAGGAGATGGCAGATGTAGCAGCATTTGATGTTATTGCAGAAATAGAGTTTGTTAAGGATTCGGCATTTGAAGTTGAATTGATGGTATACGTTGGTGTACTAGCAGATATAAAAATACTTGTGTAATCTGTAGAATTAGTTGTCTGTAGTTCAGTATTTGTATTTGTTTCCTCAGTTTTGGAATTCGAGGTTAATGTGAAACCAAAATGAGCAATACTTGGTGTTGAAATAGTGTTTGTGTATGTGTTTGTGTATGTGTTTGTGTTTGCGTTTGTGTTTACCCATGACAGTTGAGTTTCATTTTCAATTCCAATCTCTTTCGGACGTGTACTTGATATAGATGAAGATGTGAATGATTCTTGAACAGTAGATGATTTAACATTTCTCAAATCACTCTTTTGACCTGAATTTGATGAAATTGTATCAGTGTTTTTAATTTTACTACTAGTTGGCTGCGTAAATAAATTTTCATACGATGATGATGGTGATGATGATTTTGTTGTCTGAATCATATATTCTGGTGTTAAAACAGTTGTTGACCTTGATGTAACAGATGTCGATGAGTCTGTTGTATCAGTCGATAAGATATAATTAACATCATCTTGTTCTTTTGAACTAATAACCTGAGTTGAATTAAAATCTTTAAGATTATACGGATAAGCCCAAGCGAGTGTGGCCACTTGTAAAAGTACCAGAAACGAAGTTGGCCTCATTTGTCAATCAGAAAAATATGATGTATAATCCTAACAGATATAGCGAATGAGTACTGTTGGTTATTTTGAAGCAAATTACTTTCCTCGACAAAATTTTGAAAACTGGTAAGGGTATTAAAAGAATCTGTAATCGAGAATATGTATGTTTCCACTTAAGTATATATATATATGAACACCACTAACTCTGCTCCTGTTGTTGTACAACTCGCGTTTCAACAAGTTGTTATCATCAACACATTCCTTAGTTAAACATTTTTACATTTGAAACAATTTTCTTATTCTTTTGTTCTCGGTATCATAATTGTACACCACGACGGTGATGAACGAGAAGTTTCCCTTTTCGGTAACCACGCCAAATTTTTAGATTCGCGGTTTCTTATTTGGGTTATATTTTCCTATTATAGTATTAATATCCTAATAAGGAAGGTCATCTTTGAAATTTTTCACTTTTTTGTTTACATTTTTTTTAGTTGAATATATAGAAATATATTGATATTGTATGAGATATGGAAGCTTGATGGATACCCTGAACTGATGATTATAGAAGGGTGTGACAGGATTTTGGAGACTTTGAATCAATGACAATGACAAAGTGTACTATTCCAGAGATTGCGTTTCGTGAGTTTCAACTTGCTGCTTTAGCTTCATATCTTTCCGATGATTGTACTTTGGTACCATCAAATTTATTCATTCAAGGTTATGCTAGTACAGGGAAGACATATTCTTTAAAGAGTTTCTTTGAGGTCAATCAAGGGCTGCTCCATGCAATATTAAGACCCATTGAGACAGTTTCAGTGAAACCACTTATGCAACTTATCACAAGAGTTATTCATCGTACTTTGAAGCTGAAATATCCAAATATACATTGTCCCGAAATGGATTCACTTCAAGTAGAAGAGATGTTTCATTTGATAAATCAATTGAATGCTATATTTGAGTATTATCCAAAAGATATCCCATTTTATCTTGTTTTAGATGGATTTGATTCAATGCAGGATCTAGATGCACAATTATTGATGAAATTTCTTAAATTGAATGAATCTATCAAATCAAATAACTTAAAGATTATTTATATTATACAGGACTCCGCATTTCTTCACAGATACTCAACTTTTTGTATACCTACAATTGTTTATCCAAGGTATAATACACAAGAGATTATCTCAATACTTAAGGAAACACGTGTCAAAGACCTCGCTGAAACATATGAATATATGACACGTTTAGTGTCATTAAATTTGACACTTACACAGGGACAAACAAATAGTATCATTACTAATTTTATTCAACTGATTGTTCAATCATTTCATTCATATACAGGGAATGATATTAATCAATTGAATGATTTAATAGATTTGAAATGGGTACAATACATAAACCAAATCACCAATGAAAATATATTTGATCCAGTTGCATTATACCGTTCTTCCCAACATGTTTTTGCATCAGCTGATGATACTTTCTTAGTGGAGGATGAACACGAAGAAGATGATGATGAAAAAGAACAAGATGATAATGATGAACACAAGCATCCATCAGAACAACAAACTTATGAACTTTCAAATTTATCCAAATATTTACTTATAGCAGCTTATTTTTGTTCATACCTTGAATCAAAATACGATATCAGTATTTTCTCTCGAAGAAACCACGTAAAATCAGGTAGATCGTCTTATGGTCGTCGTAAGAAACGTGAAACTAATCCACGTCATTTATCTCCAAGAGCATTTGAAATGGAAAGATTATTAGCTATATTGCAGGCTATTTACCCAATGGAATCAAGTTTAAGTGGATCCTTAGCATCGTTGCTTGATGAACCATTAGCCAGAGCAAACGTTGAAGTCATGCAAAATCTTTCAGAATTGTATACTTTGAAACTTATAGTGACTACTACTCAAGGCAATAATGCAGACTTCTTAAATTCAAGGATTAGATGGAAAGTTAACCTTGTATGGGAAGTTGTTGTTGAGATTGCAAAAAGTGTTAATTTTGATATTGCGGGCTATTTTAGTGGTGTTAGCGATCACTAATTTCTAATCGAGTCATGCAATGAAATCCTCACTATTTCTTTTGAGCAATCTCTTTTAGCACTATGTAATGACAATTTAATAGTTTGATGCTATGATGTATAAAATTGAGAGTGGATATCAGCAAAAGAGATTTTGTGAGCAGAGAAAATACCGACACTTGTACAAAAAGCTAATCATGTGGTTAAAAATTGGAATATAATTAGTTATTTTCTATCACGCCACATTCTAGGATGTATTTCAGTTTACTCCTCCTTTACGATATCCCTAAGCATACTATTTGTTGAACTAAGGTACTTCAAAATTGAATCCATACTATTTACAGTACCTCTATCAAAAGAATTCATACGAAATGGAGTATCTGAATTTATAACACTTGAAAATGCATTGGTTAAGTTTGTTTGTTCCATATTTGACATATCAGGTTTCGATACACTAAACTTTTCAACCAATTCTTGTATAATCATTGACACAACTACTTTTGAACAGTCATTATATGGAATTATTCCATTATTGAGTCCTTTGAAGAAATCGCAAAAACAATTTTCTATTGTATTTTCACAATATTGGCAATCGCCATTTGTCTGATAAACGCAAAGTAGTCCTAAATGTGACATATATATATTTTCGAACGGTTTACTTACCAATGTATCTTTTAAATTGTGTGATTGATTTACTGACGTTCATATTTTCACAAATTAATTGGTGTCACAATGTCAAACCAACCAATTTGATATTGTGACTGTGAAACATCTCAACACCATGTGAAGAAAAAAGCGTCAATTGTCCGAATTCATTTGAACGTGATTTACCTAAGCTAGAAACGAAATGAGGAATGGAAACAAATTGGAAACAATGTGGAAATAGTCTTAACATATATAATTAAAATAGCATTATCGATTAGAAATAAAATGAATTTGAATGCAAAGGAACAATACTCTTTACATTAATGTAATTATCTTGATTGAACGTCTGTATGTTATATATATATATGCTATACTTATGCCTTCAACACGTCTTCTAAGGTAATGTCTCTATCTACATTCTTAGCCTCTTTCCAAAACTTACTCAAATGTCTTGACCCACTATCACATGCAATGATAACAATACGTGCCCCTGGTCCTAATCGTTCAGCAACTTGTATAGCTGCGACGGCATTGATAGCGGTACTACTACCAATAAATAAACCATCACGAACAGAAAGAAATTTGGCCATCTTGATTGCTTGATTATCTGTCACTCTAATAGATTCATCAATGTAATGTTCACCATGTTTAAAGTTTTGAGTTATTCTATTCAAACCAATACCCTCGACAATGGTATCCACTTGATGTCTTCTACGAGTACCTTCCTTTTCAACAGAATCATACATTACACCAAAATTAATTCTATTATAGAACCCTGAACCTTGTGGATCACTTAAAACAACATGACAACCCTTCAAACCACAAACTTCTTTTAAATATTTAGCAACACCAGTTATCGTACCACCAGTACCGCAACCAGCAATAAAGGAATCAATTTTACCATTCATCTGTTGATAAATTTCTGGACCTGTTGTCTCATAATGTACTCTCCAATTAGCTTCATTTTCAAATTGATCAGCAAAGACGCCATTGACACCTTCCTCACTAGTAATTCTCTCACAAGCTTTCTTTGCAGCATTAACATATTGATCTGGGTCCACAATACTAGCAGGTTTAACAGGGTTCACTATAGCGCCAAGACTCTCTAATAAGGCCAATTTTTCAAGAGATGTATCATCTGGTAAAGATATATGTGCTTTGTAACCTAATGCATTACAAATTAAAGCAATAGAGATACCGGTAGACCCACTAGTTCCCTCAAATACCCAACCAGGCTGACCTCTGATTAATTTTCCTTGAGATTCAGCAGTTTGTATAATATTCAATGCAACACGATCTTTTGCTGAGCCTGCTGGATTAGCTAGTTCCAATTTTGCAAAGATTTCCACACCTTTCAATTTCGACAAAGATTTGATCTTCACCAAAGGTGTATTTCCTATAAGTTCTTCCATACCATCTTTAGCACGAGGAGGCGAATTCTGTGATCGGTATAGACTATATATACTATAGCCTGCTACAGCTGCAGATGCGACGGTCACTACCGTCTGCCATATATTACTAAACCTTTCAGTCATCTTTAAATCTTCTGGTTCTTGTGAAATAGATGAATTTATTTTTTTTTTTGCTTAGACATCGCTTATACAAATTGAGTATATATATATATATATAGAAGTATTGAAAAGAATTATTACATGTTCTTCATTTTTTTAACATCTTGCTCTAAATCAACTCTCAATTGAGGCATAAATCCTAATAAGAATAAGAATTCAAATAAGATAAAATATGGTGCCAGGACTAAACTTTGTACTAAATTATCGAACAAAGCAGGTTTCTTACCCTCGAATACCCCATGACCCATGAATTGAAATATCCAAGAAATCACAAACCATTTCAAGGCACTATTAAATGACATTTCTATCCAATTATTGTCAATGTTGAGATTCATCCCCAACAAAATTAAAGATGCGAGTATTCCTGTTGGTAAATATAAGAGACAATAAAAGATACCAAATCCCATTGTGAAAAGGTGTGTCAACGTGATAGATTTGTATAAATGTATATCACTTAACATCACTGCACTAGTATACAGAATTGTTGGAACAAACGCAAAGTGAATCAATACATTTTTCGGATTACTATGGTAAAACTTGTAAAACTTTAGCTGTGTCCGTAAATCAAAAATGTTTCCTGTCATAGTTATTTTACTCAATCATCAAGAAATTTCTAGTCAGTAACTTATCATATTAACCTATTTTATAAGAAGTGAATATCCCCAATCTCGGTGATGGAGAAATTCCGACTACAATAATCTTCCAACAGATTCGTAGATAACGGTAACAGACAAAATAAAACATGAAATAACAGCAACCCAATTGTGGACTTGACTAGTTCTGAATCATATCACAACCTTTTCTTCTCTCTTTATTCCCTCATTTTATTCTTTACTTTAGTTTGTATACATCACATGACCTAAGTTTGAATCAGGGTTACACTTTCTATGTTCTTCAGTTTTGTTTTCGAAGGATTCAGTTTTCAGTTTTGCCACCTTGAACGGTTTAATAAGTAGAGAGAACACAGACATATTTCAAGTTCAAACAAGCGATACATCAAGTCAATATAAAATATGTCTGGTGCTGCTGCTGCATCTGCTGCAGGTTATGATAGACATATTACCATTTTTTCACCAGAGGGTCGTCTTTTCCAAGTTGAGTATGCATTCAAGGCTACAAATCAGACAAATATAAATTCATTAGCAATTAGAGGCAAAAATTGTACAGTGGTAATAAATCAAAAGAAGGTTCCCGATAAATTATTGGATCAATCTACTGTCTCCTATATCTTTAAGATTTCTAATCATATTGGTATGGTTGCAAATGGTCCAATTCCAGATGCAAGAAATGCCGCTATTAGAGCAAAATCTGAAGCAGCTGAATTCCGTTATAAATATGGGTATGATATGCCTTGTGATGTACTTGCTAAGAGAATGGCAAATATTGCACAAATTTATACTCAAAGAGCTTATATGAGACCACTTGGTGTCATATTAACATTTATCTCCGTTGATGAAGAATTAGGACCATCAATCTATAAGACTGATCCAGCTGGTTATTATGTTGGTTATAAAGCTACTGCAACAGGTCCAAAACAACAAGAAATTACAACAAGTTTAGAAAATTATTTTAAAAAGAAGAGTACAGATTATCTTGAAGAAGAGAATTGGGAAACGGTTGTTGAATTTGCAATCACTCAATTAATCGATTCTTTAGGAACTGAATTCACAAAGAATGATTTAGAAGTCGGTGTTGCAATTAATGGTTCTTTCTTTGTCTTGAGCACAGAACAAGTTGAGGAAAGATTAGTAGCAATTGCCGAACAAGATTAGAACATGTACATGTATATTCAAAACAATGAAATCTAATTTGTTTTCTTTTAGTTACGAGATATATACAAAAATAATATATTAAAACAAGTATGGGATGAATAAGTAAGGACATTCTTTTGTGTACGTATCCCAATCAGTACCATACTTTCTCTTACATTTAGTCTGATCCCTAATAGCTCTATGAACCAAAACGACAAAGAAAAATAATGGGAAAAACCATGGAAATGGAGAGTTAAAACCTGTTGAAAGAGCCCAAATTAATGATTGAGTCCAATCTGCAGTATAATGAATCTTTCTAGCATATTTATACCAACCATCAATCAATAAATAAGAACCATTTTTAGTTGTCATATATTTTGGATTCTTCAAAATTTGTTTTGGTAAAAATGGGAAAGTCTTTCTTATAGTTTTATCACCAGACATTTGTTTTCTAAATGCATTCTTTTGAGCATTAGCTGTATCAAAGAAGTAATATGCTATTAATAAGACAACGTATAATGAAACGATATAAGTAGTAGACCATTTATATTCAGATGGATCATGGTAATATAAATATAAAGTACAATGACAATAAGTGTATGGAACACCAGCAATATTCCAAAAAATCAACATGAACCCAAATTTTTCATAAGCCATATCCCAAGTTGGTACAATTAATTCTTCACCCTTTGCACAAGCATTAGCATATAACCAATGAGCTAACATAACAACACCTAATTGTGGTGTAACATAACCATATTTTTCATATTGTTTTAAACAAGCACCTAAAGTAATAAAATATAAAGTAAACCATGGTAGTCTTACTTCAAAAAACATTTTCAAATCAAGAATACCCCATCTTGGATTCAAGGGTGCACCCATAAAAAAATCATATAAATGATTACCAGTCATTCTATGATAATCACCAGAGACAAAAAGTGTCCAAATATAAAGAATAATAGAAAATGTAAATCCAGATATAATAGCACATGTCATAATTTGACCAAAAATTTCAATAATAGTGTATAATTTGAAGATTCCAGTAAAATGTAAAAATAAAACCAATCCTGTACTTACATAAAGACTCCACATAGCATTACAATAATAAGGTAATTGTTTATTTTTCAAATGAGTCAATGGTTGACCTTTAGTCCAAATGCCAGGTAATGTATAATAAAAGACAATTTGAATTGCCCAAAATGTGCCAAAGATTGTCCAAGCATATGTTGATGGAATTGCATGGGTTACTAAGATACCATAGATATTATAAAGAAAATGACCCCAAGTTTCACCTTGATTTGGTAGTGCAATTTTACCACCATTGAATTCTGCACAAATCCACATATAGTACATTAATAAAGGGAATCCAACAAGCATACCAATAACACCAGGAACACCTCCAAATTCATACTCAATCTCTTCAGGTTTCAAATATTTACCTTGAGGTAAAAATGAACTGGTAGACGTCTTTTGTTCTATTTTCTCTAGTATATCTGTCTTATTGGACATGATCAATAAATACACTTCTTCTTCTTCTTCTTTCTTGATTCAAACTCTCAAATCTCACACTACCAAAAGTGTACTAGCTATTCTATATATATGTTCTTAGTTAATTCTCGAGAACCTTAAACGAGGAATACTTTCTGCAGGAACTAACGGGGTTGGGTAATCGGCACTGAGATCACATGATTATGTCACAAACCAAAGCCCTAATAAGGCCCTGTATTTATAATAACAAACCCTAATCAAATGGATTAAAAAATATTTAAGACCTAACTGTTTTACAAAAAAGCCCTAGGGTTCAATTCAAATATTCTGATTTCTGATTTTTTCTTTCAACATCCGGGCTTTTTTTTTGAAATCAATTGAACATAATGAAATTTGAAGATTGATTCCGTGGAACGTCCATATATCTTTGCCACTCAAGTTCTGAATTAAAGAGTTGCACGTTGCTTTTATCAACTCAGAATTCAATCAGAAAGGATATAATATACCATTGAAACAGATTCCGAGAGTTTCATAAGACAGAAAGGAATTCTAAAAAAAAATTTTCAGTTAGTTCAATCATGGTAGACATAAATAATAAGATATCGAAAACCAGACTAAAAGTTAGGAAGGCTTGTGACAACTGTAGAAAGAGGAAATTGAAATGTACTGGTCAACAACCTTGTTCTACCTGTGAAGGTTATCATTGTCCTTGTATTTATTCAGAAAGAGCTTTGCCTGCTAGAAAATTGAAAAATGAGATAAATACTCCAAATTCAGTTGACTCTTCTTTCCATTCATCTTTATCAGAGGCTTCTGCATTATCAAATTTTGTTGATACTATTGATCTGAATAGTAAAGGCTCTAAGAAAAAGAAATTAAAGAAATCCATGAATGGTCAAAATCAAAGTGAATTTGAAATTCCACATTATGTAACCAAATATATGGTACCTGAATTTCCAGAAATACCTGAAATCAGTACAGGAGATAATGGACTATTTGCAGATGATACAGATATTCAAATAAAGATCAATAATTTACAGGATGCTTTAAATAAAGTGAAGGCTATACCGGTAATTAACTCAGATATATTGTCTACAATCAATACAATGAATATCCAAATAAAGAACCTTGTTGATGAATGGAAACCACAAATTGATAAGAAGAAATATCTAAAAGTTAATAAATTCAGTGGACATAAATCAATTGAAACAAGATTAATGAAAAATAAATATAATGATGTTAGTTTTTTAGGTAGATATGCTGTATGGTGTGATACAAACTGTGAAAAGGCTTCGATGTCAACCTTTTCAAATGAACCGATTATTGACGAATTATTCGGTTTATATTCTCCTTTACAAATCTTTTCATTCAGAGGTATAGGTTATTGTATGCAAGAAAATATAAAGAAAGGAGGTTGTGAAGCAATGGGTATTGAAGTGAAAAAGACTTTGTATCTTATATTAAGATTTTTTGATATGTGTTTCATTCATTTACAAGAAACTTCAATATCAATTGCTAATCCAATAGAGAGTTATCTAGCAAAGAGAAATATCCCAATTACTCCTGATACACCACAACAATCTATACCCTCAACATCACCAACAAGTAGTACCAGCAATACAACAATGAATACAAAGACATTGGTTGCAAATATGTTAAGGAGATTACCTCAGCCATTTATACAATCATTGACAGGTATCACCACTACACATCTCTTAGAAACAATGTACAATGATATCGATATGTTTCGAATTCTTCTTGATATGTTAGGGGTGATGATAAAAAGCTTTGAATCGTTTATGATTAGAATCAGTTCTATTAATATGAAGTCCACCACACGTCCAGTATTTGATGATAAGGATAGGTACACATTTCTAACATATGTGGACTCTCAACAACTTATAATACCCTTATGCTACACATATTATAATTCTACCCAGTATCTCTACTGTGAGAGGGATTCAAGCTTGGATTATTTGGAGTTACTAACATCTTTGGTAAAGAAACAACTATGGTGTTTGGACTTCTATGGAATGAGAAAGGTTTTAGAGGCAGCTACAGCACGAGCTGTGAAATCCGGATTATCACGTTGGGAATACTACGTTTGTTTAGATGAATCTGTAGCTGAACGAAGAAGATCTATATGGTGGAACCTGTATTCGATGGAAAAATTAGTTGCATCTGTAAAGAGTAACCCATCATGCATTAATGATGATATGATGAATTGCTTACTACCAAAATGTTTTAGAGATGTAGGATTTTTGGACAGTAGGAGTTTCTTAGATGGAGTGATTTCTTTGCCTCATGTTTCTCAATTCGATACTATGGATGTAAACACATTATCGTTGTATGGTACTTGTGCAATCGCTCAAATTTTAAGTGAAATGCAAACTAAAGTTCTATTTAATGAACGCTACACATCTATTCGGAATCAAGCAGCACCTCCACTATTTAAGGCTAAACTCTTTGAAGAAGTAGTAGAAATATTTGCAAATGTCAAGGCCAAGTTTGAAGCCGTTAGAAAGCATACCTCTCGTTTATTTGAAATTGCCATCAATTGTAAAGGAGCTGCAGATAAGGATTCAAATTATCATTTTAATGGTATAGTCTACTCTGTTGAAACAGCCTGGACAGCTACTGAATTTGCATTTTTATACGAATCCACTTTTTGTGGAACTCTAAATGCATTGGATAACTTGGAATCAAGATTATCAGTCAAACCATACACAAAGGATCAATTTAATGCAGTCGAAGATACATTTAAGGAAATTTATTTTTCTTGGAAAAGAATGAATAGTATATTAGAAGGCGTAGCAAATCCTTACACAGTTTGTAGAGCATTTGCATTTTATCGTTGTGCTTGTGTGTTGATAATGACTAATGCAGAGTTTTTGATGGATTTGATAACCAAAGATGATCTAGTTTCTCTGCTACGGGTGCTTCATTACTTCAAAAGCCTGTGGATTATGATTAATCATGAAACGTACCCTCAAGTTCAAGAAAGTGCGCTATACAAGGATTATTGTAGGAATTTATCCTTCATTGCTATTGCCGCTCGTATAATTATTACCAAAGTTGCAGCCCACACGAATGATAATTTTACTATAATCAGGGAATGGTTCTTGAAAACTCATCCAGATCTTCTTCAAGAGCTTGATGATTGTTTAGATACTAACTCAAGCGCTTACAAATATCTGTTAATGCCAGTTCAAAAATCTGGTTTCCATTTACAAGTAAAGAAGATGCTCGAGACATCTAAGTTATTAGATAAAGCAGGATCTGGAAAATTGAAGACATTTGTAGACGCAGATGTCCTGAAAGTGAAAAATCCTACTAGTGGCTTAGATGTTTTATCTTCTCATGCTATTGCTTTGAGAGAAGGTACATATGATCAGGCAACACAAAACCCAAGTCGAACAAGCTCGAAGTCATATGGAGTAATGACGGCAGGGGATACATTAGCTTTGGGTTCTTCGTCTAATAATGAGGAGAATGATGTTAAATCTCTTCCATCGGTAAAATATTTCTCAGGACAAAGTGGTGAAATCTTGTCTGGTTTAGACTCGACGGCGACAACACCCATTGGCAATGACTTTGATATATCTAGAATGCCATCAACTGGAGGAATGGACAACTTTGAAGTGCCTGGGTTCAATTTGGGTACCATGGATGAGTTTATCAATAACGATATGGGTGATATCTATAAGGTTTTATGGAGCGATCTTTATCCTGAAACAACAACACTTCAAAATATATAAATCTTTGAGTTCACATTACTTGTAATTAGTTCTATCGTACGAATGTATTAGTCGTAGTACGTTGCAGGCTCGATCATGTATATCAAGCTGTCTACAAAGCAAGGACAGAGTAATTATATAGACTTTAGATATGTATCAACACCATTTGGTTATTATTTCCAAGAAACAGCCACACCCAATCAAGAAGGTTTTTATAATCACATAATAATATTAGTCTCTATTCAATTATTTTATATGTTTACTGAAAAAGAAACAAATTAGTAATATAATATAAAACATATGATAATATTCTATTTAAACAATGCAGTATCAAGCATCAGTGCTATAAATCATCATCAGATACTAAACATGAGTCCTAAAGAAAACAAATTGAAGTTTCGTAAACTATTAAGCTAATATACAAAATTGTTCTTATAAAAGTAGTAAGTTGGATCTACTGTTGCTCCAAGTTCAACATAGAAACAATTCTTTTACCATGTGGAGTGTTTCTAATTGGGCCAACCAATAAAGGTGACACCATATTAGAAAGTTTGTTGTAGTTGTATTCGTTTTGCTCATGTGAAACATCCAAAGCTGTCTGCAAAACATAGTTACCATAACTATCATTTAATAACATTTGGATATCAGACTCACCTTTATGGTTAATTAATTCTAAAATCATTGTTTCAGAAACTACAGCGGTTCTTAAGAGTTTTTCCACAACGTTAGAGCCAAACTTATGAAGCGAAAGAGAAACAATCTTTGGCTTGATTAAATGAACAATTTTATGAGTGTAATCAAACTCTCCAGAATCCGTTTCCTTATTGATAATATACTGAACAACATAGTTACCAAATGGATCAAGAGTTAGACGATCAACGTAACTTAAAAGTTTGTCACATAATTCCCTACACTGTTCCTTGGTACCACGATCTAAACAACGTTGTAAAACGCAACAACCATGTCTGTGGGTAGCAATATCAAAGCATTTATTGCAAATTTCGTCAAAGATGAATTGGAAATTTTTTGGTTCTAGTTTCTGTAAACACTTTTGTATAACATGATTACCATTCAAATCTTTACTTAATTGAACTACAGAGCCACGTAAGGAGTCAATAATAATTTTCGCCTCGTCGTCAGTTTCAACACATTCAATTAACTTTTGAAGCGCCCTAGTACCATGTGGGTTTAAAGCAATTTCAACAAAGTGTGGAGCAGCAACCTTAGCCAATGTTATTCTCTGTTCTTGAGTAACTCTTTCGATCAGTTTCTGTACCAGATAGTTACCAAATGAATCAGTCATCAATTCAGTGGTGTGGTCCTTCGTTTCAGCAAAAACTGCATCAGCAGCCTCACGACCTGAAATATCTAATTGCTTTTGCAAGAAACGGCAACCATGTTGATCCTTACAAAGGGAATAGATGTTTCCAATAAATTGGTCCAATGTTGCATTGGCGTAACGAGAAGCTTCCTCCATCCTTCTTTGAGCGTCTTGGTTGTTATAGTTATAACTGTTACCATTGTGGTAATTATTGAAATCATTGCCATGCTTATTTTTACCACCTTTATTGAAATGGCCTCTCCCATTGTTTGACCGAGGGTAATCCTTACCGTTCTTACCTCCCATCATATTCATGTGTGGAGATTGTGGACCATGTGGAGATGGGACCATTCCATTGAAAGTGGGGGTGCCATACATCCAAGGTGGTGGAGTACCATTTTGTTGTTGCATCATTGGGTATGGTTGAGGCATTGGCATTGGGACATTTGATGAAATATCTTCCTTGCCCTTATCATTTATTGGATCGCTACCAGGTGGCATCATTTGGATTGGAGATTGTCCCATATGTGGAACTGGAGAATGACCTGGCATACCTGGAGTTGGACCACCAAGAACAGGAGAGAATGATTGAAATGGGGCACCAAATTCATAAGCTCCTGGGAAAGTAGAATGAACACCATAATTTGGAGTACCGTCAGACATGGCAGGATTGTGTTGTAACAAAGGTCCACCATATGGATAAGCAGCAGCATATGTTTGCGGGTTATTGATATCCTTGACTTTCATGTCGTCCTTTCCAATCGTCTTCTTAGCCTTTCCGCCTATTAAATCAATACTATTTGGAGTTGCAAATAAGGCATCACGGTCTGACTTTTGAATAGAGGTTGATTGAGTTCTATTTTTTGCACCTAAAGAAGACATAACATCCAAAGTTTTCGTAGTAGAAGTTAAAGAATCAGTTGTTTCAGCAGCGGTGTCTTGTTTCAAAGTATTCTTATTCATATCACTGGTAGAAATAGTATGAAACGTTTGTCTTCTAAAGGAAACGTTAGATGATACTGAACCTTCATTTGTGACACTATCTTCAATAGCTGAAGAGTCTTCAGCCATGTTCTGATTGATGTTATTGGCATTTGGCCATAATGGATCATTGACATTGTATGGCATATTCATTACACTTCTTGCATCTGGAACAAAACTTGGACCGCCAGCTAATGGAGATGGCCCATTTGGCAAGTTCGGGAATCCAGTCATTTCACCATTGTTAGTAAACATGATTGGACCAGGTTGATGGCCTAATTGCATTGATGAATCTTGGAATTCATTTGGAGCGAAAAAACCTGGCTGATGTGGCATATGCATCATTTGGGAGTAAGGGATAAATCCCATATTCATCATCGGTGGCTGCTGAGGAAATCTGTGGGAAGGCATGTTGTTCATAATATTTGGAATTTCAGAAACTGGATCAACCTGAATATTTAGAGTTTTTGTTGGTTCAGTTGCACTTGGTGGAGGAGTGTCGATAGCATCCAAATTCAATTGTTCTAGTGCAGAGTTAATTGTTTCTGTGACAACTGGATCGACAGATGGAGAGTTCTTGGGCCTATTAGAAGGATCGGTAGACATTCTAATTGGATTCAAATACTGATCAAAATCTAGTAAAATTAGTCCTAGATATTAAAAAATATAGTATACAGGTGAAATTTGAGGAATAAATTAATGTACAATGTTGGCTACAGTTTTCAGTTAGTCTAATTTACAATGAATATAGAGAAACGAGGAATGGAAGACTATAATTTGGAAAAACGGCAGTGCTTTAAACTAAAATACAGATGAGAATAATAATGTACAGATTAAAATTGAGTAATTTTCTGAGTCTTTCAAACGATTTGCTTAAACTTTGATATTGTTATTGCACTACTGATCAGTTGAAGTAATGATGAATTTCATTCTATAGAGACTACATCAATTTTTTTTTTCAAAGGTACACACGCATATTTTTTTTTTTTCATTATGAAAATTTGATGGACAAGATACACTTAGGAAGTCGTCACACATGAGAAAGGAAAATGCTTTGACACTGTAAAACTAATAACAGCAAGACTAAGAAATGTATGTTTATTGTTGTTGATTGTTACTACCATTCGAGGTTTTACGATGGAGTTTATAGGGTTACGCAAACTATGGTCTTAACTTTGTAGAGTTTACAAAAGACGATTGTTCAAGCTAGTAAGCTTCTACAGATCTATTATAATTGTGACAAAATATTACTCTTGCCTTGTATATCTCTTTTGTAAAAATGTTCAAGTAATATTCCAACTCAATAAGTAATATCCATATACTTATAAAGCTCAAAGCAAAATGAGAAAACAGACTAAGATAAACGAATAAATTATTGTGTGCGTGTGTGTGTGAAATTATATAAAGATTAAAAATTAACTAAAGTGATAAAAATTAAAATGAAATTAAAATGATGTGCATTAATTGGGCTTTTCTTTGTAATAAGTGCTTTGCGTGTTCTTATTATTGTTTGTTTGTAAAGCTCGACAAAATCAATTAAGGAAGTTCGAAGTAATAACCAGCTGGAAACCATAGAAAAAGACAATGAGTAACTTAAAATCAAACATTTAGATCCAGTGTGTGTGTGTGTGTGTGTAGGAAATAAATATTCAAAAAATCAAGTTAAGCAGAATCAATCAATTGGAAAAATACCAGAAGATAAAGTAGCGACAAAAGACCAGAATTATTTGGGTTGAGCTGTATAGCTGAAATGTATCAGTTCCCATAGGGTAAAATTAAAATGAAAATGAAAAGATAAAACCTGGTATAATAAAAAAAAATTGGTATTAAGAAGTGGTTTTATTGAATTAGTTTTCCTTTTCATGTTGAGTGGAGACTCTAGTCATAGCAGCTAAGAAATCTTCAACAGATCTAGTAGATTTCTTTTCCTTTAATGACTTACCATTACATAGTCTATCGAAAGCAACAGACTCAGACATTTCATAGTAAGCACCACCCATAACACAGAAGATACCGATTGACCAAATCCAAACACGGACGACGGTAACAATATCAGTCCAGTTTTGAGACCACCAACCGAATAAAGTAAACATAGTAGCAATGATATCAACGGCGAAAACAGCACCAGATAATTGCCAAGATGGAATAGAAGACCAGAATGGACCAACAGCTCTGGTGATAAAAATCAACCAATTTTCAGTTAAAGAAATTTCTAAGAACATAATACCATCAATAGAACCGAAGTTTTGAATAATACCACCCTTTGGTAAGAACATAGTAGTTAAAGCAATCCAAGAACCAATAGCTAAAATAATACCTAAGATAATAGACATAGCCCATAATCTTGGTAAATCCCATTTAACTGGAGATTGAGAAAATGGAGCATTATCATAAGCAATAGCTAAAGTAGCAACATCAGCGAAAATGGCAATGAAAACAATTAAATTAATGTCCAAACTTCTGTTTAAGATAGCAATCCATAAACCTAAAAAGATTTCCAAATGTAAAGATAAAGCGATACGGTAAACAACATAAGCATACATTCTGTGGAAAATTTGTCTAGAAGTCTTTAAAGCATCAATAATAGCAGATAAACCAGGAGCTAAGAAAACAATATCGGCAGCAGATCTAGCAGCATCAGTAGCACCTTCGACAGCAATACCAGTATCAGCCTTCTTTAAGGAAGGAGCATCGTTAACACCATCACCAGTCATAGCAACCAAATAACCTCTTTGTTGTAAGATTTCGACGACTCTATATTTGTGTTGTGGGAAAACTTCAGCAAAACCATCAGCATTTTCAACAAAATCAGCTAATTCAGAACCTGGCATATCACCACCACCACCTAAACCTAATCTTTCAGCATTGTAAATGTTAGTACCTAAACCTAATTGTCTACAAGTTTCCTTAGCAATACCGACAGCATCACCAGTTAACATCTTGACTCTTAAACCTAATCTTCTTGCTTCAGCGACAGTTTCAGCAGTATCATCTCTTGGTGGATCCATACATGGCATAACACCTAGAATTTCCCAATGACCTTCACCTCTCTTTCTAGCAACACCTAAAGCACGGAAACCTCTTGAGGCTAATTCAGCAACCTTATTTTCGTAGTTTTCATGGACATCTTCTGGAATTGGATGATCTTCTTCGACAGTCTTTAAGACGAATAATGGAGCACCCTTGACACAAACAATTCTTTCACCTTCTGGAGATTCAACAACAGCGGTAACCTTCTTGGAGACTGGATCGAATGGATGGAATTCTAAAACCTTGTATTTAGTTAAAGCATTCTTGGCAGTTGGATAATGAACTAAAGATTTTAAGAAAGCCTTATCAATAGCATCCAAACCCTTCTTCTTTCTTGAAGCAGCTAAACAAGCAGTTAACATTAAATCGTCGTCAGAAACACCTTCAACAGTGTATGGTTCGTGTAAGGATAACTTGTTTTTGGTTAAAGTACCGGTCTTATCAGAACATAAAATTTCAACACCAGCTAAGGATTCAATAGCAGATAATTTTTGAACAATAGCTTGCTTTTTAGCTAAGTAAGCAGCACCAACAGCCATAGTAGTAGTAACAACAGCTGGTAAACCAACTGGAACACCAATAATAGTAATACCTAAAGTGTATCTCAAAATTCTAACGATACCATCAGTTCTATAGAATGAAGCAGTCCAAACCAATAATAAAGTGATAATAACCAAGACTAATAATAACACACCGATACCGTTTAAGACTTCAGTGAAATGACCTTGACCACCAGCAGCTTTATTAACCAAAGCAGCGGCTCTACCAACAAAAGTATTATCACCAATAGCAGTAACAATCATAAAAGCTTCACCTCTCTTAACAGTAGAAGATGAAAAAGTTTGATCACCATAATGTTTGTCAACAGCTAAAGATTCACCAGTAATAGCAGATTGATCAATTTGAACGAAACAATCTTCAGTAACAATTCTACCATCAGCTGGAATAATAACACCATCTTCTAATTGTAAGATATCACCTGGAACAACTTCATTAGCTGGAATTTCAACCAATTCACCATTTCTAATAACAATTGAAGAATTAGCTAAAGTTTTCTTTAATTCTTCAACAATTGAACCAGCTTGGAATTCTTGAACAAAACCAACAGAAGCATTTAATAATAATAAACCGCAAATAACACCGAAATCAACCCAATCGGAAAGACCGGCAGCTAAGATAGCAGCAGCTTCCATAACGAATTGAATTGGACCAACGAAAAACATGACGAATTTAACGATTAATGATTCATTTTCTTCAGACATTTGATTTAAACCATATTTCTTTCTTCTATGAGCAACTTCATCAGAAGTTAAACCATAAGATGGGTCAGTTTGTAACATTTCTTCTGGAATAACTCTAGCTTCACCTGCAGCAGCTGGACCAGCATCTTCATCAGATTCAGAATCATCATCACCATGATGAGATTGTAATTCTTCGATTAAAGCATCAATATCATCATCATCGGACTCAGATTCAGATTCAGATGGAACAACCTTTGGTGGTTTTTCATTAGTAACAGAAGACTGTTCTGAACTAGACATAATTAATAAATTATTTTTTGTTTTGGAAATTTATATCTTAATTCTTTCTTTTTGTTATTGTTAAAAAGTACCTTTTATAGTTGGTAAATATATTAAATTCTATAAGTTTTCAAAAAAAGAGTGTTTGCTTGATTAATAATTAATTGGTATTAAATTAATTTGAAAACGGATTGAAACAGAATAATATATATGCCTTTATTTTTTGTTTATGAATCAAATTACTGAAACAAAAATAATAAAAAGATTTAATAGAATGGAAGAAAAAGATAAAATGTCTTGATTGATTTTGGTAATAAAAAAATAAGATAAATAATCATAAAGGTAAAAATTTAGAAGGAAATATTATACTCAAGAGTGAAGAGAATGATGAGTTTATATAGTGTTTATAAGATACTCAAGTTTTACGAAGACCGAAATTGGAAAAGAAAACTTTTTGTTTTGTTTTGTTTTTGTTTATGGGTATAGAGATTCCAGGAGAAAGGAAGCTCGAAGGAAAAAAAAAAATTTAGCTAATAGGTGTGTCTTGATAATTCTATTAGGTCAATTTTTTACACTGTTTAGACATTTCTCAATTGGTGCATTACATAAGAAATCTAAGAAGGAAGGAAGTTGTCAAGAACGATTGAATCGAGCTGGAAAAAAAAACAAAAAATAATGTCGCAATATAGAAAATTATCAATAAATTAAAATCCACTCATATGATCTGTACGAGATATAACCAATTAAAATTTGAGTTTTTCATTAGATAATAAATTCTTAATATTTTGATTTTTGCTTCTTCGAGAGGTATTAAATGAAATTCACGCAAAAGAGGAAAAAATGACGTACAAAAGGTTTTTCCGAGAGATTCCAGAATTGGTAAATAGAAAACAAAACAAAACAAAACAAATTCTCTCTCTTTCTCTGTTTAGATTTTACTACTTTCAGTGAAAAGGCCGTTACAGGTGAAAAGACAAGAAATGATTGAATATTTACAAATACCCACATGGAGTCAATTAATTACATTTTTTTTTTGTTTTATTTTATCTTAACAAACTTCTTAGGGGTACTCACTAAAATAGGAGACAATTTGATATTTTTGATATTATATATATCTCGTTATTGGTTTCGGATCTTGATTATAACGTTAAACATTGGTTAGATGATATTGGTTTTAGAATGCTCTCATTATATTCCCGAGTTGTTTTTAATTCGGATAAAGAAATTATGAAAATGAATTAAAATAATAATTACATTTTTTACCCGTCCCGGTTAATGCTTGAAAAAGTCTTACCCTACTTAGGAAATTAATTAACCAGCATTGTTTTTGTAAACATTGAACGACTTTTTTTGTTTATTTACTTATTATAGACTACAGGAACATCTCATATCGTCAATTCAATAGAAAAACATCTACTTGATTGGGGTTTATCATAATTGCTGCTGTTACTATTCTCTTATCATTATAGTCATTTGACTCCCCCTATTTGTCTATTGCTGTTTTAAATATCTTAAAACTATCAACTCTACAAGAACATACATAAAGCATTTTACTCGATATTACGTCTATGGTTAACATCTATGTAACGTTTGTTCTTCCCATTTCGTTGATAATAAAACGATTTATTATATCCCGAACTGGTTTTTCCCTCAATGAAACTTTGCCGATTTTAGTAAAAACTAACTAACCGAGCTTATCAATTGCGAATCACTGAAAGAAGATAATCTCATCTTATTTCCGAGTTTATTGAATTTATGTTACTCATCAAGATGTTTCAAACAAATGATCTTGTAAAGAACTCAGCTAATCAACTTTGAATAATAAAGATTGAGTCTTGCAGACAAACTATTTCATTTTATTGTAAATCTCTATCTCAAAGTCAGATTCGGATTCGGATTTCGATATTTTTTAACGCCGGTTATCTCGTATATAATACAGGTTTTTATTCTACCTTCATGGTGGATACAACGTCACTATTGTATCAGCCTTCAGATCTCATCTCATTGATTCCAAAAATGGACTCGATTGATTATCTCCGACAGGCTATATTCTCTATCAAACATACTAAATGCCATATGGTTTCAATCATACAACGATATATTCTTTATTATTGATATGGAATTACATTAAATCTTAATCCAATTATTATGAGTAACAAAACATCTTTGTATTTTCTATTTTCTTGTATAGAGAACTTACATGGTAATGTTATATAAATTTCAAGTTCTTGATACGTAATTACAAGTATTATTCCATGTATTCTGGGAAGCAGCATAAGACAAAAGATACAATAACCAAATTAGTATCATCTACTTTACATAAAATCCTATTTTCAAGTTATCAAATATAATAAAAGCTTATCAGATTCCTAAGTTTCCTATTTACACATTCATGATTTAACACTATTTACTTTGTATTTTTTTTCAGATTATAGTTCTTTTTTTATTTCTTTCAAATCATAATCAATAATTATAATAAATTTAGGAAAAATGAGAAAACAAAACTGAATAAATCTACTTTCTTCAAAGTGGGTCCATCAAAGTCAAATGGTCCTTCAAAACTAGATTAATAATGGATACATATACATATTATTTATCTTCAAATGGGAAAGTTACAATCCTTAATAAACCGAGATAACTCCGATATGTAATTCTAACCTTTCTTGTCAATATTTAATTAATCCTATCATTATTCTTCCATTTCGTCACACCAGAACTTCACCAACATATGATTCATTTGTCTTTGAACCATGGCAAATCTGCAGTGTCGTCGATTCTGAACCATTTGATTTATTTACATTCACTTTGAATAAAAGTGTACAAAGGCTGTATATTCGTCTAATTACCTTGCAAACACTATACAATGTCGAGAAATACATCGTCCTTCCAACATTTTATTTTTATCGATTTATTCAACAGAGTAGCTTGTTACAAAGCTCAATTATTAACTTGACAAGCACAACATAGTGAGTCAGATAATCAAAGTAGGAATTCTGTCTTATAACCAGTCTCAGAAACAGCTTACTCCGGATCTTTCGCTATAATGATAGTTGAAATGAAACTCGCAACTCTTGTCTCCCCGCGTTCCTGACCTTTCACATCACCCATATAATTACATTCAATGAACTAATCAGACAATTTTACAAGAGGTAATTTAATAAAAACAAGATATTACAGTACTTGTAAGCCTGAATGGCCGATAGAAAAACAATACCGAAGCAGGGATTGTAAATCAGGTCTACAAAAGCGTTGATCACTCTTGTTCCCTTGCATCAAACTATAATTATGATATAAAGTTTCATACCTTCACCACTATTTATTGTATAACATATTATATATACATTTTAGAGGCATTTTAACTTAGCCTCTAATTTTCAATATTTTGTCAAACTGAATTCTATGATGTGAGGTAGAAAAAACGAAACTCAGCAGCGCAAAACAATTTCAAGAGGTAACTATTTGACTAAGCCTTCCTTATTTTACTGTATTAAAAGGAACTGAATATAGTTAGTAACCAACTGTCATAGGCGGCAAACTAATCGAAATTTGTGCTTAAAGAACTGTCAGCAAATACAAGCACTTCCAGGGGCTAAAATATCAAGGAACTGAGAAGGTATTAAAAGGTGTGAATCGAGATATCAACGCAGAGACATAATCAGAGGTATAATAAAGAACATGCCTCTTGAAACTAGCATAACATCTTTGCTCACAAGGAGGTCAACATCCAAAAGTTTATATACGGATTCTGACTTTCCTCTGACACCAGATGAATTATCTGACATTCACAACCCAAAATCAATTCGTGTGTTTAAAAGACTCTTCAAAGATAATGAAACAAACTTGTATAAATTCTTAAACACAAGTCAAAAGGAAGGTATCAAGGACATTCAACTTAAAAATTTACATGGTACATTAAGGTTTAAAAAATATAAAGACAACAGAATCCCAGATAGAGTTCCAAAGACTTTCTTCCAATTGATATGGGAAGCCTTCAATGACAAAACTATGCTACTTTTGACAGGCGCTGCTATCGTATCATTCAGTTTAGGTATGTATGAAAAATTCTACCAGCCGCCTCAATATGATCCAGAAGGAAACAAGATAAATAAGGTAGACTGGATTGAAGGCGTCGCCATTATGACTGCTGTAGTTGTAGTGGTGCTTGTAGGTGCATTGAATGACTATCAGAAGGAATTACAATTTGCAAAGTTAAATAAGAAAAAGGAAGACCGTCAGATTATTGTCATTAGAGACAATAAGGAAGTCTTGATATCTATTCATGATCTCCTGGTTGGAGACATCATCAATTTACAGACAGGTGATGTGATACCTGCTGATTCTATCCTTATTCAGGGTAGTTGCGAAGTTGATGAATCATCTATGACAGGGGAATCAGATACTATCAAAAAGATTGACCTAACAATCGCTTTAAAGGTATTCAATGAGTTGGAATCGAAAGTCATCAATAAGGACCAATTTGATATCGGCTATGTAACAACTTCAGGTGAAAAGTGTCCAGATTGTATGCTAATATCAGGCTCAAAGCTACTATCTGGTTTAGGCAGAGCGGTAGTTACTGCCACTGGTACAAATTCCATTTATGGTAGAACGATGATGTCTCTTAAAGTAGAACCAGAGTCTACACCTTTACAGGAGCGTCTGAGTCAATTGGCTGACAGCATATCAGTTTATGGTTGTGTTGCGGCTATATTTTTATTTGTGGTTTTATTTATCAAATTCTTAATCAACGTCTTCTCTCCAAATGGTAAATTCCACGATTTGGATCCAGCTCAAAAAGGTACAAAATTCATGAATATATTCATTACTGCTGTCACAATTATTGTAGTAGCAGTACCGGAGGGTTTACCTTTAGCTGTCACTCTGGCTTTAGCGTTTGCTACTACTAGAATGACTGAAGATGGTAACCTGGTAAGAAATTTAAGAGCTTGTGAGACTATGGGCTCGGCAACAGCTGTTTGTTCAGATAAGACAGGAACTTTAACAGAAAATGTCATGACTGTCGTAAGGGGTGTTTTTGGTACCTCTAAATTCTCAGAGGATGACTACAAAAATGACCCAAATTCAAATGACGTTCTTAATAACCCAAAAGATCACTGCTCGGAAGATATCAAGTTTGATATAATAAACAACATTGTTCTAAACTCAACTGCGTTTGAAAACAAGGAGTATGTACCTGAGGATCAAAATGATACCACTAGCGATAGCAACGATCGTCTGATTGCTAATATTGCAAATGGTAGACAAGAACCATATATTGGTTCAAAGACTGAAACAGCTTTACTTGGTATGGCAAGAAAATCTCTGGGAATAAAGTTTGGCTCCTTGCAGGATTATCGTCAAACTTTGAATAATGGAAGTGTAGAAGAAATTGTTCAAGTCATACCCTTTGAAAGTCTTCGTAAATGGGGTGGGATCGTGGTAAAGTTAAAAGATTCTGATACATATAGATTTTACGTTAAGGGTGCTGCTGAAATTGTCTCAAGGGCTTGTAAGTATAAGAAAAACTCGAAAGATAATTTGATAGAGATCAAGGATGATGTTTTGAGTGAAATATCAGATGAAATTGTTTCACTTGCAAGTGATGCTTTAAGAGCAATTTCCTTTGCCCATAGAGACTTTCATAATTGCAAATCTTGGCCACCCAAAGAGTTTATTGATTCGGAGAATGATTCTGACAACATAGATTTTGGCTCTCCTGAATTGTTACTCACCAAATCAGTCTCAGACTTCAGCGATAGTTTTTTGATTTTGGATGGTATTGTGGGTATCCAAGATCCATTACGTAAGGGCGTTAAAGATTCAGTTAAGCAGTGCCAAAGAGCTGGTGTTACAGTTCGTATGGTTACTGGTGATAATATTATAACTGCAAAGGCTATTGCCAAAAACTGTAATATTTTAAACTCTACCAACTTCAAGGATAAAGAGTGTGCTATGGAAGGTCCAACCTTCCGTAAATTATCTAAACCTGACCGCATAAGAATTCTGCCCAAACTGAGGGTTTTAGGTAGATCATCTCCCGAAGATAAAAGATTGTTAGTAGAAACATTGAAGGGCATGGGTGATGTAGTTGCAGTCACAGGTGATGGTACTAACGACGCTCCAGCTTTAAAGCTGGCTGATGTAGGTTTCTCAATGGGTATTTCGGGTACAGAAGTAGCCAGAGAAGCATCTGATATCATTTTAATGACAGACGACTTTTCTGCTATTATTAATGCCATCAAGTGGGGTCGTTGTGTTTCTGTTTCTATAAAGAAGTTTATTCAGTTTCAACTAATTGTTAATGTCACTGCTGTTATCCTTACATTTGTATCAGCAGTGAGTTCTGATGAAGAAACATCCGTTTTAACGGCTGTACAATTACTATGGGTTAATCTAATCATGGATACTTTAGCAGCTCTTGCTTTGGCTACTGATAAACCGGATCCAAACATAATGGATAGGAAGCCAAGAGGTCGTCGTACACCTTTGATTACACCTTCTACCTGGAAAATGATTATAGGTCAAGCTGCACTTCAATTAACCATTACGTTTGTTTTACATTTCAATGGTCAGAAATTCTTCTTCCCAGATAAGGCTGAGTTGAGTGGGTTTGAACAACAGCAATTGAATGCAATGGTTTTCAATACATTTGTTTGGCTGCAGTTCTTCACCTTAATAGTTTCAAGAAAGTTAGACGAAGATGATGGTTTCACATATTGGAGGGACAGAATTAATGCTGCTAATTTAAATTTCTTCCAAGACCTCTTCAGAAACTACTATTTTTTATTTATTATGTTGATAATCGGTACTTTCCAAGTACTGATCATGTTTTACGGTGGCACTCCCTTCTCAATTGCCCATCAAACAAATGCAATGTGGGCAACGGCTTTATGTTGTGGGATGTTGTCACTACCCGTAGGTGCTTTGGTTAGAATATGTCCAGATGAATTGGCATATAAGTTATTCCCTGCCAAACTTTTCCAGAAATTCAAGTACATTTTTGGTCTGGAATTCCTTCACAGAATCAATGACAAAACAAATGATGAGGAAGCTCTATTACAAGTCGAAGATTGCACATCTTCAGGATCTAGTGCCTTTTATTAGAGAAAACTAAATATATTAAAGAATTGATGACATACTCTCTTTGCTGTTTGTCTTCTAGTCATCATTTCCACGGACTTTAAACTGTTAAGAAACTTGTAGAAAACAATAAGATAAAAAAGCTCGTTGTCCATGATTGTATATACTTATCAGAACCTTAGGTTAAAAAGTCAATTGTTTTTTTGTAAATAATTTGTAATTATTTATATGTCAAATTCGTCGTCTATATCCTTTATGCTTAAGTATGCATGCCTTTCCTTCTCAATTCCAGCAGAAAATTTAAAGTAGGCTTCGTAAAACGGTCCCAATCCTTTGAATAAAGGTGTAAGCTTTGTGAAGTAGTCAATCTTTTTCAATATTTCAATATTCCTTTCCTTCGGTCCTTCTTTGCTACTGGATTCTTTCAATGTATGCCTAATTGTATCTTCGAGTGTTTCGAGAGATATTTTAAAATCTCCAATAGAGGTTGTACTTGCTTGTCCATTTTTATTGTTTTTGATTATTTCTCCTTGTTCGCTGTCAACTCCTGATATGCTGAATATAGTTTTTAATTGTTGAAAGTGCTGTAAAACGTTCTTCAATCTCTCCTTAGCCAATTCAAGTTGTTTTAGTTCATATATTACATCAGCTCCCTCATCATATTGTAAATCCAATTCTTTCAGTTGACCGTCTATACTTTCAACATCGGTTTCAAGTGCTCTCACTGCATTCCCTAAGGTGTCCAGATAATATTCTAATCTGGATGCACCAGACAATTGAGTATTTGTGTATGACTCAGCATTAGCTTCAATATCTTTCTCATTACCACTAGTGTTGGCTGACCATACGCCAGGTAATGTTTCAGATAACTTCTCTAGATTCCAAATAGTGCTTTCTAATTCTGATGTTAAATGCTTTGTGTAAAAATCCAGTCTTGCCAATAAGGATGATGCAGTGTGTGGTAGCAAATTTATGTCTTTGTCACTGGTACTAGACAACAGAATATCGACGAAAGCCTGAGGAACAAAGCTTTCATCAAAAAATATCTCAAGTATGTTACCATCTTTTGCTTCTGCATTCGCTACTGATTCAGACATCTGTGTTGTTTCTGCTCTGTTCGAACTACATTCTAAGTTCAGGTAGATGCAGTACTTTGAATTTTCTTGTTTTATATACACTATATTTTGCGTAAATCGCCTACACAAGATTTCTTGCCCTGGAGAGATCATCATTGTATTCCTTTATATATTGATACTATACATCAAGCAGAATATGCAGCACAGAATCCCCAGTTCCCAATAGCTATCAACCTTTCGATCCCATCTTCTGTCATAGTAGATATATAATCAGAGACTTGATAGTCGTTGGAGACAAGAAAAGTAGGGTTGTTCATATCGAATAAATTAGTGTTTGAGTCAATAGAGAGTTTCAAACTGGTATCTACACCAGAGGATACATATAGCGAGTTCTTATTGTAGAGAACTTTATTTATAGGAGTACCGTCATTTATGGTAGCATATGCAATGGGTTGTTGCTGGGACCTCAAGTCCCATAATGCCACTACACCATTATCATAACCAGCATATATATGATTGCCATTGGTTGGAGCCAAACTGAGACTGGTACAAGATGATGAGAACTGACTTGGAAATTGCAACTGTTCTTGTTTTGAAAATATATCATGAACTGTAATGACCCCTGATGTATGACCAGTGACTGCCCTTTTACCAGCAGTCTCAAATTCCAGTGAGTTATCACTGGATTTTGCGTTGCTTCTATTAATATCTGATATCAAAGAAACACAGTTGATTCCATCGTTGGGATTTTCTTTCCTGTGGAATGAGTAAACGTTTGAACCAGAACCACATTCCCATAAACGCAGACTTCCATCAGTTGAACTAGATAGAATATTTCTGCCTCTGCCTATTATTGCAGTTCCTGTAACTTGAGATTTGTGTCCAATAAATGTTCTTGGATTAGAACCATCTTTGACTGACCAGATTTTGAGTTGCATGTCTGTCGAAGCAGAAAGGATAACTTCAAAACTTGGAAAAAATTTCACAGAGGTAATATCACTAGCATGGGCACTGGTAATCTCCCTTTCTAAGGTAAACATATCATTGTATATTTTGATATTTCCCATAGAATCACCTAGAGCATACAAATTCTCTGGGCCACTAGTTATGTCGATGCTCGTCCAGTTGGTGCCCTTTTCTTGATCTGTCCAGTTCTCAATGGCAGTCTGGAAATTATATACATTATTATTCAAAATAGCTTTGTACTGAGAAGGCCCTATCTTCTGAAACGAATTGCCTTTTCCTGCTTCAAAATTCTGTTCTTGAACATCTATTTCATATTCTTCAATCTCATTCAGGGATTTGTCTACATTGATGAAGAATTTTATAGTTTTGCTCTTGTCAACAGACTTATCCTCAATACAATGCTCAAAGTCTGCTTGGATATGTGCGACAGAAACCAAATTTGTCATGCTGAGCATTTTTACCCTTTGATGAGATGTGAGCTCAATGAGTTCTTACTCTGGCTCCTCCATCTTTTTTTTTTTTTCTTTTTCAAACTGATATGTGGTCTTCTAAAATTACTGAAAATTAGAACTGAACATTATTTGTGGAGTATAGATTTTTATTCATACAGCACCAAGGCTTCGAGGTGCCTTATTAATGCATTACTTCTTTAGCTACCAAGTTCCACCATTGAATAATGGAGATGATCTACTATGTACGACGAAATAATACAGAAGTCAGAACATGACGCTCAATTGAAATCTGATAACCAGTCAATGAGTAATTTTCCAGAACCAAATATAAATGATTCTGATTCCATGGTTTTCAAACAATCTTCAAATTTTATACTCTTGGAATTCTCAATATTTTCATGCCCTGATGCAAATAACAGACAGCCATTCAGTTTTGTACGCTGACTGTCGTTTTCTTTCAAGACTACTCCGTTCAATCCCCAAACGTGTTCCTTTACTGCTTTCACCAACAGGAATTTGTACAAATCACTCTTACTCCACAATGGCGCCAGTTTAAGCTCTAATAATTTTAAAATTTCTTCTACTACGATGTACTTGTAGTAGAGTGGACTCGATTCAATGATTTCCTCTACATCATCATCTATTTTGTTATGAGCAATTTCACTGAATACAGTGAGAGGATATTCCTTTGTAGGTCTCTGATACAAATCTCGAAGAATTACAAAAAGGTATTGCATGACAGTTGATCCCTTTGTATACCAAACAAAGTTATTGACGTTCCTTTGCACTAGCCTTTTAAGAGTATACAATAACAGTAAAAGAGTCAAGGGAATAATCTCCTCCCTTAAATTCTGTGTAGTTTCCAGAATCCACGTCATATCATTTGATTTCCTAGGTGGTTCCTGAGCTTCTTCTTGGTTTGTAAACCTATCTCTTGGGAACTGTATGCTTTCTAAAGCATAATGCCTCAAATGCAAGCGATAGAGTAAAATGTACAACGTACTAGAAAAATAATCAGCATGAAATCCGAACCTTTTCTTCAGACTTGCTACCAGCTTATTGATATCTTGGTATAAAATACGGATCTTTTCTTCCATCATACTGCTCTCTGTTCGGGAAATTGAGTTTTTAGTGGTTAGATCCATTATAGCATGAAATACCATATTGATTTTGAACCGTCCTATTGTGAATTCTATAGGATAATTTGACTTGGAATATACCTGAAAATTCGGCAGAGGGACTGAATACAATATTTTCTCTGAAGAACTGAATGGGAAACCTGAAACAACTGACGATGATCCTTCAATATATAAAACATAATGCCAAAGAATTGATAAACTTCTATCATTACTTCCTCCAGCTTTCATACGTTCCGGAAGTCTCAATTGTTGGCCTATTCTTACAAGTGTTGGTGCATATCCCATCGCATTTACCATATTGGGATCGAGAACGAAATTCACTAAACAGAAAGATTGCAATGTTTCTAATTGAGGACTGAGAGGGAAATCGGCAACATCCATCAAATAACGGTACCCTGCATAGTATTTATTACACAATAATAAATCAGGAATAATCCCAGATGCCACTGTTGCATAAGACGTGCAGAAAAGAATTGAGAAAAGTACAACAACATCAAAGGGATTAACCTGTTTTTTAGTTTCGATATTTTTGTAAATACTATCCAGTTTTTTCAGAGTTACTGCTCGATTGATAATGGGAATAATTGGGTGGATCATTTCGAAATAACTATCAACCTGGCTTCTTGCATTTTCGGGTGATGATGGAATCAGATTATATACATCCTCAATAGTTAAATTCAGTCTAAGAGTTCTATCAAAGTTGGTAGTCTCATTTCTAATAAAATCTTCGGGAAGGGAAAACTTCTCTTTTAAATCAGAGCTACAAATGTTGTTGTTAATGGAGTTTGTGAAAAATGGGTAAAAGTACTTTGCCTTATTGATGACTTCGTCTGTCTCAATCCATCTTGGCTTCTGTACAATTTTTGAATGGACACTAGCTGATTTACTATATGTTGGGGATACTACTTTATCAAATCCATAATAACACCCATTGAGCAGTTTCAGCCCAGTGCAAGTTGAACAAGGCGTGGCTTTATTACATTTCAGTTTGTGGGTATAACAGTAAAAACAGGACTTGATCGTTCTTTTCCTCGTAATCTTTTTATGTGACATACAGATTTAGGTCTTATACCTGCTAAGCCGATGATAGGTCATTGCTTTAAGGTGATGTATGACTTTATCCTCCTCGATTGTCAAGGATATCTTAACCTCAGTAAATCAGAATTTTTTGGAATTTTTATTGTCAGTTAGAGGAAACTGACAGCGATACATTCCATATTTAGCTCGTTCGACGTAATAACTAAAATGGAGAGGTTTTATGGATCATGGATCATTCTGAAGTATTTAACTAAAGACGACTGTTAATATGATTTGAACTGCAAACCTTCATCAATTGACCGAACCAAAAAACAATCTTGCAAGTTATAACCCTAAAATTTGATAAGCTCCCACATTGTGAGGATTCAAAGTACCAACATAATTTATTGTTCAAGTGTACTGTTCAGGTAATGCAAGAAGACAGGTCAGTTATAAAGGTATATTGGTAAAGCGGAATATACTTGATACAAAAAATATGAGATGCTTATTTCACTCTTCTAGAACTTTACAGATCAGGTGTCAATAACGTTTTCTGAGGATAATAATAGCTGTAACTCAATTAGTGAAATTGAAAATGATGTTTATTGTACAAAGAATTAACCACAAGGGGGGGCAATACAATAAATAATTTACTCTCCTCGAAACAGCCAAGGAAAGTTTCAGCACCCTTAAAACCGATTTTTATTATGGTTCCAAACAAATAATCCAAAATAAACCGTTTTATATATTTTTATAATTCGGATAACGCGCACAATATAAAAATAAACAGGGTTTATACTCTGTAATAAACATTTTTAAGAAAAAATTATTTGTCCACGTGATAAATTACCACATATATGTCTAATTTTTGTTATTTTTGTGTCATTTTGATATTATTCATTAGAAAGTTACTGGAGAATTGCATTAATGTTTGGTTCCCAATGCATTGTTAAAGTACTCGTGTAAAGCACATAACGACCAATTTAATACTACTAAATACATTGAAGAGGTTTGATTGGGGGTTTCGTCCTGGAATTCTAATCATGCATAAATAAATATAATCTTTTAAAAAATCATTTAATTAAAGCTTTTCGAATTTAAAAACCTAAGAAAATCCAGCTTCTGTCATTTTTATGATACTAGTTGAAAAGAAGTTATCAATTAATATTTATATTGTTACTTGACCTTCAGCAACACTAATTGAACTAAAGAAGAGGGTTTTGAGTATTCTCATTTAAAGAGAAGCTCTGATATAAAATATTTTAGGGTAAACATTAAGCTCTTCTTTATAATATGCTTAACTTTAAGTGAAAGCAATAACAGCAAGTTTGGGAGATGAATAAAGGTAAATAAAGATACTTACCTGAAACTGAAATATAAGTTATCACTCAGTTCTGTCTGGATATTTTCAAAAACATAAGATTTTCAGTATGCTAATCTGTTGTGTCTACACTATGCGAATAAAATAGAGGGGAAAGCCCATTGACCATATTTTTTATTAAAAAAAGAATAAATAAGAAGCTTGAATAACTGACTTATATTGATGGTTTAAAGAATTAATCAGCTCTATCAATGTAAAGCTCTGACAGTTTTTTCTTATCCACCCAAATATTTCCCCTGATCCCATATAGTTGACTCTATTTACATATTTGGTATCATAGCTTGCCTTCCTAAGTCAGTAGATTTTTCTCGAGCTTTTTTTCAACACATGCAACAAGGTTCAAGCTATCTAGTAGTCTATTTCAAATAGTATCTATACTCTGTCTGAAGAAAAAACATTTAGTTGACAACTTTACATATAATTGACCCAAGTGTCCTGTTGTTACATCTATCATGCTTGACATTTATTTATATTTGAGAGGAGTTCTAAAGAGATTTTTTCAGAAGTTACTGTATTTCTCTAGCCTGTATCAAATTTAAATATTCGATTTGATAACTACAAAATTCTAAACTAAACTTTAGAGTACCCACAAATATTCCAACCCATAATTAGATTTTCAGTTCATTCAAAATTGAAAGCTATGTTATTGTTCAATTATTTTAGTACAGATAAAGCACATATGTTTAGAGAGCGATGCAAATTTTTTTTTTCACGTCACTGAGCTTCAGTGAAAAATAATTATGAATGTAAAGAATTAGTTAGATCTTGAGAAGGCTCGAAACTTCTCAAAGCAACCCAACAACATGTCTAATCCTGACTCTAGTCCAGATTTTGAATTATCACTTTCAGCTAACGCTTTAGCTGCTTTAGCTGAGTTTAGACAAGAGGAAGAACAACGTCAAAAAGAATTTGATAGATTACTGCATCAAGCAGATGAGGAAGAGCTTGCAAGAAAGAAGCAAAAAGAAGGTATGAACTTATTCAAGGAAGATTGGCAACTTTCTCAATTTTGGTACAGCGATGACACTGCTAACCTCTTAGCTGACGCACTATTAGAAGGTGCGGACGAGAATACTGTTATTGCTATTGTCAGCGCACCATCTGTTTATGCTGCTATCTTTAAGAAAGAACCCGACCAAATACCGACAAAGCACATTTATTTATTTGAATTTGATAAAAGGTTTGAATTGTTAGCTGGTAAAGAACACTTTTTTTTCTATGATTACAATAAGCCCCTGGAATTTGACGATTCAATCAAGGGCAAAGTAGATAGATTATTAATCGATCCACCATTTTTGAATGATGAATGTCAATCCAAATCATCTATAACAGCCAAGGCCCTTTTAGCACCATATGACAATGCTAAGCCAAATCATGGAAATTTGAAGCACCGTTTAATATCCTGTACTGGTGAAAGAATGCATAAAGTTATTTTCAAAGTCTATCCAGGTACACACATCACCACTTTTCTTCCAGAACATGCTAATGGGTTAAGTAATGAATTCAGATGTTATGCTGACTTTGAATGGAAAGGTTGGAATTTCACCAAAGATGAAGACTACTAATAATACTTGGTTATCAGTCAATATCTCCGTGATTCATCTTGGCACCTCGAGAATTTTTTCGGTCGCTCGTTTATTGAGAAATTTTTCAATACGATCTTCCTAGATATTACAATACGATCTTCGTAAATATAACTTTATATCACGAGAGTAATCCTTTATATAAATGTTTAGCTGCTTGTTCAATTCGTTAACTCGGACTGTCGAGGTAGGACAACAATTTGTTCAAGTCTTTAGATAAAGTACACCAACTTAAACTGTTTGAGATACTGACGTACGCGATCAAATGTCTGAAATTAAATCTGTCTTAATTATAGGTGGTTCAGGGTTCTTGGGTCTCCATTTGATCCAACAATTCCATGATATGGCTAGTCATCCTAAAATTACTGTCTTTGATGTTAGACCATTGCCAGAGAAATTATCTAAACAATTTACATTCGACCCAAACAATATCACATTCTATAAAGGTGATTTGACGTCACCAGAGAGTGTTAAGGAAGCTTTGAAATTGTGTAATCCAGATGTTGTTGTCCATTGTGCCTCTCCAATGCATGGTGGTGAAGCTAGCATTTACGATTTGGTTAATGTTAAGGGAACCAGAAATGTCATTGATGTTTGTAAGAATTTCGGTATCAAGGCCTTAGTTTATACATCATCAGCTGGTGTTGTATTTAATGGTGAAGATCTTCATAATGCTGATGAGACTTGGCCAATTCCAGAAGTTCCAATGGATGCTTATAATGAAACTAAAGCAATTGCTGAGGATATGATTTTGAAAGCAAATGATCCTAGAAATGGGTTTTACACTGTAGCATTACGTCCTGCAGGAATATTTGGTCCAGGTGACAGACAATTAATTCCAGGGTTAAGAACTGTTGCTAGGTTAGGTCAATCCAAATTTCAAATTGGTGACAACAATAATCTCTTTGACTGGACTTATGCTGGTAACGTGGCAGATGCTCATGTTTTAGCTGCAGAAAAGATTTTTGATCCAGAGGCTCGTTCAACAGTAGCAGGTGAAACTTTTTTCATAACTAATGATACTCCAACATATTTTTGGGCATTAGCTCGTACTGTTTGGAAAGCTGATGGTTATATTCAAAAACATGTTATTGTCTTGAAGAGACCTATTGCAATACTTGCAGGTTATTTATCTGAATTTTTTTCTAAATTATTAAATAAAGAACCTGGTTTAACACCATTCCGTGTTAAGATTGTTTGTGCAACTCGATATCATAATATTGGAAAGGCTAAGAAATTATTAGGTTACAGTCCAAGAGTTGGTATTGAAGAAGGTATTATGAAAACGCTTGCGTGGATGGATGAAGATTTATAGATGATGAAACGAAATACTGATACTATTCACGAACTATATCAAACTAATGAAAACCACTGTATTGTATATGTATATAGCCAGACACACACATATTCTTTTAAACATAATACATAATTATCATATTGAATTTATTATATTTAAAAAAGTTAACTTACTTAAAAACGTTATACATTACCAACAAGGCCAAGGCGAGGTATAGTTTTCATATTTATTGAACCACCTAATTTTGAAAAGAGAAAGAACCTAAAGAAATTTGAAAGGCTCTTATAACTTTTGCATAGCAGCAATATCAGTAGATTGGACATGATCTTCATCTTCTTCAATTTGAGTTTGTAAATCTTCTAAGGAGACCTTATCATCTTCAACAACACAGTTAATTTGACATTTCTTGATACCGAAACCAATTGGAATGAATTGATGAGCACCCCAAGTTAAACCTTCCATTTCAATAGCCTTAACATTCTTGACTAATTCTTCTAAATCAGTTTCATCATCCCATGGCTTGACATCAAGGGTAACGATGGATTTAGCAGCTGGTTTAGCTGGTTTATTAGCCTTTCTAGCGTTATATTCAGCAATTCTTTCAGCCTTTAACTTTGCAGCTTCTTCATCTTCTTCTTCATCATCGGAACCGAATAAATCGACATCATCATCATCTTCTTCTTCAGCGGTTTCAGTAGCAGCTGGGAAGGTTTCAAATTCATCAGCTAAAGCAGCAATGTGATTGAACCATCTAGAGAATTCTGGGTAAGCAGCTTGGAAAGCCTTGTATGTTTTAACATCGGCTTGAGAGGCAGCAGTACTAATTAAAAAAAATACAATGAATTGTTAGTATATTTGTCAATAATACTTTCTTATATTTCTCGTCGAGAACGCTAATTACTCTATATTTATCATAATGAATGAACATTGATATCGACAGAAAAATACCAAAAAAACGAAAACAAAACAAAACAACTGAATTATATGATTGTCAGAAATCGTTGAATTAACAACACTTTTTTTCACACTCATGCCAGGGGTCTTACTTCCTGTCTAAAACACGGACCAAAGAATAAGTTCATCATTCACATATAATTATTTCTTTGTTTTGTACATTTTGTTTCTATGCTATGTATTGTATCAATTCACTCTCATGCAAAAATATAGAGAGAATGTGCACCAACAAAACGAAAAACGAAAACAGTTAATAGAACATACCCTTCAATGTAAGACTTGTCAGCTAAAGAAGCATTTAACTTCTTTAAAGTTTCAATGTTGGAAAAATCAGACATTATTATTTATTATTGGTAATATCTCAATATTGGTATATTTCAATAATAAAGGAAAGACATAATGATAGAAAAGAATAAATGTAAATATAAATTGTATTAAATAATCTAAGAAATGGAAAGAATATCATTGTATTTAAAAATAAGAGACAATCAAAATAATGAAAAATTTTTCACAATTTAAAGTGAAAAATTTTTCGGTCTCTAAAAGGAAAAAATATTTGGCCCTAAAGAAAAATATAGCGTGGTTTGGTGTATGGGGTTTACGTGCACTATGGACGGTTGACACGTGTCTTCCTGTGACAGTCGTTATAATATCGTCGTTAGGGCTTGACTTGTCTTTGGCTTGACTTGTCTTTGTTGAGAATCATGGTAGAGTTATGTTTATTATTTATATATATGCTGATTATTTCGTTGTAATATCCTTTTCTGCCTCGAGTTTGTCCAAATGTTTTTTGAGATCGATCAACGTCACAATTCTCTTTAGGACTTCCTCATGTTTTTGAACAACACTAAACGTTGGCATGACAGGTTTTAAAGGAATCTTTAATTCTTGTAAAGTAGCAACAACTTTATTTTGTAATGCAGGTTTGAAAGTAGAAATCTTAGATGATCTTAAGAATACACCTGGTGATAATTTTTCACCATGTGTAATCACACCAAGAGATTTCCTCTCTTCTGAATTGAAATCTTTTAATAAGTGTTCAGCATATGCAGTTTCTGTCTTTCTCTTGAGTGCTGTTTGTTGTTCTAATTTTTGTTTCTTTGTTCTTCTTGGTGATGATGATATTGTATTATCTACAATGTCGTCATCTTCTCTCTCTTGATCAGAAATAATTTGAGTATCATTAGTTATAAGTCCATTCCTTTTCTCATGCATTTGTTGAAATTGTTGTTTTTGTTGTGCAAAATGTTGTTGTTGTTTCATCCAAGGATTTTCAGGTACTCCATTCTCTTGTTTACGTTTTCTACCTTTATCAGATAATAAACTACTATATAATTGTGACATCCCTTGTGAAGTCATATATTGTGAAACAGATTGATCTGAGTTCGGTGAATCTAATAAACGTAATAATGATTCTCTTTCATTCAAAGTTTTCTTTGCAGCCATTTCAAATTTTCTAGATTCAATAATTAAAGCTTCTTCTTCTGCTATTTCAGCAGCAGATCTAGATAATAGTCTTTGTAAATATATTTTTCTTTCCGTTTCTTTATCCAATGGGAAATCAAGAGAAGCTAATAAGGGATCAGCAGCATTTTTAGATTGAAAATATCTTTTGGATACTTGATAAAATTTACTCTTTAATTCTTCTAATGTTCTTTTAGAATCGTATGAATATCTATCATGAATAACAAACCATCTTAAATCAAAAGATTTGCATAATTTGAATAAATAATCAACTTCTTCAAATGTCCATTCTTTATCTATTGCGTTATCATTGTTAGCAGCTTCTTTAGTTTGACTATCATTGTCCTTTTCTTCTACCTTTTTATCAATCTCATTTACCTCTACGTCACCTGTCTCATCTTTATTGGCAGTTTCATTGTTTTTCGATGCGTTGTCATCATCCTTCTTTTCATCATTATTTATCTCTGATGCCTGTTCCTCTTTCTCTTCATTTTGGTCAGCATCTTTATCCACTATCTCATCAACTTTCTTTGTTGTCTCAGAGTCTTCATCTTTACCCACATTCGTGGTATCTGCCACTTTATCTCCCGAAGAAATGGGTGCCTGTACCGTTTCATTATCATTATTTTCCGTAATCTTACTTACCTCGTTCAATTTATCATCATCTTTTTCAATGTTCATAAACACTTCATATTCTTTTTTTGTAAATTCGGGAAGTGACATATGCTGATTATATTTATTGAAAGATGATTCTGGTATCTCATCATCTGACAATTCTTTAGAACCCTTGACCCAGTGTCTCAACACCACATTAGATATAGTCTTGAACTCAGCATATGACCATGGAGATGGTTTCCCAATATTAACTAGTTTATCTTTGAATTTACTACTAGCTTGTACCATCATCGGTGGCTGATTCTCACCTAACAGATTATATAACTCCCTTTGAATACCTGTTATTTGAGGTTTTGGTGCACGACCAACAACAGCACCTGTCGAAGAGGATGATCCATTTAAACCTGGAGAGGCAGTACCAGTGGGACTCTTTGATTTTTGTTTAATGTTTAACACATCAAATATATCTGAAGATGACATTGTTGTCTTTTTTGGGCTCAATCCAATGTCTTTACTGGGATTTACTCGTTCTTTGAAGATTCTAATATTCATGTATTTGCTAATGAAATTGCTTTGTTTGTTTGACAAATTTCATGTTCGCTTGAAGATACACAAATTAGGGTTTGAGATCTCAAACTTTGTTGTTCATAGGGTTCATACAGATATAAGTTAGGGTTCAAATATTTTCTGCTACAAAAAATTTCCAGAAAATAAAAAATGTAGGGTTAAAGTGCGACTAAATTAGGGCATAACTCAAAGCTCTTTTTTTTTTTGTTTGATATCAGAAGTATATTTTTGAGGGTTTCAGATACAACTAGTTTGAAGGTTTTCTGTCATATTAGAACCATTCTTTATGACCAACTAGAAGCAGAAGTTGAAGATATAATAAGGAATTTGACCGGTCATTTGATTAATATGAATGTTACTAGAAGAACAAAAGTTAGAATACCAAAAAAAATAAAATCAAATCCTGAAAGTTTTGAGGAATCGTGGGCTATTATTCGTTCAGTAATTGACAAGATATATACAGACCAAGTACATTATATTTCATTTGAGAGAACTTATCGCATAATATATGATTTAGTAATAAACAAACGGGATAGTGATTTATATACATCTTTGATAGAGTACCTACGGAAGAAAGTCAAGTTATTGAAGGAGGAAAAATTACCAAATTCTTTGAATGGTTGGCATTTATTAGAGAATTTAGTGGAATTCTGGAATGAAGAAAGAATTCATTTCAAACTTATAAGTGATTTAATGCTATATTTGGATAAAGTGTATTGTAAAGAAAACAGAATTCCAGAGGTTATAGATGCAGGGTTTATTGTCTTCAAGACAACAACTTTAGATCCTTTGAAGGACAATATCAAGTTTGCCCTCCTATATTCAGTGAATGATATTCGTCAAAATTTTTCATTTGATGATGATAGACATGTAAGACTCCTTAAAGATGTTATTTCCATGCTAGAAACCATGGTAGAAGAAAACCAAAAGGATAATTATTTTATAACATATTTCGAAGAGGATTTATTGAAGGACACATATACCTACTATAACAACTTAATAAAATCCTTAGATCTACCAGCTATAGAAAATTTCAAAAAAATCGAGGAATTTCTTAATTTCGAGCAATCATTTGAATCAATGTTCTTGAATGAAGATAGTTGCAAGAGAATGATTTCATTTGCTCAGAATTCTTTAATTTGGGATTCAATTGATGGGAACATTTCAACTATAATACAAATTGCAATCAAAGAATTCAATTCATCTTTATTGGAAGAAATTTATAATTTGTCAGAAGAGCAAAGATACAAAGTAAAGATCATTGAAATTGTTAAAGAATCTATTTTCCAAACATTGATGAAAATCAAACCTAATGAATCATACAAAAAAAAATCTTTAGTTGCAGTCCAATGGACAATGAATGTAATTACAACTTATCAACAATATTCCACTTTTTTGAGCAAGATTCAATTCAATGGAGACACCGGCATATCTGAAAAGTCGCAGTTGAACAACTCAAAGAATAATCCATTGAAACTGTTAAATGATGCTGTTTCTAAATTTTTCAGTCAAAATGGACTACAGTCAGCCCAATTTGTAAGTTTCTATATGGACTACTGTCTGAAACTAACCCAGCAAAAAACTGAGATACAAAAGGCCAAAACTGATTTACAAGAATGTATGAAATTAATTAAGTTACTATCTGAAAAGGATGAATTTGCAACTTCATACAAGAGTCAATTGTCAAGAAGATTGTTACAACAAAGGTCGTCTGTTGAAATAGAAAGACTAATAACCAAACAATTGAAAGAAGAGTTGGGATCATTTTTTACATTCAAATTGGAAATTATGTTGAATGACATTTCTATCTCATCTGAAATGTCTCGTACATTTGAAAATAGTCATAATAAAAATGATAGAAATCATGACATAAAGGAATTAAGTTTTGTGCCGCAGGTTTTGACAATGACAGCATGGCCTTTTCAAAATTTCGAGTCTTTATTTAATGATGAAATATCATTACCAAAATCTTTAGAATGTATCAAAACTGAATTTGAAGTCTTTTATAGCAAAAAATTCAATGAAAGAAGTTTGAGATGGGCTCATAGTTATGGTCTGGTTGAAATTGGTTATCAATTCGATAAAAGTTATCACGATCTGATAATGCCAGCATACTCTGCCATCATTTTGTTATTGTTTACAGACTATACTATTTTAACGGCTGAAATGATAGCGGATATGACAAATATCCCAGAACAGGAGTTGAATCGTCATCTGTTATCTTTGAGTTTATCCTCAAAGGCAAGAATCTTGAATAAAACTCCAATATCAAAAAATATTTCAAAATTCGACAAATTCTCTATCAATAATTTGTTTACAGCTCCAACACAAAAGGTTAAAATACAAACAATCGTAGGAAATATTCCTTCATCTAAATCTGATGGAACTGAAGATGCTTTAGATAGAGAACGATCGATTGAGGTAAATGCAGCTGTTATTAGAGCCATGAAGGCAGAAAAGAGTCTAAACCGTACCTCATTATTTGCAACTGTTTCAGTAATGACAAAATCAAGATTTACTTTAAACGAATCACTCTTCAAAAGATCTCTTATCTATCTCATTAATAAAGAATACATTCAAAAAGATTCAGATGACCCTAACCTCTATCATTACATACCATAGGATTGAAACCATGGAATCAAGGAAGTAGACAAATATATACATATATTCTCGACCATCAAGCACTTTTGTTATATAATGTTATTTGTATCCAATCATTTAGCATTTCTCATCCTTTCAGGCTGGAGGGTTTATATATATACTGATCGGAATTTTCTGTCAAGCCTAGTAAGGGCGAGTTCAGAAGAAAACACTTTTCTCTCACTTCATTAAAAGGTTTGGCATCGAACCCTGCGAAGTACTTGATTCGAAAATAAAGGTCTAGAGAAAACCTTTTGGTGAACCACTCCATCATAGATTGGAGAGTTGATATATTCAAAACCAAATTGTACAATAATTTCAAGGAATAACATTAAGAAGAAAGAAGTCATGACTTCTTTTCACCCACAACATGACCCAGATTACAGTAAAATGGATCAACATCTCATAAGTGATACTCGAAATATAGTTAGTTCTCCAAAGAGGGGGATTATAAAGAGTGCACTAAAGCAAAAATACAGGCGAAGATCATCGAGTAATCCCAGTCATACTAGAAGTGCACACTATTATAATGATCCAACGATAGACTCATCACCACTTCTATCATCCACCCCACCAAACATATCGAAAACATTGGTGAAATTGTATCCGTACTTAATTGTCGTCGATAAAGGATTAAGCTTTTTAACGTGGTCAAATGATGATATCTGGCCAAATTATTTAGTACTATTATCATTTATTGCTGGTACCCTATATTTCGAAACTCTCGTAAAATATTTTGGTCACTTAATAATAATTGGCATTCTATGGAGTTATACACTATTAGACAGATCAGTCTCAAAGACTGTATCTTCCTATCCAACGCTCGATGATATTGTTCATCTGATGGGCAAAATATCGCAGAAATTTGATAGAATATTTTCTCCAATCAACGTTCTAGGTCTACAAGATATCAAGAGATTACTATCTACAATCACTTTTCTGTCTCCAATATATTTAATTATCACCATGTTCATACTTACACCAAAGAAAATAATACTGCTAGTTGGAGTATATTTGCTAACATTTCACTCTAGATGGTCAAAAATTGCAAGACACACTTTATGGAACATGAGGATAATTAGACTACTCTCCTTCTTTTTAACAGGTTTAGATCTAGGTGGAATGAATAAACATCAAGGCATATTTGTCACTGTAAGTGAACAAATGAGAACTGCATCTTATAAGGATCGACTATCAGAAAGAACGGATTTTGGAAAAAAGAAAAGTAGCATAAATTCAATTCAGTTCACATATGTATTATATGAAAACCAACGTCGTTGGCTTGGAATAGGCTGGACATCTGTAATGTTAAGCTATGAAAGAGCAGCTTGGACTGACGCATATTTAAACCCTGCACCCGAACCTGCTTATTTCAAGTTACCAGATGATGATTCAGATATGAAGTGGAAATGGGTTGACGAAAATTGGAAATTGGATATGACAAATGATGGAGGAATCCAATTAGGTAGTACAGAACCCAAGACTATTATATCACCAGATAATAACGATGGCTTCATCTATTCGGACAATACATGGAAGAACCCCTCTACAGATGATGGATTTTCTAAGTATACGAGAAGAAGGAGATGGATTAGGAAAGCTGAATTGGTGAGTACTTCCGCTGTTCCACATTCTACTTCCCCAACTCGAGATTCCATTGAAACAAAGGAGAACGAGTCAGGCTTGACTGTATTGAAAGAATTTGATAACAAGAATTTTGACAATGTTGAGGTATCTGATTCTAAACTTGACAATGATATACAACAAAGATCTAGAAAAGTCTCATTTAGCTCAGTTCAAAAGGTACGACTAATTCCAGCTAATAATAGAAGAAATACCAATAGAATCATGTACTCCAATCAAGAGGTCGAAGATTTTGATAAGCATCCACATCATGATATTGAAATCAATAGATTAAATGACGATTTCAGTAAATCATATGAGAATACGATGAAAGTTAAAGGAGAATTACTTGATACGAACGAAACTCCGACAGCAGAGTTTGAAACTAAAGGCATTTCTGATGCACAGAGTGTTTCACCATAGAAGACGAATAATAATAAATATACTATGGGCAGTCTCGTTTGAAGAAAGAATCACTTCACTTCGTTGATACAAAAACGAAATATATTGACTGAAACTGGTATTGATTAATGTACACATATTGAAAATTGGTCCATTTCAGTAAAGCTGTTAAAACTTATATACAAATTACTGTAATATTATAGAGTAGATGTCATTAACGTCCATACGAAAATTTTGGTTTTCCATGACTGTATCTTGAGGTATTAAATTTTTTTTCAATATCATCTTAAATAACATCTTCCATTTCAATTTCTTCTTCACCTTCGTCACCCTCATTATCATTTTCGTTCTCATCAGAAAATTGAGTTTGATCATCTGCCAGTTCACCCAAAGTTGCTTTTCTTTCTTCCTCCTTTAATCTCTTGTATTCAGGCTTTAATGTGTATTTATAGGAGTATGGACCCTTCTTGACTAATGTAGCAACTTTATCTAAACATTCCTTCAAATGTGCTTCAGGTTGTCTTGTACGTTCTTTCAAACCTTTCAATGACCAATAATCATATTCATCAAATAATTTGAATAAATAATCCAAAATTTCTCTCTTTGGCATTCTAATAGATTTAATATTACTCTTGGCCTTTTCACGACCAACTTTCAAGAAATTAGATGTATCTGATTTCATAGACATACCGGTATGACTCATTGTGACACCAACAGTTTCGTCCAATGTCGTAATTCTTTCTTTATTATTAGTCTTGACAATATTTCTTCTTTGTTCAACAATTTTGTGATAGTTTGGATCGTTCATCGATGGCATAACTTGACATTCATGACAAACTGTACCGGCAATAGCAGTTTTCTTTGGAATAGTCTTAACATATGGAATATATCTATCTCTACCATCTCTATCAGTCATAACTCTATGAACAAATTTCTTTCTATTATTTTTACGTTTTAACATTTGCTGTTTTTTCTTTAATTCTTCTTCACGTTCTTGTTTTTTCAAATAAGCTTGTCTTTGTTTCTCTGGATCAGCTGCAAGTTCCTTCTCACGTTGCTGATATTTCTTTAAATTTTGTTCTGTAAAGATATATTCATTTTCTACAACTTTCTTTGTCAATTCCAAATCATATTCATGTGGTATAGAATCATTATCATTTTCATCCAATACCAATTTGATTTGACTACCATCTTTATTAATTCTAATCTTACCTAATTCTTGACCATGTAAATTATTTCTATCTCTCCATTTTTCAGCCAAAAACATGGGTAAACGGACCAACCAAATCTGTCTACTACTACCGGATATATCCAAATCTAAAGATTCTTCGTAAACCTTTGTTTCATTATTTTCAATATCGTTACCATCAAAGACTTCTTCCTCTTGAGAAAGATACCCGTTGTCCTTGGACTCCTTATTATTAGTAGATGTAGCAGTTTCTGACATTTCTAAACCTTTTCTAGTTGTAATAGACGGTATATTTCCACTATTGTTTTAACCAACTAATATGAAATATACAAGCTTTTAATCTCAATTTTCCTTTATATGAATCGAAAAGATATCAGATTTTAGCTGGGTAAATATTTCACCAAACATGAAAAATATATCGAATATAAAGAGAGAGAAGTTTGAATGATTGAGATGACAAGTTGATGTTTGAGCGGATTGGATGGTAATGGCAAGTGGCCAGTGTATGGATTATGGATTTTGATCTTAGCAGTCTGCTGAAGGCTGAAATTGCGAGGAAGAAAGAGGAAGTCAAGATGATGGGAGATAAAGAAGATGAACCGTCAATAATGGATGAAGTAGCTGTGAGTGTAAAGTCAGATGATGAGCTAGTGTTAGAGAAGAATCTGAATGAAACAGGAAACAACGAAGATTTAGTCAGGGACAAGAGTCAGCATATAAAAGATCTAAGAGACAGACCTCAGAGGATTGAGGGTATAATGAGGATTGAATCTGAGATGGACACTAATATTGCTCTTGAGGAAATCACTGCAGATAAGATTGATGTGAATATTTTGTCGATGAAATGTAATCTGTACATTCATTTTATATTAAAAGAATGGGATGAGAATAGTTTGGATTATCTTATCCCAAATAATGATTCACCTAATCAATTATTCATGGAGACCAAAAAAAATCTGTTTCCATTATTATTGAAACTGAGGAAGAATACATTGGATAATGATTTATTGATTTCAATCAGTAGTATTTTTTATCATTTACAAAAAAACACATTGGCTGAGATTGATTCTTGTTTACAATTGTATTTGAAACTGAGTATAGGTAATGTTGCTTGGCCTATTGGTGTTAGTGATGTTGGTATTCATTCAAGAAGTGCACAGCATAAAATTAGCAGATTTGGCAATGTCAATGTTTCTAATATTATGATCGATGAATCGACGAGATTATGCATTATCAGTATCAAGAGACTGATAAGTTTCAAGGAATGGCAATTGAAAAGGTGACCAGAGCAAGCAGCGTTGATATAAGTGATGAATAGGTCATTTTCTCAACCTATACCATTTCTCCTGTGGGACACCTTGAGATAAAGTAACATTTTATGCAGCAATCACATATATATTGTCCCTCCAAATATACTATATACTACTGAAACATAAGATATTTTGAGAATTCTACAATTTAATATGATATACTACTTGAACACTAACAAAAAAAAACGACGATTACAAAACAATGTTCGAACAAAATGGAAACCAACAAAACAGCAGACAAATGACATTGCATCGAGATTACGTTTGGATAGACGGTTGTTTTGATTTCACTCATCATGGACATGCAGGTGCTGTCCTTCAAGCTCGTCGTACTATACCAGAGGGAACTATTGATGGACGACTTTATGTTGGTGTTCATTCTGATAAAGAGATCACTCTTCATAAGGGTCCACCTGTAATGAATGAGAGAGAGAGATATGAACATACAAGAAGTTTTAGATGGTGTTTTGAATGTGTTGAGAATGCACCATATGTTACAGAAGCATCTGTTATGAATTTTTATGGTTGTGAATTTGTTGTTCATGGTGATGATATTACTTTAGATAAAGATGGAATTGATTGTTATCAAGCAATGAAGGATGTCAATAGGTTTCGTGTTGTAAAGAGAACTCCCGGTGTTAGTACAACTGATATTATTCATAGGATATTAACTGGTGATTATGATTTTCCTGATGGTGTAGGTGAACATTATAATATTCCAAAAAGTGATATTATTGAACTTTATTCAACTGGTGAGGATGGATATAGTAAATGTTGTTGGGTATGGGATGAAAATTTAAATAATGTTATTGTAGAGGGTCAAATGGATGATGTTAAAAGAGAGATTTTGTTGGTTCGTGGAGATTTTGATTTATTTCATATGGGACATATTGAACAATTGATAAAGGGTCATAAATTGTATCCTAATCATCGATTAGTTATTGGGCTAAGTAAAGAAGGGTATAAACAAGGTATTATCAAGACAATCATGTCACTTCGTGAGAGATTATTGAGTGTTTTGAGTTGTCGTTACGTTGATGGTATAATTATTGAACCTAACATGAATAATAATAAATTTGATAGAATTTTAGAGATTGATTGTGATGAATTACGTATTGGTGGAAATTTTAGTGAATATTTAACTCGAGATTTGATTGTGAAACGTATTGAAGATGAACGTGAAAAGTATATTTCTCGAAATCAAAAGAAAGGGATGGTATACGAATAGTGCAATTTATTAAAGAGATATATATATATTATACTATAGATAGGTCATAAATTTCGTTAGATGTTCTTAGCAGAAAACTATATATGATGATTTTGAATTTCTTCAAATTTTTGATTGTTTAGTTGATTATTAACATTAGATGGTCTTCTTTTCTTATTAAAAATCTCTGGAATTTCACCAGAATCAATAAGATCTTCTATTTCATCACCAAATTTACCCCAATTAGCTTTCCCTGATCCTTCCTTTTTAACAGCATTTGGTGATGTACCAAAATTCCCATTACGAGAAAAATATTTTGGTTCAGCAGCTTGTTCATGGACTGTCCATTTATTAGTTCTAGTCATTATAGAATTTATATATTTGATTGTTATGTATTGTTTGTTTGTTTTTTGTATTGTAGAAGTTAGGAAGTTACAAATTGATTTACAATGAGATTCAATCACTTGCCTATTTATATAATAATAATTCTCAATAGATTTGCGGGGGGTCATTTTGTTTCAGCCGCGCGCCCCTTTTACTAAGGAGAAGTATAAAAAGCCCAGTGAGAAAAGAGTTGAAAGTTGATGATGGTAAAGAATTACTTTGGGTTTAATGTAGAGGGTTGAGTTTGGTGAGAGTCCCATAATTCTTGTAAAGTCGTCTGTGCAATTAATACCCTTTCAATATCATTACTCTTTTGCTCAATACTTGTTAATAAAGCATTCCAGATTTTATCTTGTGTCTTTAGACATGTACTGGTTTTAATAAGTTGAGATACTTCTTCCCATCTTTGTTTAGTAGAATCTCTTTTTTGTTCATTCTGGTTAAAGATTCCATCTGGATCTGTCTGACGGTAATATCTTTTATAAACTCCATCTCTTTCTAATTGTCGATATTCCCAGTTTGTTCGTCTTATATATCCAAGATCTTTTAATGTATTTATCAGAATTTTTTGTCTTTCACTGGTTTCCTTTTTAAGATCTATACGTCTCTTATGTCTATAGGTTATAGTCTCTAAGGTTTCAAATATTTGTCCAATACTCTCATCATATATATTTTGTATGGAATTTTTTATTTTATGTCTACATTCTCCATGAATCAAATATTCAAATGCATCTTCTAAAGTTTCTAATGTGATATAATTACATAGTAATATCCCTGATTGACGTTCCAATTTATGAACATGTCTCTTAATACAATATTTAATAGCTTCAATAGTCATGATTTGTTAATAGAGCTACATCTAATATCCTTTCTTTATTATATGTCTCTGTGATATTGTTGGTAACTTTGTATAGTTCTTCAGTTGTATTTGTGACAACGGTGCATGGGTGCGCTGTCATAATAACTGCTTTGTACAATAATAGTTTCCAATGTATGTACATCGTATACTGCCAGTGTGTTTTAAGTTATATGGTGCCTATTACATATAGTAGCTGGGGTCAAACTTTTCTTATTTAGGCTCACTCAAGAAACAAAAAATAACCTGAGGGAGACCTATGTGTCAAATACAAGCAAGACTCAAATGTTTGACTGTTTTGTCATAGAAGTTACGTTATCTGTAGAAGAATTATATCTCAAACAATACAATTTTTACACAATGTCGTTTTTTATGTCGACAACTTAAAAAACTGTGCTTGTCTGCCTAATTCTGAACATTTTTAATAAAGAATACCCTTTGTTGTGCAACTTTTTCACTTCCAGGCTAGACCTATAGAATAACATTATCTGAAAAAAGGTATCAACAAAGGTATATCTTATATAATGGCTAAGTATAAATATCAGTAAAATTTGGCCCTTTATAAACAAATATATATATTTGAATGTCACTCTTATGGCATACTTCGTCTAAGTAGACAAAAATAAAAAACATTCGCTAATCAAGAATGACATTGGATAATATATCAGTAAAAGATCTTAATAATTTGACCCAAACCACCCAGTCTCATTACGATACAGAAACTGTTATTGAGAATGAAGTGAAACAAAATAATGATGACATGAATTTTTTGGGTGAAAGATTTTTGAATGAGCTTAACATCAGTGATTTCAAAGACAAGACAAATGAAGAACCTTCAACTCTTAATATCTCTAGCAACTTTGGTCCAAATCAATCTCCTCAAAACTTGTGCACAGATGATTGTACGATTGCGCCAGTTCCAGAAAGAAATACAATCCCTGCCTGTCTCAATGAGGACCCTGATCCAGTTGTTAACTCCAGTAAAGAAAGTGTCAACACTTTATTTTCTCAACAGAATTTGGTATATTCTACCCTCTCAAATATTGAAAGGCTACCAAGTGAAGTTACTTCTGAATACGGACATTCAATCGAGACTTTCAAACTTAAGAATAGCGAAAGTTTGAAACAAGATTATCAAGCTATTATGTTTCAAAAAAATATATCCCAGCAAGAAATTAATCCTGACTTTAATCCAACCGCATATAGTCGTTACACTTTGTCACAATGCCAAGACATTCCTTCATTTATTTCTAAAGGTGAATATAATGATTGGCGCTCAACATACCACAATTGGGATTCATTGAATGATCTTTTCAAAAGTATCATGACTGAAGCCAAGAAACTTGAATATGAAAACAATTATTGAATAGTGACTCAGACATGAGCTTACCATTCATTTTATTCTATTTAAAAAAAATTGTTTTTGTTAATTTTCAAGTCATCAAAAAAGTAATATTTTATGAATATATATATTTATATAAGTTTTTACCTGATATATATGTTATTCAAATATCATCCAAATAAAATAACTACATGAATCTTACAAAATCAAGAAAAAGCCTTATTCAATCAGTGAGTAACGAAGTGTCTTCAAATAAAAAGTCATTCAGAAGACAAAGCCAAAAAACAAGTTACAAGAAACCAGCAGAGACAACATACGAAGTCTAAACTAGGAGAACTTTAGGAGGATGTGATATAGAGTTTCAATAGTTTCTAATGCTTTATTCAATATTCATGAATGTAATCAACAGACAGTGAGTGGGGTTGTTACAAAATCCTGCTATTATGACGTTAAATGAGATATCTGATGACACAGAAATTGTTAGCTGCTGAGTATCAAAGTAATGACTTCATCGAGTATATTCTATAATTTCAGTGTATCTATAAGAAATAATTACTTCATGAAACCAGATAATATTTAGATGCCAGGCTACCTTTCAGGTATATAAAACTTTCTGTAGGTGTTGACAACTGCCCAAAACATAATGCGAATCCATATATTTATGATTTAGTAATCACAATCGCAGGGGTAACCTTGAATACGTTAAATGCTGATAACATACACCAAAGCTTACATATACTCTTAAATAGATCACAGTACATAACATATTCATCCATTTTGAACTTTTTGATCTTTACTCTGGGAAATATTTACGAATATCCTAGGAACCCCAATTAATTTTCAGGATCATGTATATCATATATGCTTCAAAATGAACTCCCAAAGTAAGCAGTTTTTGAAATTTCAAACAAAACATGGTAAAAAAAGTCTCATGAGCTCTATTGTTCTTGTCTTTGAGTTGAGGTAGCAAACATTAACCTCATCCTTATGATATTCTTGCTGTGGGATGTATGGGTTTACCTGGCACTTATACCCTGCATATTGAATCAGGTCAAAAATACGACATTTACTTCAAAAATTGATATTATACCTTGTAATAAAAGTTCCATTTTTCTTCTGTTTTCCGGTTTTCCTTGATAAGGTCAGATCGTTTGCTGGCAAATATGGAGTGTCAACTAACCTGGTAATCTGCTACCTTGCATCTAGGTAATACAAGAATGACAAGGTAGCATTCAGAATTGTCATTTTGTGGTCGTTAACCACTACTATTCAAGCTGATAAAATTATAGGAGCAGGTGAAGTGCTTAAATAATGATAATAGCTACTTGTAACCACGAGACCACTTACGAACATACATTCGCTATTATTTTGCTCCAAACCTCTACTAATAAATATATAAACCAATAAAAATGATTTCTAAAGTTACTCACAACTTTCTGAAAATGGCAAAATGCATGACTGTTGCAGCATTTTATGCCTTACCAGACGATATTCAAAACGCCTATTTTATCTGGTCTAAGGAAACTTTTGAGAAGGAGAGAGCACGACTACTTTTTGAAAGGCAAGGTGGTGTCTCAGAAATTGCAAAGGCTAAAGCACTTAGAAGAGATTGCATCGTTAGAAAGAATCATGGTTCGATCTGACGGGGTGCTTATTATGGAAGATATCAGGAAAAGAATAACTTTGATCTTTCAACAATGTTTAATACATGTAATATTAGCTTTGTTTGATAGGACCAGTATTGTTAGACCACTTCAAACGGTCCAATATGCCCAAACAATACAATGTTTACCAAATCTACTTGTCAAGAAAAAAATGTGCCTTTCCGCTACATTATGTGTCTCTACACTCGTTTTCACAAAAAGACAATTCATCAGCTTGTTAATAATTCTTCATCTACACATGTGTTGGAAACATATGACGATCATATTTCATTGTAAAGATTCAAAAAAGGTCGGTTGAGAAGACTCTTGCTCTCCAACAACACGTGTACTTTAATGTATGCTATTCAAGAAAGAGGGAGGTTGCATGTATTAAACTCGTTGAATAACTTGTATTGTTTTGGTCCGGATCTATTTGTAGAATTCAATAGTTAATTATAATAAGGTGATAGAAAGTCCGTAAAGTCTCTATCCAATAGTCTAGTGGTTAAGTCTTATTTTTATAGTATAATTAATCATGTATTCTTCTGTATATTTTGTTATGTATTATGTAAATAGTTATATTTGAGATATCTTCGTTTTTTATATCTTAATTTTCTCGACGTCGCTTTTCTCGACAGAAAAGCTTCTTCCTTTCAATTGGTCAATATTCGTACAGTATTGCTTCTAATTCAACTAAAGATATTATAATTCTATAACTAGAATTATAATCACTTTTCTAGGACTAAATTATAGTCATAATACAAACTAATGTATTGTTTTGAGGTTAATATCAAGTTAAACTATCAACAGAATGAAGCCCAAGTCCAATTATGAAGGAATACTATCAATTATATGATTATTATCAATGTTTTACATTGTTTTGTGTCATACCCTTTTAAGGAGAATTAAGGGTATTTGAGGAACGGACACAATAAGAAAAACAAATATATAAAGCGATGACTTATTATAACTGTCAGAAATATGAGGATCATATTTCATATTGTAAAGACAGACTTTATTACATTCATTATGAGATGCTTTTCCGAAATAGGAAATAGAGACAGAAAAGTATTGATGAAAAATTTTCATGAAAAATAAAGTTGATGTCGAGATATTTAAAGATACAGAAAAATGAAATGATAAGCAAATAAATTTACTTTGTGTATATTTTATATTGTATAAAATAACCGATCAATTATCATTATAAAAGATGTCCAAATTTAATATCAAATCTTATAAAAGATTAGAAGAGTCTGAGGAGAAACCTAGCTCTTCAATAGTTTCTCAACAATAACTTATTGATTATATACATTACATAAGAGAACGGATCATATTTTATTACTTAATTATACTACAAAGATAATCTTAACCATCAGACTATTGGAAGTAAGCTTTACGGACCTTATTTCACATTATTATAATTAATTATTAAAACTATATCATTTAGCCAGAGCTCCAAACAATACACTATGTATTGATTGAGACTAAATTATAGTCCTAATTTAGTCGTAGAATAATGATTATAATTCTAGTTATAGAATTAATAATATTCTTAGTTGAATTAGAAGCAATACTGTTTTAATATTGACCAATTAGAAGAAGACACACGTGTTAAGCGTTATCGAGGAAAATAAAGATATAAAAACAACAAATGTCGAGCTTAGATAATTACTTTATACATTTTACATAAAAGAAATATACGAAAGAATAAATAATTGATTATACTAAAAAGATTAGACTTAACCATTAGACAATTGGAAGTAAGCTTTACGGACCTTATTTCACCTTATTATAATTAACTATTAAATTCTACAAATAGATCCGGAACAAATCAATACAACTAAGCAAGAGTTGCACACCAAAGAAAAAATTGGCCGTAAATCTCAATGATGTTCAATTTTGTCCCAGTGGCCGAGTGGTTAAGGCGATGCCCTGCTATTTCTTAGAGATTGTAATTAGGCATTGGGTTTTACCTGCGCAGGTTCGAATCCTGTCTGTGACGAATTTTTTTCTCTTTTCCATTTCTTTGAAGATTAATGTGATATATACCAATATATGATAACAGGAAAAAATAATTATATATTTGCTTAGAAAATATTCATTTTTTCTTTGTTATTTTACATGCTAGTAATTAGGCAAGGATGTGCACTCTAACCACCAAGTCAGCACAACATTTGCTGCTGCTCTACTACCTCTTGTAATAAACAACTTGTTAATAAACTTTTCATGTTCTAATGGCTTGTCACATATCTGAGGAAGGACAATAATCAGCCAATTTTTCATCTCTAATGGAAACTTAACAACTAAGTTTCTAATTACATCAGTGTATGCATTTAAGTCAGATCTTTGCGTGCGGAATAAACCAAACATTGTTTGATATACTAGATCTTGACCATATGTTAGTACTTGTTGTCTAGTGGTTTCTAAATCTTGTTGTGAATATCTTCTATTGTTCAGCACTTTTACCCAAAATTTAGTGATTGCAACAATAGTGAACTTCTCGCTAGATGGAACGAGCTTTAAGAATGTAGGTAAGATAAAGGAGGTCCATCGGTTAGAATTGACTATCAACGATGGAACATTGTCCAAAATTGTGGATACAAAGTTGATCAACATTTGTACGAGATCTGGATCTCTGGAAATCACTGGTTCATATATTTGAATAAACACTTGTTCGAACATGTAATCGAAATCATGAGGTGTTAATTGTAATTTATAGTGCAAAATCAACCTTTCCAATAAATAAACAAAATATGGTAGTGAGGTAGTCAACTCACACGTAGTTATATGAGTTAAAATAAACTTCATTATGTCTGCCATTGGATATTTCAGAAAATGTGGTTCCTCATCAGGTAAGGATAAGCCCTTACCTAAAATTAAACAACTTATCTCAATGAAACTAGAATCCTTTGTATACATAGGGTTATTCAATATAGTTTCCAATAGGTTATTAATTTTTGTACGAACTTGGAAAGGATCATTGATCCAAAATTGATTGAATTGTGATAGTTGTTGTATCAAGGATTCATTATCAATGTCTTCAGTATGAATCATAGCCGAACCAAACTCAGAAATACAACTCAACAAATTTTCGATGTAGTCCTTTTGTCCTGGTAATGCCTGGCTTTGAGTAATGCAATTTTCAATCATATCTATCACTTCAACAATATACCTTGCTTGGATTTCTGGCCCTTCTTTGACACGACATTCAATAATATAACCAACTGCTCTAGCCAATTTACCCCTAGCAAAAGCAGAGACATTAGATTTAGGCTGTAACAAAGAATTAAATACATTGATAAATTGATTCAAGTACTGCTGAGACAATTCTTCACGACAGTTTTCACATATTGTTGAAATAGTCTTGATAATCATAACTTCAATCTTCTCGTTAATTTCTTTGAAGTATGAGTTTTGGGTAAGGTCATTTCTAGTACATGCTTCTAGGCCTTGAAATAAAGCTTCAATGCAGGCACTTAAATCAGTTGGATCACGCTTCAAATATCCAGCTAGTGAAGCAACCAGATTGGTGCTTGATCTAATAAAATCAATTTTCAACATCACTGCAATCTTGTTATCCATTGGATTATGAATACCAGTTTGAAATAACAATAAAACATTTGTGACTAAATATTTATTTTTGGGTAGGATATTACCAATCCAAGGACTGACACTCAGATCCATGTCTTTCAATAACGTATTCAATAAGAATGCCATTGCTTCCATTTGAAAGAAGGTAGAAATTTTCTCGTCATCTCCAATCAAAGATGCATCAGAACTACCAATACCAGCTATCATAACATTTGTTAAATGTTCGTTACCCAGAATGGTCCACATGGACTGAATCAAGTCTGTTGCAGCGCCCCTGAAGTCTTCAAATTCATGTACTGAAGTTTCATCATTATCATCTTCCTGAACAATCTTCTGTTTATTGATCAATGAGATCTTTGGTAGGTAAATATTTATTACTTGTTGGAAAATATCGATAGCAATTTGAGATGCATTCGGAACCAAAGTTTCACTGGCTAGATTAGAATATGAGTCTCCTAGATCTAACCAAAAATCGATCATTCTAACGGAAAAGAATTCTTGTAATACTGGAACCAATGGAAAATTTGTCAATTGTAATAAAACCTTGATATACTCCTCCGAGATAGAGGCATCATTCGAATGAATAATAGTAAATAGTTTATTACAAACATCTAAATTGTTAATCTGTAAGAAATCTACGATACAAATCGCTAATTCTTTTAGTTCTACAACCATCTCATTAACTACCAAATAATTCATATATTGTAACATCCAGGCGTTCTTAGAAGTGTCAATATTTGTATTAGAGACCCTTGAAATACCAAGGAAAATGACTTCAATCTGTTGACGTAAATCAAAGCTCATCATTGTTGGATCATTGGCAAATAGGTTTCCAAAGATAACTAAAATCTTTTCAGCAGTATTGAAATTATCCGATTGTTCATTGGATTGACACATTAGGTTGATCAAATTTTGAAGTATTTCTGTCATGTCCATAGTGCCTGATGCCATACTTCTTGTTATCGAAATATAATTGATCCATGAGTTGACACAAGTAAATACGGTTTCATTGATATTCATGGAATTAGAATCATTATTAAGATGAGAAGTTAAGTTGGCATTTAAGATTGCCATCGTAGAGATGTACAAATGCTCATGAATAATAGTATGAATTTTACTCATTGCATGTTTCTTAGATTGATATTTTGTTAGATCTTCCACTATAATTTTGGTAAAAGTTAACAATAAATCGTTGTACTGTATAGAACTTGAAATAAAATTCATAAGGTCTTGATAAGAGACTATGCAGTTGATAGATTGGTAGATTGATTGATTTAAATCTTGATTATTTAGATCTGACCATTTATTTTCTGATGGAATATCTCTATAGTTCGATAATAAGTTAACCACCGTATTAATTGGATTGTTCCAACTTTTGATAGAAACAATATTTCCATCAACTGTATTATCCTTTACATAATTAGTTTCATTAGTTTCATTTATATGAATAAAGATTAGAGAAAGATTTGACATCAACTTTCTTATAGTAATGAATAAAGATGCGTTTTCATTTGGATTATTAGCATAGATGCCACATAATCTTACCAAATGCATTAAATTTGCCTTGAGAACATTCCATACTGTTTCGTCTGAATTAATATTGACGTTTAACTGAACAGTTAAAGTCAAAGCACCAAAATATTTCACATTGGCACTAGAGGATGGATTTATTAAAAGTTCATTAGCTAAATGAAACCCGTCGCCTGATTTTTGAATAGTTTGTAAACTCTGTTGAATCTGATTTACATCCGTCGTTGGATGAGCTGAGTAAAAAGCCTCAATAAGCTCTACAACTTCCCGAATACTACTCATTTTGAATTTACTTTATAAAGGAAAGTTAACCAACTCTGGAAATCACGCCTATAGTTTGGTTGAAGTGGTGAAAGATCAAGTTTACAACTTGACATATTTCTTATATGTTTGCTTCGAAATTTTTCAAATTTTTCAGTTAGTTTCCTATAAGAAAAAAATGTATGTAGTCGATGAGTTATAAGTATTTTACATAGTGATGGTTGATTGAATTTACACAATTATCAAAGTATTCTTTGCAATTTCGATGCCAAGGACACGAACGATGTTGCAAATTATCTTTTTAATATCAGAACTTTCTGTATCGAAATCAAAGATTGGTCTAATTCTCATCATTGAAGTATCATAAATCATTAATTTACCATTTATTTCACTTATTTCATCAGTTTCAATCAATGAAAGTAATTCCCACATAGGTAATAGACCGGGAACAACATTTGGTATGTTTGTTAATCTTTCCACTTCAATAGAAGATTCTCTTTCCTTGTAAATGTCCTTAGAATTGTTCTTTGTATAATGAATGCCCAATTCACGAAGTCTATAAATGGTTTGATTGATCTTGGTTGGATCAAGACCAATACCATCAACTCCATACAATAATTCAGCTACGTTTTCGATTTCTGATGTACAATTAACGTTAATCAACTTTTCATTCAATGGTAATTCTTTTGTAATTTCCTTTACTTCACCAACAGCACTAACAAACAGTTTACCATTATTAATCATTTCGTTGGATTTCAAATAATCAAGAGGAACATATTGACTATTACAAACATCTAATAATTCACCACCATATGAACCCTTATAATTCATCTTGTCACAATCCTCAATATAATAACCCAAGTAATAATACGGTCTATTGATCTTAGAGAGTATAGTTAATTCTCTTAATGCACTAAGTTTACCTAGGGACCATTTTTTAAAATCTGGATCCCAAATGAAATAAACTGATGAAATACCTGTTGGTAAAAAATCTGTAACAGCAATAGCAATCAATTTTCCTTTGAAATAGTAGCATTCATGAGTTGGACCAATACGTTTTAAAATATCGTTTGGACCCATCTTGTTCCAATTATTCAATTGTTCCCATTCCTCGTCAGTACCCATTTGAATAGATTCCGAGAAAGGTGAATCACAAAGAAATCTCTTGAATGATCTTGGATTATGTTTAAAATCATTATGTACTGTCTCTTGGTATCGTCCAAATAGCTCATATTTCTCTTGAGTGAAAATTGGTGGTTCAAACTTAGTATAAAAAGAGTCTGAATTATCTTGAATCTCAGTCAATTCCTTAATAAAATCCATGGGTACCACATTTTTCTTCTTATTTGTTGCAATATTAGCAGATACATTGTTTCTAAACCTTTTGATACAACTTTTCAACTCTTTTGTCAATTGAACGTTTTCTGGTTTTGTTCGTATTGTATACAATCTACAACAATTTCGAAGTAAATCTGCCTTATAGATAAAACAACCAGATCTTCTGAATCCCATATTACAAAGCTTGTCATAAATCTCAACAGACATCAATTCACTTTGAAACCCAATAGTAGAATTGTCTATTTCAATACTATCCATTTTCTGACCATATTTATCAAACCAAGACTTCAATGGGAACATTTTTTCAATATTAGACTTCTTACCATTACAATATCCACATTTACTACATGGTTCAGTGAAATACATTGGTTGAGTAATTACCAGCTTCTCGGAAAGGTCCATTACTAATTGTGTTTGATCTTACTTTCTTTCACTACTGGAACATCTCTATTCTTTAACATGAACTGGAAAATATTGATAGAATGAAAAATATCTTTACGATGACTAAACTGTTCAAGATTGAAAACACTCAAAGGTAACGATGATTCATTCGAAATTGGGTCATATTGGAAGACAAAGTGTTAAAATTGGTAAAAGATTCCAGTCAACTTACTACGATTTGTTCCCAAAGACCTTTATAGACAAGAAACCAGTCTGGTCAGTGGATCAAAAGAAGTTGAGAAAAGAATATCGTTCATTACAAGCAAAGTTTCATCCAGATATGATAAAGGATACCATAACAGAGGCAAATGGTGATCACCAGTCATCATTATTGAATAAAGCATATCATACTTTGAAGGAACCATTACGAAGATCTCAATATATGTTAAAATTATTGAATAATGTTGATTTGACTCAAGATACAGTTAGTGCTAATTTGACTCAAAGTGATCCTGAATTGTTGATGAAAGTCTTTGAGATCAATGAAGAGTTGTCAGAGATGACTAATGAAGAAGATGTACGTAATATTGAAATTGCTAATAAGGAAAGAATTAAACGTATTGAAACTCAATTAAAAGAAGCTTATGAAACCAGAGATTTTGAAACAGCTATAAAATTGACTGTTGAATTGAAATATTGGACAAATCTTGCAATGGTTATAAAAGAATGGTCACCAGGAAAACCAATTGAATTAGTTCATTGAGATTCTCATTTTCATTTCACTTTTTTGTATATATACATTTATTTAGATATTATGTGATAATTGGTAATTCAAATTCACATTTAGCAAATTCTTCCCATTCTTCATCATTTGATGGATATTGTCTTAACCATTTCATTCTTTGTCCAGAAATAGCTTGATCATTGATTCTGAAACCAAATACTTTCAATTGATATGATTCTTTACCCTTACGTTCAACATAATCTTCTAATTCTTTGAAATGTTTTAAAAAGACACCAGGGAAACTTGTGCCCCAATATGCACCTTCCAAACATAAGAATCTTGAAGATTGTGGTAAATATAAATCTTGACAACTTGGACAATATAATCTAACTGTATGTTTTCCAATAGTATCACTTAAACCACAAGGTAATAATTGCATACCATTACAATAATAACGTGGACATGTACCAAATTGTTTACGATCAAATTTCTCTGCCATTGCTTGTAAACCTTGTTTCGTAAGAATATATCTAGCATGAATAAGACCATACAATTGTTCTGCAGCATGTTCAATAATACTCCTATTCACTATCTGCGGTTTATTCTTACTATTACCATTGGTAGTACCAGTACCATTTGTAGCAGAATCATTACCTTCCATATGTATATCATGATCATATTCTTCTTCCTCATCCTCATCTTCATCACTCATAGCTTCTAAATCCAATATCAAATCAAGTGCTTTACGATAATGTGGAACCTCTTGTGATAAAGAAGTCATATTGAAATCATCTTCAATGAAATCTGTTGGAACTTGACAAAAATATTCATGACCAAACCTTGAACAAAATGATGGAATCCACTCATCATAAGTAACACTATCTTCATCAGATGAATGTGAATGGTCTTCAATAAACTGAGACATCGTTAACTAGTGTTATAGATTGACTTATCAAACGTCTTTAAGTTAGTCTTTAAGTTCCAACATGAAATTTTTTTATATCTTCACGAGATTGAAAAATATTCAACTTGTTAACAAACCATCAAAACATTGTGAAAGTTGAAAGATAGTAAAGGTCAAGATGCTGAATTGGACGTTGATAGTAGCTTTGATATTTGTTTTAGTGAGTAAAATCTTACAATATACCACAAAATATCATGAACAATGGATTGCACAATTTTCATTAAGTAAGACATCTACATATAAGACATTTAGAGCAAAATTGCATGAACAAACAGAATTACGTGAAGCTAATAATTCAATTTCTGCTCAGGATAACTATGCTAAATGGACTAAGAATAATAGAAAGTTGGATAAATTAGCTACAGAATTGAAAGAATTGAAGGGTACGATTGAAATAGAGACTGGTAATTTTAAAAAAGACTCTCAAGACTCTAAAAATGGTTTCTTTAACATTACCATTCTTGGTGTTGAAGTTATGGAAGGGTAAAGAAATTGTCTATTATTTACCAAGTGATAAATTGTTCCCACATGTTTTCAATGGTATTTGGAATCAAGGTTTCTTATTCTTGATAATGTTCCCATTGAATTTTATTGTTCAACATGTTGGTTTCATTCAAAATATGAATTTTATTACTTCAAAGATTAGTATCTTTTCTGGTAACGTAGTTGGTATTTCTCTTGGTATTTGGATTTGGGCTTTCACTAATGTATTATCTACTATTGAGTTTATGGTTGATGAATTAATCATTAAAGAAGGTGTCATTAAGCCAGAGGAGAAAGTTACTATTGTTGAAGATGAAATTAAACTAGATTGAAACAGACACGTTTTTCTTATATATATATATATATGATTTTATCATGGTTATATACAAATTCAAATACAAAGAAGATGGATCAAACTCTTAAATCTAATTCTGGTTTGATATCTTTACCGAGTCTACCCTTTGATCTATTGAATTTACCAACATCATTCAGGTCTCTACCTTCATTATCGAGATCCTTTAATTTGTAAATTCTAACTAACCAATTTTCAGAAGTGAAGGCTTCTTCAAAATAATCTAATGGTTCAACATCATTAATTGTAATTTCTTGATTTCTAACTCTATCATTACCTTTACCACTAGAGAATAAAGCAGGGAAATCTTTATAACACATCTTGTACATTAATGATTTTTTCATTGTTTCACTTGCTTGTGAATCGACTCTATATTCACCATCATTAACGAAAAAATCACTTTCATGAACCTCATCTGGCCAAATTCCCTCAGCGATTCTAATCATCCAAAGGAATTTATTAATATCATCACCACCAAAACCTAACACACCACCAAAGATAACAAGAACGTAATCGACATCTAATTCTTTTAAAATTTCATAAGATTTATCTTCAGGAGATGCCATAGCTTTACCGACAATTGCAATATGTGTATTATTCCAAGTATTATTATCGACTAAAGTTGTACGATCGGCCATACCACCGATTTGATAACCATAATCCCACCAAGCAGCGACTTTTGAATCCTCTTTTGTATTCATACGTAACCAATAGTAAGCTTCTCTATAATCATCGATGAGAGTCATCTTACCATTTTGATCTTGAGATGGAAGTACCACTGATGGAGAAGAATAAGCTGTTGATGTGACCCAAGTACAATGGTAGATGAAAAGATACATGTAATAGACGAATGAACCAGAGACGATAACACGAGCTAACAGAGTTGATGGTGATTTCTTTCTTTGAGTTGTTGTTGTTGTTGTCAAATAATCTGAAAAATCTAAATAGACATCAAATAATTTTGATAATGCAACAGCACCACAAATACACATTACCGGTGTTAATGTCAACATTAATCTAACCATAACCCCTGCGAAATATGAACAAAGGACAGAATAAGCGATGATGAAGACGTGTTCATTTTGCAAATCTAGGAATAGAAGAAATACACCAGCTGGGAATAGCCAAGTTAAGAAATGTGTATCAAGGAAGAATGCTGACCAAGTCACTGGTTGATGTTCCGAGACAGATGCAATGATTGGAATATGAATCTTTGCATAAGATGTATCCCACAAAGAATAAAATCTACCTGTCCATGGAGCAATGAAATCGAAATAAGTGAGACCAAATAAACCAAGTATACCAATAATCATGATTGTTACTAAAGAAACTGCCATAATTACTTTAAATTTCTTTGGTGGTAATTTACCTTTAATGAAATCACCTAGTGCCACAATTTGTAAAAGGCCAAAGACACCTAATGCAGCCATATGATCATTTGATCTGATTGGTAAAAAACCAACAAATGGAATTTGCATTGATGCAATAGTACCGATGATGAACCATGTATTATAAGCGACATAAATTTTGGAAGAGTATCTACCCATTAAGATTAATAAGAAGATATGAACTGGAATCAAGTTTGTGATAAAGACGTAACCACCCCAAGCGGATACCATATAAAAATAGCATAAAGCTGCTGCACAACCATTGATGATAGAACCATATTTAACGGCTTTAATCCAAAACATGAATGTGACCATTAAAAGAGTGATTGCAATAGCTTCATTATCATACGAACCAGCAACTGACCTTGAAATATAACCTGGAACGATACCGATGAATGCAGCAGCTAATAAACCAGCTTTTTCATCTTTAATTTCACAAGTTAGTTTATAAGTGACATAAGCGGTGATAGCAGAGAAAGCAGGAGCGAAGAGGACGCAAATATTTCTAATATCTATTGGTAAACCTATTGCTTTCAATGAATGCCATATTAAAGCGGATGTAGCCATTAAACCTGGGTATAAAGTACCACCGGTGACTCTACCTAATGGATACCAAGTTCTTTCATCGAACCAATTTAAAAAATCTTTAAAAGAGTTATTAACTAAATGTTGTGTAGCTCTATAATTGAACCATGGATCAAATTCATGAATAATTGATTCGAATCTAATAATTGAGAATAAACGAGATGATATAGATGCAATAAATATAGAAATAAAGATTAAAACTTTAATTGTAGATTGTAACCATTGTACAGATTGATTATTAGTACTAGAATCGATGATAATTTGTTTCTTTTCATTAGAGACTGATTTAGAATCAGTCTTTACTGTAGCCATATTAAAATATAGATAGATGACCAAATAAAAAGAAGAAACTTGTATAATTGATGAGATATTTCAAATAATATAAAGATTCAATCAGATGATGATGATGATGATTATATAATATTATAATTAATGAAAGAGTTGTTAACACGTTGAATGAAATATTTAAAATGGACACGTTAAGAAAGAACGAAAATTGGAGTGTGCGGGTAATATATATAATAATGACTATTTACTATAATAAGATCATTATAATATGCGAATTGTTGTATATGAAGCAGTCAGTGTGTTGTATGATATAGTGTGATGCTGTTTGTGTATGTGATATAGAATAGTTATTGTGTTGTTAGTATAGGGTAATCCCACTTCTACGGCATATATTATATCATAGTTTAGTATAGTATATTGTAGCATATTATAGTATACAGTATATGACATAGTGTGTTTATAGTATATAATATATTATAGTGTAGTAATATATATGGCAGTATAATGCTCTATAATATTATACTATACTGCATTGAATATGATATTATTTCAATGTGATGTAAACTATATTGATAGTATATTATTATGGTAAGGTATTATATAGTCTAGGTAATATTATATATGTATTATCACTGTATATTATAGTATAGTATATTACATAACTATACAATATTGTTTTCTCGACATCTTGTCACTTTAAGAGGAGATCTAATCACGTGAAACAGGTTTTTCATATTATATTATATTATATATCATAGTATAGTATAGTATAGTATATTGTAGATGTGTTTTTATTATAAAGGTATAGTATATTATAGTATATTTGCAGTATACTGTAAATGACAAGGTGTGTTAATAATATACATAATATTATAGCGTAGTATTATGTAGGGCAGTATAGTATAGTCCTATAATGTCTATTATAGAATATATAGTAAATATTGTATAATACATTTGCAACGACCGGGTAGGACGTATGTCTATTACATTATAGTGTAGTATATTATAAATATATATATATTCTCTATGTGTTATGTACTATAACTCTTTACAATGATAGTATTTGCTTTATATAATGTAGTATACTGTATCATAATAAATTATATATAGTCTGGGTAATATACCCATATATATTATAGTATAATATAATAAAGTGTGTTATACATACAGTACTGCTCTCTCGATGTGTTTTAAGCGGTTATGTATCTACATGGATCACGTGAAGTGGTTTTGTTCTATTATAGTGTATTATATTGTAGGTATATTATATTGTAGGTATATTATAGTGTACAGTATACTATGTTATAGTATAGTATATGGTATAACACCTTATTGTATATTAAGTGTAATGTAATGTACTTCATTGTATAATATATACTATATACACTATATATTATATTATACTATGTATGTTATAGTATAGTATAGTATAGTATAGTATAGTATAGTATAGCATAACAATATAATATACTATACTTTATATGTTGTTCTATGGTGTTATACTCTATTGTATGGTATATCATGTATAAACAGGGTAATAGTTGTAATACCACAGAGTGTATATCATTTGATATAATATAATAAAAGTGTTATACTGTATATAAAAGAGAATAAGAGAATGCGGTATTGCAGTGCATTTTATGTATACTGTATATTATACCGTAGTACATAGTTTTAATATAGAGTAGTGTATTGTGTAATGTATAGTATAGTGTACTTTAAGGTATTATAGTATACGTGTAGAGTTACATTACTAGTAGCTGGTATTCATTAACATACATCATTATACTATGTACTATAATATATATGAAAAAGAATAAAATAACAAGACAATGCTTGAGTAAAGACAATCCAAGTAGATGCTACCTCCTCTATACCAGGAGAGAGTAATATAAATGATACTGTGGAGAATGGGATCGTAATAGATTCACTTAAGAAACTTACTTGGACACAATTTTCATTACCCATCAAAGGAAACAGATTCACATTTCATACTTTACAATCAATCCCTGCCTCAGACGGTTGTGCATTGAGTAGAGAATTTTCTTTACCAACGTCACTTATCTATCACTGAAACGCACTTGGTAGCCTCGACAGATGGATTGTTTTCTAATGCAATCTCTACTGAACTGGTGAGGGAACAACCTAATTCATCAGTTTTCAATAGAGAAAAGACATTTGATTTGATCAAAGAGGTTTGATCAACATATCGAATCTATCAAGTAAGGCATCTCCAGATGAAATTAACAATGCAGCAATTGAGAAATTAAATATTCATCTTTATCCATATAAGTAACTTCAGAGAAACACATAAAATGTCACCATCAGGCTTTTCAAATAATGTTTGAAAAGCAAATGTGATGGGTTGTGTTGGCGAACTTGATTCTAATTTGTGGTGAGCTTCGATCAGAGATTTTTGATCTTCTATGTAGAGGAATGGTGTTGGTGTTTCGATAACCTTTACTGTTGTAACGACTTCTATTCCTGTTGAAGTTTTTGCAATTTATTGTGGTACCAATACATGTAATAAGCATATCTGCACAATCTGAGCATTCATCGTTCACTTCTCAAGTCAATAAACTCCACCGATATTGTTATGTCACCGAAGAGATTAACACAACAAAGACATCTAATGTACCTAGTGGTGTTGCTTTTTGTACAAGACCCGTATATGTTTAAATGGGGTACTGAGACCAATTGTGATCTAATGATTCATTCTGGGTTGGTTGGACGGGTCACCTAGAGAAATTATCAAAAGTGGTCCAAATGAACATCACTATAATGTTGTTAATGGTTATTCAGGGCTCATAACCTGTTCAACATAGAATATATATTATATATTATACTGTAGTGAGCTGTATATTGTCTGCACACTGTATAATAATGTTATATGATAATAAAGTAAACTATATTATATTATGCTATAACTAGAGAAATGGTAACTGGGAATAAGATTATGTATTTATATTATAGTATAATATAGTGTGTATACAGTAATATGATTATATATTATAAAATACTACTTTCTTGTCACTTGAATGATTGATGGCATAGATCACGTGAACTTATCTCAATGTTATATTATATATTATATAGATACTATATATACTAATGTAATATGCTATGGGATATTATATAGTATGCTAGAGTATAACTTAGTGAATATAATGGTCACCATATAATACCTTATGTTTTAGTCTATTGTATTGCATTACTATTGAATTTGGTCATCACCATTGATTTAACCTCTATCGTCTATCACTCAAAACTAAAAATTACAATATTTTATTCTTAACAAACTCAATCATTTTATAACTATTCACTAAGAGATTTTGATGGTTTTATACTGGTATTACCGGTCAAAACCCATACATTACAGCTTGTTGATAACATATCCAATATCAAAATTAACCCAATATCGAATAATAATGCTGGTAAATATTTACTTTTAACATAACCATCGATTAGATAAAAAGTGAAAAAAACTATCAGAGGTACAGTTTATATACAGCTAATTAGTTTTTCACTACAACAATGAACAGTGCAAGCAGGTCAACGGACCTGCCAGTTGCATTGCCTCCCACACATTTTAAACAACAAAGACTTTCACAAATATCAAAGAGTAATCCAAAAACTCCTACTATTAAAGAAGAACAAGATGAAGAAGTGGCCAGAGATATCTCAAACTCAAATTCAAACTCAAATTCAAATTCAACATTGGAATCACAATCCACTTCAAATTCAAACTCTAGATCCAAATCAAAATTAAATTCAAAAACACATCATAGAAAATCGAATACATCTTTACATTCTCAACAACAGAAAGATACACAATTAGCAATTAGTGTACCACTTACATTTGAGAAAGTTAAAGTAACAAGACATAGAGGTCAAAGTGTATTAAGTTCCCTTTCATTAAGAAGCATGCCAAACTCTTTACCCCTACGACCTTCTTCCTCTACTTCTTCAATGGATAAGAAAACTAATATAATACCATCTAAGAATACGTTTAATACATCTTCATCAATGTCTTTGGCACCAACTGAAGAAACTATTTTAGAGTCAACGGATATAGGACGGCAACAACCTTTTACAGATGATAAGAGATTGGATTTGGAACAAAATTTGAATAAAAAGGTTTCTCATTCAACAAGTGTGATTGATAATGATGATGGTGATGAGATAAGTGCGAATTTGACAACTATGGCACTTAGAAAATTATCAGTATTAAAGATCGCAAAACTTAATGAGGATGAAATTCCAGAAGAACCTCCAGAGATTGAAGATGATGATAATACAATCAAAATGACTGAATCAAAGGCTGAATTGGATGAGATAAGAGAAATAACCCCATTTATTATCAAAAATACAAATGGCTTTGAAACTGTACCAGAAATAAACAAGCTCAAACAAGAGGAGGCCTTGGTTCATGCACTTGAGCATAGTAATGATCTTGATTTAAAGAAATCATCGATAAACAACAAATTTATTGAAACTAATAAAGAAAATAACGAATTTAAGGTTGATCAAAAACAAAAACAAAAACAAAGTTCACTTGAGACTCAAATCACTGACACTAAACAATCAATGTCTAACAACAATCTACAGTCAAAACCAAACTTGAAACAAAATTTATTCAATGAAAATAATTCGGTAATACCAAATATTCAGAGAAAGAATTCAATTTCTATCGAACCATTGAAAAGATCAAAGACACCAACTAATTTAAACAGTAAAATCAATCTCATGACTTTGAGAGATACCACCATTCAACAAACAAACGATTCAGTACTAAAGACAGGATCAACAAACAGATTAATGAAGGATACCAAGAATTTGATAATAAATAATATCCAACAATCAAATGCACCCATGAGACAATTACTAAGAGCAAGAAATTCTTTAGAAATAATTCAAAACCCATCTGTACAACAATCACAATCTCACACAACATCGTTCATTTCATCACAGTCATCAACAGGGATACCATTTAACAAGAAATTAGCCAAACAAATTAATAATCCAAAGAGACCATTGTATATACCTGCTGTCTTGCGAAATGTTTCGGAGACAAATTTAACATCTGAAGATATCCATGATTATTCGAACCCACCTAGTGAAGTATCGATAACAACAACAAACACAGTCCATGACTATCTTTCCATTTATTCAAACAACCAATCTGTTTTGGATGATATTTTACAACAGCACACTTCACATAAGAAAACGATGCAATCTTATACAAGAACATACCCAAATGCTCAATCAAGTATTCATTCAAGTGCATCTTCATTCTATGAAACCTACAAAAATAAATTTCAATCATTACTCTCATATGATAATGAACCTACAATTACTCGTAATCATTGGGTCCCAGATTCACAACGTACCCATTGTAAAAAATGTAATGTCAAATTTTCATTGATTGAAAGGAAACATCATTGCCGTCATTGTGGTGAGATTTTTTGTGCCGATGATGTTAAGAATATGGTTTATTTGGATGCAGAGGCTAGATTCTCACAATTGAGGCAGTTTGGTGGCGGTGTTCTTGTCAAAGTTTGTGATGATTGTTTGACGGAGAATGAGAATTATTTGAAAGAAGTTAAATTAAAGAAACTGAAAAAATTAGAACAGGGACAGGGACAACCTAAAGGAGATGAATTCGTTCCAATGAAAAGAAGACAAGGAGCATCTGATAGAAGGGAAAGTGTTGTTGGTAGTGTTCCTGTCGACTGGAATTGGAGTAGTTTTTAAATGGACATGTATCACGGCTTGTAATCATTAATAATTAAAAAAATTGCAATAATATTATTTACTTCAATGAACTCAAACATATACAGAGACATTTCATACATAACCACATTAATGTGTGAACCATTTGAAAAATGGGTTCCAGATTCCATATTTTTTGAGCCGTTAATTCCAAAATGGTTTGTACACCTTCGTTTCAACAATTGATGCAACGTACTTACATATCGGTATCTCTGCAAACGTTCTTCACATTTGCAAAATTCTTTTGTTTACGGCGAGACTAATTACTTGATTTTGAAATCATAAGAAGTGATTTGTTTTTAACTTATCTAAGGCTATTTTCTTCATGCATCTATTACAGAATTTTGTAGTGTGGCCTAAGAAAGCGAGAAGGAGGAATATTCAATTTATTTGAGAACTGTAGAAACTACCAACGTTTTGCAGTAATAAGTTTGGATTGATTAGAAATAATGTAGCAGTTTTGGATAAATAACTTATAGAATTTTAGGTGATGGGAAAATACCTCACCTGGGACTTTGAGAAGAATTCTTCGAGGTCTGGATTTTGAGAGCTAATGCCAAGAGAAGTTACGAGATCAAAACTTTAGGTGGCCATATCTATGGCACTTTAACAGACGGGGCATCTTTACAGGAAACTTCAAAATTCAAAATATAGACATTCGTCACAAACAGAAGGTCCTTAAGAATGTGCAGAATAATTATTTAATATACCCGATAATTTGTAATAGTATTTCCCAATTGCAAATATTCTATACTTTAATTTATCCGTTCAGATAGTACACACTGACTTATTTCCTAGATTCTCTCCCACACTATTGACCAACGTGATTATCCAAAAAATAATTTCAGTTGATTTATTACATTATATATTGAATCACTTGCAAAAGTTTGATTATTCTTTCAGATATATCATTGTTTATGTGGAATATATAATTGTATTGTTTGGAAAAGTAACTGATACTACAAAATATCATATGAGCAGTTTTATATATCGATGTGTTACAGATGTGCAATACTGCAGGATAAAATAAACAGGCCTAGAAATATATCTATATTCGAATGATTAACCAAAATCCCTCTATAAATTGGGTTGCTTTCATGAATCTTGAATGAAACCTTTCATGCTCCATGTGAAAAATGTTAGTTACTACTGCTGGATTCGACTGTCTGATGAGAATGAACTCTATTCAATTCACCGTATATGACATCAGTTAATGGATTGTGAAATGGATTTAGACCATAATCTCTGATAATACCACCAAAGGCCAAAAACAAGAGTTCGACTTGAACCTCTTGTTTTGGTAAAGTTGACATATCTAATCTAACATGTTGTTGAAATAAATTCATGGAAATTCTGGAAAGTAGTTCTGGAGAGAATAATTTAGCAACTGTATAATCTAAAGATGTTGAAATGATATGTGGGAAGTAATTTTGAACCACGAAGGATAATAAAGAATGCAAAGAGGATCTACCAGAGGTCCTTAACTCGGTATAATTTTGTAAAGAGGTAGTTGGAATAGAGATTTCGAGACAAGTTCTTGAAGTTTGAATACTGTTAATGATAGTCTTTGAGAAATGACTCTCTAATAAACTAACTTTATCAAATCTAGACTCAACTATATGAGAAAGTAATTTTTTGATTATAATATCATTTGATTTTTCATTTGAAACTCTTGAAGTACTGTTGGACATAAAATTATTAAATTGAACTGAAATTGGAGCTAATTCAATTACAGATTGTTCATTATCTGAAGTACAATAAAATTGTAAAGGTTTGGCTACACTAGTTGGGAAAGAATTTTGAATTATTGAATGACTTTGATATGGTGAATCTTCAAAAGATATCGATGACGATGAGTTTGAAATGATACTTGAATTTCTTCGAAATGGAGTTGATAATATATAATTGGAATTAATGCTATTTTTTGTAAAATCAGTACAAATAGAACCAGATCTAGTTGTAGCTGGAGTAGGTAAATCTGAAATATTCGGAAGAATCAAATTTGTTGTTGTTAATTCTTTTGGAGTATTTGGACTATTTGAAACACAACTCATACGTCTCTTTTGAGAACGTTTTCTATTTCTTCTAACAGATTGAATAGCAGCAATAACCAATTTTTCAAATTTATCTAAAGTAGACATATTATAACCAAATTCTTCTCTTAAGATATTAGCAATAAATTTAATATTTTTCTCTTGTTCACTTGCTTTTAAATTACCAGAATTGAATGTATCAATCAATTCAAGTCTTCTATTGGAAAACATTTTCCATTTCATTTCATCTTTAAAATTAAGCATCTCTCTAATTTGACTAGTAGTACCGGAAGAACCACCATTGTAACTATTGAATTTATATTTCATAAACATGCTAGATTTATTAGCATTTGGAAATTTTTTGTAGACGATTGATGGCATGTTAACGATATTCTCAAAATGGTATTATTTTCTCTATGGGTGATTATAGTAATGAATGATTCATAACAGAATGGGAAATGGATCACAATGAGCTGGGAATAAGAATCAGGCAAATTAAAACAGATTATATACCAAAAAATTGAAAACCTTTCCAATCGACGACATGTTTTCATCGGAATTATGCGTTGGCCATATTTTACTTATGTGCCTCTTGATCTCTGTCGGTACTGCCAATGACCGACGTATTGAGATTGACATACTATTATCAAAGGTATTATGTAATTAGAAAATATAAAACTTTAAAATAATTAAGATTAAATTTGGGGGAATTAGTATAATTGAAGTAGAACTAAGTATAGTTTAATAAATAATGTTCACTTATTGAAAGCAACATGATTTTTTTTTTCACAATGTATGATTTGCGAGACATTGTAAGTAGGAAAACGTTAGAGATCTTTAGAATAAATTTTATAAATCTTCAATAAGATCCCCATCACAGAGTACTTGCAGGGAAACTGCATCCGAAAAGTGAATATAAACTTTTCATCTTGGTTGTATAGTTTAAAAAAAAATACTGCAACAACTCTCTAATACCTAAACAGGTTAAATGAAAAAAAAAAAAAATCTGATAAAGTTAACTATTGAGTACTGTAGCGAATTATCTTTGATCCGTTGATTGTAATAGAATAGAAATGTGACATACTTGGTATCTTTCTTGATGATTCTTTACTTATTATTTGTCCAGCCAGCCAATATATGATTGGTTTTCCATATTAGGTTGCGACTAGCTTCCAAATTCGTCTTGCATATCAAATAAAAATGTTGATCAACGAAGACAGAATATTTAGTTGCCGATTCTGCGATTCTGTGGGCAACTGCACGGAAAGTTATAATAATGAAACTGATCATGGAACGCATATATAATCTCTATATTTATCTATTGTTATTATATTATACATAACAATAGGAGTAGCTAATTTTAATATTGCTAAATCGGTCATTATGCATGAGAATTTGACAATAATTTTTACAAAGATTATGGGTGCTTCAAAAGTCTTGATATAATGAGTTTGCATATATTAGAAGTGCATATATAAATTTTTTTCAATGTCATGTATAAGAGTGGATACAAGCAGCAGTTGTCGCCGAAACCCCGTACAATAAATATAGGAATCTCAGTAATCGGTTTTGTTAATCTAGGTGTATAGTCAACTGTTCATGTTTGAGTTCACCCCACTCTAATAGAAATTAGATGAATCTTAGATTTGAACAATTCAAGTTTATGCAAGGAAAAAATGGTATAACTCCATCTAGTTTACTAAATATGGTAATAATAGAGGGACTTCATTTATCTTAAAGTTTGAAAAAATATCGATAGACGGTATAAATTATAATATTATTGCCCCTTGTTATGTAACGATAAGGTTAGTTGATCACTGGTAGCGACCAAATAAGAAAAATCGGTCTTTATGCAATGTTCACCAACTTTTTAGTGTCTCTATGAGATACAAAGTCGGTTTTAATTTGCAACATCCGATTCTTTCTAATAAACTAGAGAATCAGTCACTTATTTAATACAAGTATGGTAGTGTTCATTGAAGAATATTGACTCTTGATATTTGTTAATTACGACACATTCTTTTGGCCTTGTAAAAAATATATATATTATTAGAGCCTCCAATTAACTATCTCGTAAATCTTATTAGACCACAGCAACTTAACTATATAAATTGCCAAGAAAGGCAATAATAGTTCAGCTTCGTTAACAGTAGAATATTAACAACACATGGAATTAGTTCGTACAAGAAATTTAGTATTAGAAGAGTACGACTAAGACGAATAATTTCTTAATCCGTTAATACCGTACTGACACTTGATATTTGAATCGTGTCTCAAATTTCCCGTTAAGGATAGGATGTAAAAAGAATATCAATACTACAAAGGAGTTTGAATAATTATGACAAATCATAATATATATCCACTGTTATCATACAGCTAAGCTAATTAAGAAAATTTTTTTGTGATGGAAAGAACTACAATCTGGCAAACATAGATCAAAAAGAAGAACAAAATTCAATCTGTTTTCTTCCGTTTTCAGCTGGTGAACGTCATTCTCTCAACTATTTACTAAGAATAATGTAAAGAATTTTCTCATCTTTCAAAGTTATAATTACAATTTCTCTTCAAGTTACGATCTACATATTTTATTCAAACGATCATCAACTTGTTCATCACTGCGGCATTTTTCAGATAAAATAAAAAAATTTTCAATTCAAACAAACCAATTCGGTCCTAGTAAATAATAACCGAAGGTTATTTTAATTCACTAACCGGAAGAAGATTAACTTTTGATTACTTGGTGCAATACTATTATATGATTTGCTTGTTTGCTCTCGAGGAAATTTGTTTTTGACCAACTAAATATGTATTTTGAGCAAGTGACACAGTATTTTTATCATCATTGAATCTTGATGTCTTTTATGAAAAACTTCTTCCAAGAATAAATTAACGGACTACGAACACTATGTGATGGAAACAAAATAAAATTTTTTATGTATGTTTACATTTAGACTGTTTTGATAACAATTGATTTATGCCTTCTCTGGATCGACATTACCAAAAATAATAAATTAAGCTTTTTTTTATGTATTCGATACCGTGAGAATAGATTGTTTAAGATACAACCCACTTAATTCAATAATTTATTGCCCATTTCTGTTCCGGAAACTTTTAATAGGTTATTTTGAATATCAGTTTCATTTATCCCGCTCAATCTAATAGCTTAAAGTATTTTTTATGAGTTTATACTATAACTCGATTTCCGATATACTTCATTCCTGATATTCCAGATATCACAGATCTCAGATGAGATGAGGTTGATTTGTGGTTCATTTAACCCTTCTCCAATGGAGACATGTCATGTAGGCAAAATACAGATGCATTTTACATGATCTATGCTATTTTGTGGGCTCGCATACATAAAACATCATAATAAAACCTCATGCAAAAAAAAAAAATATCAATACGTCTTCTTATTCATGTAATCAGTAATCAATCACATGAATAATTTAGTAAACCCGAAAGTACAAATTTAACTTTTAACCTTTCACTAAATGGTTGCAAAATTAACAAATCATTAAATGATCGAATGCATTTGTTCCTAACAAAACTTTAATTTTTTATTCTATTGATACGACTATTCTTTTGATGTCAACATGATTTTTTTAAAGTTTGCCAACCCCATTATGAAATATATGAATATAACATGAACAATTAATGAGAAAAGTATACTATTTGAGTAATAAGTCAACTGTACAAGAAGGAACGACTTTTTGCTAATATGTAATGTCTATACTACCCCACCATGACATTGACATCTTAACTAATCAGGTAAAGATTATTCCGTTTACATTAAGATTTTTCACCGAAACCCAAATGAAGATTATTGAGAACGCTAATGTCACAATGTTGATTAAGTTAGTGACTAACTTAAAGCTAATTTTTAATCAAACAAATATTACTTAACTAGTGAAAAAAGAACATTAAATGATATCGGTTGTGTCAAAATCACTGAATACCTAAAGTGTCAAGAATCTGTGAATGAACACGACATCAATCTATTTCTAAAAATGCTGAGTTATTTTAAACTAATTTACCCATTCGAAAGAGGTCAAAGACTTCTTAATTTATCAATACAATATACCCAAGTACACATAAAAATATCGAACACATGATACCTTTCTTTGCTAGTGTTTACTTTGATCAGAGTCCCTGTTTATATGTTGAAAAAGAACGAATGGAGGTTTCCTGAAACACTTATAGAATTGCAAAATGCAAATATAAGAAGAAGAGTATATTAGAAAATATAAATTTTATTCAAACAGTTTTATTTATTCCAACTTAAAGGATGACACACTTGGTCGAGGCGTTGATTATGTCATTTCGTTAGATGGGGAAACGTAATCTGAGAGTAAATTGTCAATTAGTTTATCTAAAGTGTCATATTTTGGTAAATCTGATTCCAAATTCAATCGCCCAGGAGTTACTGTTTCTGGTGTGGGTAATTGTCGTTTCTCAGATGGCATAATTGACAAAGGATTCGGTCTTAGTGGTATGTTCTTTGCTTGAGATTGATCTTCGATTCTTTCTATATTACATTTTTGATCAACAAAACTGGTCGAGATTGAGGGTGATAAAGTTTGGAATGGTTCTGGTGTAACAAAAGAACCTGGTGGTAATGTTTGAAGAATAGGTAACTGAATCCCTAGTAATTTTGAGTTGACAATGCTAGAAGTTTGTGTGGAACTTGAATCAATAATATTATTTAAAGTCATCAAAGAGTTGGGATTTTCTGTTTTACAGATTATTTTAGTATTTTGGATTGGAAGAAATAGTTTACTTTGGTCTAGTGAACTGTTGGCAAAGATCAATTCACGTTTTTTCAATGAACGTTTTCTATTTCTTCTGGCAGATTGAATTGCAACTATTACTAATCTTTTAAAGGATTCCAAGTGTGAGAAAGAATATTCGAATTCTTTCATCAAAATTTTTGATATTTTCTCAATTATATATTGTTGTTCACTAGCTTTTTGTTCACTAACCTCAAATTTATCAATCAATTGAAGTCTCCTTAGCGAAAATTGTCTCCATTTATTTTCATCCATAAAGTTGAGACTTTGTCTTATTTTGAAGGTGATACCTTTCTTTCTCGGTTTCCGTTTGGCAATTTTATTTGTCGAGCCAGAACCCATTGTTTGTTCTTGTTGATACTCTATTTTCTTTTCTTAGAATGTCTGATGTTATGCCACTTTCAACTTGGATGTTTTCGTCTGACTCAATTATATTTTATTTAATTTAACTTGTACAGGCAAAATGTTAATCTATGTCTAAAAGCAAGAAAAGCAAACGATAGGTACGTATTGAATTTTTGAGCATATTATATAATTTATCACTGAAGTGAGAGGTAAAAGTGAATGAATCCATCATCACTTTGCTTTTTTGACTTTGCTACCAGATTTTCTTTTGTACATTAGGTTGCTCATTGATAATTGTTGTAAATGTGTTACGATGATTTAAAACAAGAGACTTGCTCGAAGAGTTTTGTGTAACACAGTTTTCAATTGCCCTTCTTCTACGATTGTATATGTTTGTATAGAATATGAAATGGAAGACCCTTGAATGGACAAATGAAAGTTAGAGTTTTGGATTAGAAGTATACCATGAGAGGGGAGTCGATCCAAGTGATACCAATGACGTTTCATTGTTATTTTTCCAGTTATTGCAATTTATGTGATAATCCTACTCAAAAATAACGAAGATGCCAACCAGTTGGTGAGAAATTCTATTTCATATATAGTGTATTACGCCAATAACTAAGAACAGGCTACTTCACGAAGCCAAATCTTCTAGTATGGAATATTTCACGAGAAGTGCTCACAATGCGCAATAACAATGCATATGCTAGTTGCCTCCTGCTGCATAAGAGTTGCCTGGAATTATAGTAGTATATATTTTTAGCAACCTACTAATCAAGTATATATTTGAATTGAATGATAGTGCACTTACAGATTTAAGTTCCGATCCATCCCTTTTGAAATACCCAATTTGGGATCATTCAATAAGCATTGAATAAGTGCAGCCATTTTTATTATTGGAAGTAATTTTAGTCCGTAAGCAATACTAACCTAAGGGAGGAATACCGGAATAAAATAAAATAACCTTTGCTTCTTATTGTTCGAAGAGCACGTGGCTTTAAGTTAAAGGTTGTACTGAATAGAAAATTCAGAAGATCCATTGGAGACGGTTGTAGAATAGAATGTGGGGATACCCAGGTTTGAAAATTTGAGGTGCATCAGACGTTGTGAATAATCAAATCAACCCCAGAAAATTTCACTGAAAATCCTTTTGTTTCCGAATGTTGCTAAATTTGGAAACTTTAATGGGCGAAGTACCTATAGCAACTTAACCTACCTACTTTCCTCTACTTCTATAACTCCTTTTGGTCACTGTGACGCTCTCATTTCTAGATTGGGTAATTATACATTTTCTCGCTTCTTTCCTATAATGCTGTCGCTGAGCATATTACGGAGAAAGACTTACTAAATCTGTTTTGCCAAGAAGTATGTCGAATCTCCTATCTGATACTTTGAGGAAAGTCTTGAACCCGTTTGAGACAAGATATAACGAGTGATTGGCTTCTCCAGGAGTCTTGAGGAGGGGAGAGGGGGATCCCCTCAGTTATTTTACTTTCTATGAAGGAAAATGCATGAGAGGCTTCATTGTTGGTGCTCTTTCGAGAGTAAGTTTTTAGTAAAAGGGTCCTGTTCCTTTCGGACTTCTGGAAGGTAATTAGTGCAGAAACTTTGAAAGTTAATACACCGGTAGCAAAATATTACATGTAAAAAACTCGTACTTATTAACTTTAATGTTATTGGTCATTTGAGGGTTCCAAACAAACCAAAGGAAGTAATTTGAATTGTAGAATCTTTTTCAAGATATTTGAGGGTTCTAACTGAGGAACCATTTCAAAACAAGTCAGGGTTTTGAGTCTGTTGTGGAAGTAGAGGATAAATCGATCACTATAATTATTTCATTTTTTTGAGGTCAGGAGTAACAGAAATCAAGTAATCAGGTTGTAGATTTTTGGGACCAATTATCAGAGAAGTAAAGAATTGGTTGATTACAAATAATTAAGCAATATATGTAGTTGAAGAATCACCTTTTCTTGCAGGACAGCGACATTACCAACCACAGAGGAGCTAATATAAGAATTAACTATAAGATCATAATGTCTTGAAAACATTTTGAAAACCTTTGATACTTTCCAACATATGATAACAAGTAACTACAAAACTAACGAACTGAAGAATCTTGCTTAAGTTTTAACTGAAACTTAAAGTGTGACGTTTAGGGCTTGAGAGAGATCTCCACCTAAATTGAAAGTCATTGCAATTTGTATGAATTAGCTTAAGAACGGGCTCAATCTGAAAGCCATTAACAATCACTCAACCTTTTTGCAGGGGCTCAGTTGCTACTAATCAGTGAATACCGAACTTAGTTTATCTACCAAAACTGATCAGAAACGGTCTAATTTTGTAAGCAATCCCCACTCTCATTAGTTTGAGAAACTACAGATTTAATGGTCCATCACTCACTGGTTTTTTTGTTTTTCAACTATAGTTCGAATTCTTTGAATAGATCTGCATAATATATTTATAAGAAATATAGAGAATCTACATAAACCATTATTCTATAAAAAATAAAGCACTGAATCTAACTATTGGAGATAAGCTTTAGGGACTTTAGCTCAAAGCTAACCTAATATTTTATAACATTCTAAATGAAGAACTTTAGATCTATCAGAGATGTGGTCAGTCATTTTTACTTAGTACCTGCTTGGTCTTTTAAACTATAAAAGATATATAATGTTATACAAATATCAATATTATTTTTCTTATGTCGAAGATTTTCATTTCTCGACGTTTGCCGTTCAACGTGTCAGCGCACACAAATGATATATAAATGTGCTTTTAAACGATATAATGTGTTTCAATACACTTTATTTCCAACACTAAAGAGACCAGTGGCCAAAACAAAACAATTTAATTTCAGTACTTCAATTAAAAATCTAGGTTATAAAGAGGTTAAATATTTTAAATTGTAAGGCAACTTGGCCGAGTGGTTAAGGCGAAAGATTAGAAATCTTTTGGGCTCTGCCCGCGCAGGTTCAAATCCTGCAGTTGTCGTTACTTTTTTGCTTACAATTCTCATCAAAACTTCACTATTAGACCAAGATATCTTTCCTTTGGCAACCTTTTCAATATTCATTACTACTGTTGACTTCAGTTAACAAAAAGATTTGGATTGTATCATGTATCATTGCGATAATGTTGTGCTCTTGAAAACCTTGTGAAATTGTCATTGCACCAAGGTTTATATTATGGATATGTTTTACTGTTGCTATTATATTTTTACATTATGGTATATAACTATACAGATATAAATATAGTCATATATACTTTCCATTTTTGATATATTTATGAGAACTTCCATCTGTTACCGCATGCTTCACAAGTACAGAAAGTTGTCAACGGTTCATCTGCAGATCTAGTTTGTAATTGATAATATGATACCTTCTTTTCTTTACATTTACCACAAGTAAATCTATCTGTAACAGACCTTTCAATCGTTGCACCTTGAGCATTGAATAAATTTTTCTCTCTAATTTCTTCAATTTTCTTCTTTAATGATTCTGGTGCTAATTCTTTAGCTTCGCAATTAACAACAAAATTTGGTGTCAGGTCACCATTTGTAATTTTAAATTTTAATTCAGGATTATTTTTTGAAATGATACTAGAATATATTGTTCTATATTTTTCCTTGTATTGTTTTTCATTAGTTGGTAATTCATTTAATTTTTGCATTTCTGTTTCAATATCAATACAAACTTGTAATACTGAACTTGGTGGATGTTCACTTTCTTTAACTAAAGCATCATATAACGCTTTTATAACAGAATCACGTAATTTGTCATGATATATTATTGTATTAACACCATCATTCTTAGCACTTCTTTTCATATTCGATTGGTATTTATTTTGTTTTCTTGGTGAGTTATCAGAGCCTTGATTTTCAACATTTGAACTTGGTTTGTCATTCAAAGAGTGTTCATTGGTCCCATTTCCCGTTGAAGAAGCATGCTGTTGTCTTGATTTAATTTTATTTTTATTGATAGCATCCTTCCATGAAGAGATGATCCTCTTGACATATTTTGAAATTTCAGGATTGGTAGATTTTTTGAACTTATTGACCTCTACACCAACTTTAGTCTCTCTAAGTAATTTTTCAGTTGGAACAACATCTTTTTCCAATGATTTCAAAATTTCCAAGACTGCTTCATCGTTACTCTTGGATTTTTCCAAATTCTTCACGAGAGTAAGAACTTCCTTGGCATCCATCTCTATAAAATATGTGAACAGATATAACAATATATAACGTCTTTTATAGACACAAATAACACTAGAAACTACACAGATGAATAGCTGTTTGACATTCATTTTATAGTAAGATTTGATGTTTTCAATAAGAATTTTTCAGTCAAATTTTGTTCAAATATCATGTCACTTTCAACGTCAATTTTTTCAATATCGAAAATGAAAAATCATCGCAGATTCAATCAAGAATATAACAATTGTAAGGACTATGGAGTTCGCCTGGAAGAGAGTTAACGAGTGGATTACTGGTGTGTAATGAATAGCAATAATAGCAACAATAGCAATAATAATAATCCCCCATCCAGAATAGTGTATTTGGGTTCGATTCCTTATGATCAAACTGAACAACAAATCTTGGATCTTTGTAATAATGTGGGACCAGTTGTTAGTTTAAGAATGATGTTTGACCCACAGACAGGTAAATCCAAAGGGTATGCGTTTATTGAATTTAAAGATTTAGAATCAAGTGCTTCTGCAACAAGAAACTTGAATGGTTATCAATTAGGTTCTAGATTTTTGAGATGTGGATATTCTAGTAATAGTGATATAACCTCAACAGGTAGCAATAGTAATATGATTTCTGGTAGTACGGTAAATTATGATAATGATATGCTTAATAATAACTCAAAATTCGCAGATCTACCAACTGGCATTGATGTTAATATTAATATGACTACACCAGCAATGATGATATCAAGTGAATTATCAAAATTAAATAAGAAGAAACAGTTGGAACTTTTAAGGACATTTCAAGATTGGGCAAGGGAAAATAATATTTTATGTAAGAATCTTTTATCAGAATATCCACAATTAACCTTTGTTATAGCAGAATTATTATTAACTAATGGTATAGCAAAAGTTGATGATTTGACACAATTAGCTTCTTCAAGTAATCAAAATGTTAATAATGATAAAATAAATAATGAAAATGGTGATTCTTTATCAGAAGATCCAAAGATAAAATTAAGACAAAAAGAATTATTAAAGCATGTACTACAATTGAATGACAGTGAAATTTCAATCTTACCCGATAATGAAAAGATGACATTATGGGATTTAAAACAAAGAGCTATGAAGGGTGAATTTGGTACACTAGTTTAACTTATATAATAAAAAAAATGAATACTATACATTATCTTTTGATGACATTATATGATTAATCATTTGCTGTTTGATTTCAAAATATTGTTCTTTACAAATTTCAATAATCTCCATTAGCTTATTAACATCAAGAGAATTACCATTATCCTTCCAAACACCAATAACTTCAGTACCATTCTTATTAAAACAAATCACATTATCATCAACAAATCCACTTGCGGCCATATCCGATATTTCAACATTAGCATTAACTAAACTTAATACAATACTCATTATTATATATGGAATATACCATGTTAAATCTGTAACTTTCTCAATATTTAAATTAACGAAAATATCAATGCCAGCCTTTGGATATTTCTCTAAACAAACAAAACTTTCTAATACGTTAACTAAGAATGCACTCAATTCTTTCAATTCACTATTTGCAAATAATTCGCTCTTAATAATGACATTGACAAGACAACGAGATTCAAATAAATTGGAACGAGTAGATCTTGGACCATATACTGAACTCAAGATTGATACATCATCTGTTTCTATAATACAAGAGCCATTACTATTCGATGTTAAACCTGTCTGAATACGTGGATTTATGATAAATTCAGGCTTTTGAAATGCAGTCTGAGGTTTTGCTTCTTTTGTCACTTTTGGAAACGCTAATGGTTTAGCTTCAGCTGGACCTAATATCCTTCTTCTATCCTGAACATTCATCGCTACTTACTTGTTTTGCCTTTTCTATCCATTCGATGAGACAGCTGAAATTTTTTTTTATATATAACAATGGAAAGTTTTCTTATTTTTCGATGCCCAGACAGATTTACTTTAAGGTCTAAGAAAATGTTGATAAAGAATAAAGATACGATCATATATTATTTATATAAGCTTCTTAATAAGGTTCTGGTGGTTCGCTCTCTAATTCTTGTAATCTGAGTCTTTCTAACTCCTGTTTGTCTTCTGTGTGAGAAGTTATTATGGTATTTGGTTTCGCTGATGATGATGATGAATATTCAGGTACAGGTTGTTCATTTTTATCTGGATAAGAAGATAACCAATGATTCAGATCGTATGCTATTTGTCTTGGTTCAGCACTGTCAAGTTGTGATTCAGATGCCAATATGGACGTTGTTTCAGAGTTTGAATTTGTTTCTATTACTCCTGATTCATTTTCTTCGATTTTCTTAGTTGTACCAACAACTATCTCAATTGACATTCCAGTCACATTTCTTAATCCTTTCAAATTCTCAACGTTAACCATATCCTTGTACGAAATACTTGACTCATTGGTTTTAATTTCATTTGTTTCTTGTTCAACAGGGGTTCCGTTGTTATTACTCACTAATGTTAGCACTTTTCTATGTATACTTTTCTCTAAATCAACAACTTTTTGTCTAGTGGATCCATTATTGTTGTCATCATCATCATCGTCTTCTTCCTCTATACCACCACCAATAATTTTATTGGATTCAGTATACACCAAATTATTTCTCGATAAATTGACAATAACTTCAACATAATACTGAAAACTGAATAGATTATTTGCACTACTAAATGTTGCAAAGGCATCCAATGGAACCTTCAGAAGGGCTGTCGTTGTACATTTCATTGTAACTGGGTCTATATACAATGGGGATACCATTTGACAAATATCTTTTCTAAATGTTTCTATTTGACTTGAATCAGAATCGTTGCCTTGACCAACTCTACAAATCCGTACCAAGGTAGTTATAATTCCAGCCATATGATAATAATGTTTATAATGTTCTATGCAAATTTTAATTGGAATTATTTCTCCTATTATGAATCCAGAGCGTGGCAATGTAACAGATATACTTACTGTTTTAATATTATTTGAATCATGATGCTCTGAGTTTGTTGAATTATTCGATGTACTTGTCAATTTGGTAAACATTGATGAGTTTGAATCTTCATTAGTTTTCCGTAGCGTATTTGTCGTTGTCGTTGATGATTGTAATACAACAGTTTTAGTCTTTGGTTTTGGTAAATTTGATACATCTAATGGGACGACAACTTTGAAATCAACCTCACAACGAGAGATTGGTGGCTTTTCAAACTGATTAGGTCCCATAGATTCTAATGAACATTGAAGATAATAATTTATTGAACCTCTTTCAAATTTTATTGAACTGAAAAGTTTCTTGTTTTTAGGTATCTTTATTCTAAATGGAAATTTATGTATACCCTTTGTCAACCCATTTATTACCTCGTTATCAACATTTGGGTCAATACTAGAATCTGAACCATAAAGATATGTTGATCTATCTAATAATTTTACAGTTCTTTTATTGAGTAAAGTATGTGTTGTACCTTTAGTTCTAACTTTAATTTCACATATTAAAGCTAATCTAATAGCTAAATTTTCTGTATCCTTTCTAATTTCAACAACTGTTTCACCAGAGATATGTTCATTTGGTTTCCAAAATCTATGAGGTTCATCTAAATCAATATGAAATTGACGAACAAGACTTGAAGAAGGTAAATGTAACGAATCCTTCTTCAATTTTTGTTTATTTGGATCATTTTTCTTCAATAACCTCAATATAGACATACTTTTGTCGACTTCTTCTCGAATATTCATTATTGAACAAAGCAAGATTCTTCTTATTCAATAGATAAAAAAATATTTTCTTGGCAAAAACTCAAACTCATTAGGGCTTTTAAGTAAGCAAGATTTAGATTTCGAAAATCGAGTATAATAAGAGAAGTTTTGAATGATTTTAATATACAAAATAGTTTTTATTATTTACTAAATAATTTTTTAATCGAAGGTTTTCTTATTACCAGAAAATTCTGCAGTGTTTCTTGATCTACCTAATGGAGAAGAATTGGCACCGGTTTGTTTATAAGATGGTCCACCAAAACCACCACGAGAACCACCACGACCACCACGACCACCGAAACCACCTCTTCTATCACCAAAACCACCACGACCACCACGAGATCCACCACGACCACCAAAACCACCTCTTCTGTCATTATTTTGTGGTCTTGGTGTAGAATAATCTAATCTAACTGGTCTATTATCGATATATTCACCTTGAGCACCAGCTAAAGCTTTCTTTGCATCATCAATTGAAGCATATTGAACATAACCAAAACCCTTTGGTTGTTCAGTATCTGGATGTGTTGGAATTCTAACAGAAATAATTTCACCAAATTTACCAAATACTTCATATAACATATCTCTATCAGCATTAAATGATAAATTACCTAAGAAAAGTGTATCAGATGGTTCAGATTCAACATCACCGAATGATTTAGCACGATCAGCACCATTATTACCACCAGCAGGTTTTGATGATGCCATATCAACATTAATTTCTCTACCATCAATTTCTTTACCTTGCATTTCCTTTAATGCCTTTTCAGCAGAAGCTTTGTTAATAAAATCAACATAACCATAACCTCTTGATCTATCAGTACCTCTTTCAAGAATAACTCTAGCACCAGTGACACCACCACATTTTTCAAATTCGTTCTTTAACCATTCGTCATCAACAGACCAAGATAATCTACCAACAAAAAGGGTAGCTGGTTCTTCTTCAGTCTTTGGTTTCTTGGATTCAGTTTCTTCAGATTCTTCATCATCAGCTTTACGTTTTTTATCGGAAGATTCTTCAGATTTTTCAGATTCAGATTCAGCTTCAGCTTCAGATTCAGAGTCAGAAGAAGAGGAAGAAGAAGAAGAAGAAGAAGTAGTAGATTCTTCCTTCTTTTTCTCTTCTTCTTCATCATCAGAAGAATCAGAAGAAGAAGAATCGTCCTTCTTAGTTTCTTCTTCATCAGATGAAGAAGATTCAGAATCGGATGAAGAGGATTCAGAATCAGATGAAGAGGATTCTGAAGAAGATGATGAGGATGATGATGATTCTGAAGAAGAAGAAGAAGAAGAAGAAGAAGATGTAACTGATTTTTCTTCAACCTTCTTGGAATCTGACTTGGAGGATTTCTTTGATGTAGTCTTAGCCATTGTATATAATTTGATGATAGGATACGTTTCTAAGATAAGATTGAGAATAAAACAAGACAAGAATTATACTAAGAGAATACAAATTATATCAAAGGGAATTCATTTATAAATGAAAATTTCAAAGTGAAAATTTTCACAAACTTTAAAAATCAGCGATGAGCATTGAAAAAAAGAAAAAATGAAAAGTTTTGTAGTTGTTTTGTAGTGGTGTAAGGATTAATAATAAGCATTTTATTGGTTATTTGATAGTCAAAGTGATGGTTTGGATCGGAATGGAAGAGAATACGTGATTTGGTGACTTTGGTAATGGGGGAGACCAGATTGTACGAGAATGAAACCGTTGGAGCTTTTGTAATTTTGTCATACAGTTAGTGAGATCTGAAAATGAATACTTTATTTGTACAGTTGTATGAAACACTCTGATGTAACCCTACGGTTTAGCAAAATAAAAGGGTTTGCCAAATACATCAGTGACCACTTTTTAGTGTGATCTAGTTGTAATGCATTCACCTGATCTCCTTCAAATTTAAAAGATATAAATATCATACAATTTAATATCTTTTTTCAAATAAATAAGAAATGAATTTAAACAAAATTAAATTCTGTCTAATTCAGTTTATGGATAGTGGGAACTGAATTTTCGATCGAATATGGACAATAGCTGGACGTTTATAGAAATAAATCAGAAACGGTGGCTGTTCCATTTACTATATTTAATTGTCTCTGTAGATTTTATATAAATACAAAGTGAAATAGTAAATGGTAACAGACAGAAATAATGAAATAAATTTGTCAAATTTCTCATCTTACATAGATGAGATGAATAAAAAGGAACTGGTTATTATTCACGAAATGAAACGGATGTGTAACAATAACTTGTAGTGAAACCTTAGTGTGACATTTAATAAAGGTAATAATTCGATGCAAGGTATCTTGACATTTTTATTCTCGACATAAATCCCTCGGTTGGTTGTAATATCTTCAGTGTCTTATTTCATCATCTCTCTGCTCCTTAGATATACTGCACTAATTTGTTTACTCATTGGATGGCGCAATACCATTTCCTTCATCCAAAACAGATAAAATATTTTTCAAAAGTACAGAATTTCCATAAAAGACTAGTCACATCATTTGGGTCTTCCCCTATTTGATTGAAAGAGGTTTTTAGTTTAAACGTTTGATTGTGTAAAATCTACTCTAAACCTTTAAATTTTACAAGTTAATATGGTTCCGTGGTCTAGTTGGTTATGGCATCTGCTTAACACGCAGAACGTCCCCAGTTCGATCCTGGGCGAAATCATATATTTTTTGATCTTATTTGATCATTACAATTGAATGTATGGGAAGTGATATACGTATATTGAGAAAACTCATTGGCCTATATAAGAGAGATAGAAGTAATATGTATTGTCTCTTTACATATATTGGTGTAACTTTTAATATGCGATATCTATTATAGCATTTTCAAAATCTTGATTATATGCTTTTGGGAACGGTTTCAAAGATTCAAATTGAGAATTACCAAGACAATCTATCAATTGATCTAAATTTGGTAAACATGACCAAACATAACCTAATTCTTTAAATTTATTTGCAATTTGTTGTTGATGATTATCCATCAACGTATCATTCACTACAACTATTAATCTTTTATTCAATCGTAAAGAATCCAATAGAGATCCTGTTCCAGCATGAGAAATAACTAAATCTGCATATTTAATTATAATATCTTGTATATTACAAGAATATTCAATTCCAATAATTTCAAAATTTTTATCCTCAACAAACCAATGACCAGCAATTGTATTACAACCTAATTCGTTAGCAGTCAATGAAGGAACTACTTCAGTATGTAAATCTTTAGCACCTTTTCTATTAAATTCTTGTGTATAACCTTTACCAAATTGTACAATCATTCGATTATATCCACATTCAACACTACTACTAATAAACAAATCATCCAGAACACAATCAATCAATCCAGGAAATGGTACAGTAGCACCACAAGTAACAAATATACTCTTAGACATCTTCACTATTCATCGTGTATTCGATACCTTTGGACAGGGTCACCTTTCGCAAAAGTTTCACTTTTTCTCTTCATAGGAAAATAGTTGAAAATAAAGAAAATGGTGGCAAAAATGAACAACTTTATGAACATTTAAACCACTGGTAAACCCATTAAAAAGAGATTAGAATGACTGCAATTGCACAGAAATTACCATTAGAGAGTCACGAAGGTGGTATTAGACCATATTTTGAACAAAAAATTCAAGAAACTGAGTTAAAGATACGTTCCAAAACGGATAATTTAAGAAGATTAGAGGCACAAAGGAATGCATTGAATGAAAGAGTACGTTTTATTAAGGATGAATTGCGTTTGTTGCAAGAACCAGGTTCGTATGTTGGTGAAGTTTTAAAGGTTGTTTCTGATAAAAAGGTACTTGTCAAAGTACAACCTGAGGGTAAGTATATTGTTGATGTAGCCAAAGATATTAATGTTAAAGATTTGAAAGTCTCTCAAAGAGTTTGTTTGAAAAGTGATTCTTATATGTTACACAAGGTATTGGAAAATAAAGCTGATCCATTAGTGTCATTAATGATGGTAGAAAAAGTACCAGATTCAACTTATGATATGGTTGGTGGATTAACTAAACAAATTAAAGAAATAAAAGAAGTTATTGAATTACCTGTAAAGCATCCCGAATTATTTGAAAGTTTAGGTATTGCTCAACCAAAGGGTGTTATTCTTTATGGACCACCAGGTACTGGTAAGACATTATTAGCAAGAGCTGTTGCTCATCATACTGATTGTAAATTTATCAGAGTTAGTGGTGCAGAATTAGTTCAAAAATATATTGGTGAAGGTTCACGTATGGTACGTGAATTGTTTGTAATGGCAAGAGAACATGCACCATCAATCATATTTATGGATGAAATTGATTCTATTGGTTCAAGTCGTGTTGAAGGTGGATCTGGTGGTGGTGATTCTGAAGTTCAAAGAACAATGTTAGAATTATTAAATCAATTAGATGGATTTGAAACATCAAAGAATATTAAAATAATTATGGCAACAAATAGGTTAGATATCTTGGATCCAGCTTTACTTAGACCAGGTAGAATTGATAGAAAGATCGAATTTCCACCACCAACAGTTGCTGCAAGAACAGAAATTCTAAGAATTCATTCAAGAAAGATGAATTTGACAAGAGGTATTAACCTCAGGAAAATTGCTGAAAAGATGAATGGTTGTTCCGGTGCTGATGTTAAAGGTGTCTGTACAGAAGCAGGTATGTACGCTTTAAGAGAAAGAAGAATTCATGTCACACAAGAAGATTTTGAACTCGCTGTTGGGAAAGTTATGAATAAAAATAATGAAACTGCTATATCAGAAGCCAAATTGTTCAAGTAAATCCTCATGTTTACACAAATATATAGTCTAATGCACATTGAAAACTAGTTCAACACTCAATCATTCTAGTCAATATCGTTACTTGATAACTGTTTAACTCGTTATTCGTATCACGTTTGACGAATTTCGGGTACAAAATAACAACCCAACATTAAAATATTTAAAAGACGGGATTCTTTCTAGTGGCAACAGCAGTTTGTTTCTTAACAAAGTCTTATTTTAAAGGACAAGATAAGAACAGCTATACTCCATTGCATATTTCTTGAGTAATATAGTACCGATCGCTATCCCATTTTTATCTATTTGAGCTTTTTTTGGGAAGAGATTGACGATTTTTGAGAGATACAACCCCTTCCAAGAAGAAGTACCCTAAAGAATCAAACAATTTTAGTTTATCTCCTAGCATTTTATATCATAGCATATCAGAGAGAGAAATATTCTTACAGTCAATGACTGAACAAACTGAGAGTTCTAAAGGACTTAAACAACCAAAATCGGCCTCCTCAAGCACGGGATCCAGTGGCAACTCTGATTTAAATAAAATGAAGAGTAATAATTTTAGTGACAATATCATAAATAACTCACATCATACTTATCAGTACCCGAACAATAACTTGGGTTATTCTAAGGGCAATCAAGGTGATAATAGCTATAATAACAAATCATATCAACAACGAAATCAAAATAGATACAATAATCCTAATGTTAATAGGTATAATAATTCAAATTCTCAATATTATAACAGTATGAATGGTAATAATAAATACTCGAGTAATACTTCTCGTTCGAGTTCAAATGGTTATAATAAAGGTAATAATAGAAATCAACCAGCTGTTGGATGGCAAAATTATTATATGGCTCCAATGTATTATATGCCAGGTATGCCAAATGGTATACCTATTGATATGTCACAATTTCAACCACAACCACAACAGCAACCACAACAACAACAGCAACAACCAAGAGAACAAAGAACTAAGGGTACAACTTTAACCAATGAATTGAGTCCATCTCCACAATTATCTGTTCCATCAAAAAAGATTGAAATTACAACAAAGACAGGCCAAAAATTAGATTTGAATGCTATTCATAAACGTAAAGAATTGATAGATGTAAAGGATATGGTCTCAGAACAAAAATTATCAAAATCTTCTACTCCTGAAATTACCCCAGTTAGTCAAAATCATAATATTGAAGTGACCAAGACACCAACACCTATAGTATCAACTTCAGAGACTGTCATTGAAACAAAGGAGTCAGATGCTGAAAAGACCAAAAGATTGTTTTTGGAACAAGTTAGATTACGTAAATTGGCAAGAGATAAAGCCAAGAATCAAAAAGAAGAACCAAAAGAAGAACCAAAAGAAGAACCAAAGGAAGAACCAAAATTAGAATCTCAACCACTGAAATTAGTCAAACATGTCACTTTGGAAGAACCTGTAATATCATCAGAAGAAGACAAAGAAAATCTCGAAGATACAATAACACAATCAAAACCTTTAACTTTTGCAGAAAGATTAAAGTTACATCATAATGAAGAACAAACAAAAACCATCGAACCACCGGAAACTTCAAAAGTTGATGAAGATGAAGCTGAAAATGAAAATGAAAATGTTCTTGAGACAGCTTCTCATGAAGATATAGATGAGACTTCGGAACCAGAAGAAGCTAAAGCTATTGGGGTTGATGATTCTGGTTTAAATATCTTCCCGGAAGGTTCGAAATTGAATATGACACAATTATTGCAAAGATTAAATAAAGTTAAACCAATTGAAGATATCTTTGAATTTAATTATCCTAAATCAATCGAATCTCCAGATCCCAAATATAGAAAATCTCATATCAAATACACTTATGGTCCAACTTTTCTTTTACAATTTAAAGAAAATTTGAATCTAACTCCGGATTCAGATTGGATTAGAACAGCCAAGTCTAAAATTGTTATTCCAGCAGGTATGGGCGGTCAAAGTAAATCACAAAGACCAAGGGGAGAAAGTGCCAGATTCGGTGGAACATTTAATAGAAACGTTTCATCAAGAAATATTGATGGTAGAGCTAACTCTAGAACTTCTTCAAAGAGACAATCTAGAAGATTCGATGATAGAAAATCAAACAGAGCATCTACTGGTTACACTTCAAGAAAAGATCGTGAAAGGTCAGGTATGAATGATGGTTACGGCGAAAGAAGACAATCTGTCGGAGATTCTAAAGTGAAAGAACCTGTTGCACCATTTGTACCAAGTGCTAATAGATGGATTCCAAAATCAAGAGCAAAGAAAACAGAAAAGAAATTGGCTCCAGATGGTGTTACTGAATTACTAGATAGTGACGACGTTGAAAGAAGAATGAAATCATTATTAAACAAATTAACTTTAGAAAAATTTGATGCGATTTCTACTGATATTATCCAAATAGCAAATCAATCTCAATGGGAAACTGATGGCTCTACATTAAAGGCTGTTATTGAAGAAATATTCTTAAAGGCTACTGATGAACCATACTGGTCCCAAATGTACGCACAATTATGTGGTAAAGTTGTTAAAGATTTAAATTCAGATATTCATGATACTGAAAATGAGGGTAAGACTGGTCCAAAGTTGGTTTTACATTATTTAGTCGCTAGATGTCATACGGAATTTGAAAAGGGTTGGACTGATAAATTACCAACCAATGAAGATGGTTCACCAATGGAGCCAGAGATGATGTCTGAAGAATATTATGAAGCTGCTAAAGCCAAAAGAAGAGGTCTTGGTTTAGTTCGTTTTATCGGGTTCTTATACCGATTAAATCTACTTACAGGTAAGATGATGTTTGAATGTTTCCGTAGGTTAATGAAGGATTTGAATGATAACCCCTCTGAAGATATATTAGAATCTGTGGTAGAACTATTAACAACTGTTGGTGAACAATTCGAAACCGATACCTTCAATGCAGGCAAGGGTGTTTTAGAAGGTTCTGTCTTACTTGATAGTTTATATGAAGTGATAACGAAGATTGTTGAAGATGGTGAAGTTTCAAATAGAATTAAGTTTAAATTAATTGACATAAAAGAACTTAGAGAAGATAAAAGTTGGAATAGTGAAAAGAAGAATGCTGGTCCAAAGACTATTCAACAAATTCATGATGAAGCTGAGAAGGCACAGGCTGCAAAAAACAACTCTAGAGGTAACTCTAGACGCCCAAATAACAGCAGCAGTTCGTATGGATTTACTGGTAGCAATAATAGAAGTGGATTCTTTGACAAATCAAATAGGAACTCCAATTCTTATTCCAACAATCCTCGAAGTAATACTTACAATAGGAGAGATACCTCTAGGAATGGATCATATCCTTCCGGTTCGAATGCCAATAGATTTAGTAATCAAAGAGGCTCAACAAAGGAGGAACCACATCGCCCAACTCCTAGCAATAGATTTGATGCTTTAATGCATGCTCACGGGGATGATTAATTGCATACTTCTAAGTACTAAAAAAAAATTTAATGATCACCCCAATGAAACGCCTCTATTTTCATCTCTTTATTACGTCCTTTTGTTTAATTATATTTCGAAGGTACTAGTTGTTAATAGAGTTAAAGTACCGTTATAAACATTTATATACCTGTATTTATATATCGATTATATTAGCATTTTTTTCCACTTGAAATATACTTTGTTTTAATATCAGTTTAGGTTTCATCATCAACTTTGACTTCCTCGAGAAGTTTACGTTGTCTTTCCAAACCTTCTTTTATCTTTCTTTCTCTTCTTTCCTCTTTTGTTTCTTTGAGTTCATTTCTACTCGATGGTATTACAGCGACGTTGACCATTTCCTTATCAATCTTATCAGACAATTGTTTTATTTTTCTTGCATTATCATCAAATTTAGTCAATGTTAAATTATCAAGTAATTTAATATATCTCAATGAAACAAAGGATTTTAGTTCATTTGTGGCTTCGTCAAGATAACCAATTGGAACATCAAGTTTAATATTAATTCTAATGGCTACAATATTATTAGAACCAATACCACTTTCTCTAAAGCCACACGACATGGCGACATTGTATAGATTTGATGCAGTTGAAAGATCTCTACATTTTACATGTAAGATGAAGGGCTCATATTTATATAAAATATATCTGACTGAACCATCCAATTCTGAACTATCCTCTAAATCCTTGTGAAAAATTATCTTAGCATCACCGACTAATTTATTTATCCAACCAGTAACTTTATCACTGTCATGTGAAACATATAACCATCTTCCACCTTGTCCTTTCCCACCAACTTTGATGATGTCGTGATAATTTTTAGCACCCTCAACAAAAACACTAATTCTTCCAGAACACGACGATGTAGTGATCATATCATTGTGTGAATTGATCAAATTCATAATAGGTATACATAGCTCATCGATAGTACCTTTTGGTGATAGATCCGGCCCTGTTGAATTGATCTCGGCTAAAATAGAGGCTTTTTTCTGATCAAATGGATTTTGTACAGACATCTCAATGCTAATGTTGATATATAAAATAGACTGAACCTACAATTAACTATAATTTATTGTCTAACTTATTCCATTTTACATAAGAGATGAGCTTCAAAAAATTAAATCTTGAAAATTTCAAGATTTTCAGATTCAAAAAAAAGAACAAATGAAGCACTCAACCTGGGGGTCGAACCCAGAATCTTCTGATTAGAAGTCAGACGCGTTGCCATTACGCCAGTCAAGCTAAATTTCTCAAAAAAGTAGTAAAGAAGAGAGCACCTCACCTTATAGTAGAACCTGATGTTAAAAGTGCTGTCAGTTCCTGTTAGAGATAAGTCACACCATATTTAGTGCTGAAATGTGCTAAAACACCTTTACATACTTATAGGTCTTTCACTGCTCAGAGACAGTAAGCGGGATGCATTTAAAATGTGAAAAATTCTCATAGAAAGTAATCTCAATAAGCTGTAACTGTTGGAAATAAAGTGTATTGAAACACATTATATCGTTTAAAAGCACATTTATATATCATTTGTGTGCGCTGACACGTTGAACGGTAAACGTCGAGAAATGAAAATTTTCGACATAAGAAAAATAATATTGATAATTTGTATAACATTATATATCTTTTATAGTTTAAAAGACCAAGCAGGTACTAAGTAAAAATGACTGACCACATCTCTGATAGATCTAAAGTTCTTCAGTAACATTATTTTATATCTTTATAATTTGCAAAGAACTAACACATTTTAAACAAGAACTGTTAGATTACACCTCCAATGCACAGATGTTTATTGGTTTCATTACTTTCACTTCGAATAGGTGATCTGTGTTATATTTAGGAAGTAGGTTTAAATGTCTCTTGGAACTTTATACAAGATATACGTTAATAGTAGATGGAAACTGACAGGAATGATGTATTGGAGTTGTCGAAATTCTCAATCTTACATATATAGAATGAAGAACTGGAAACAGACAAAACTTGTCGGAAGAGAAACACGAGTGAAGCATGCCTTGTAGTAACAAATTTGGAACCCTTAGTAGAGTAATCATTGAAAGCCATGAACAAAAGAAGTGCATAATAAAAATCGCTCATTGATCATATGGCATTGTCGGTATTTTGTGTGGACACTTCTATGTACAACAAATACTCTACTATTTTAGTTATCAGAAAAACATTAAATGGATTTTAAAGAATCCAGCAACGTTTGGTGTGTACATATAATGTCTATTATTAGGATCATCCCTTAAGTTATATTAATTTCTTGACTTTTTAGAATCTATATGAAGAAGTGCATATTCGGCCGAAGTGGCCCCAGCCAAATATCCGGCCGGGATCTGACGTTTTCCATTTTAACTTTCCGGCCGAGATCTGATACTCTTTCTTTCAACTTTCTCGAAAAGTCACCAAGATGGCCTTAACTGGGGAACAGATCTGAGGGGGTACAGACTTGAAATGCTTCCTTGAAAAATCGGTTCTTATTTTATTTCACTTACATAGAAAAATTATCAATTTATCTAATACTGGCCAAACTCCAATGAACCCATATAATCCATAAAAAGCTCGTGATATGTTTTTTACCACATGAAGTTTTTTGGTTGATATGGTTCTTCCAGATATTTCATTTCTTCTTCAGTTAATTCAACATCCAAAGCAGTTAAAGTATCATCAACTCTTTCAATAGAACTTAAACCAACAATTGGTGATTGTCCCTTAGCAATGACCCACGCTGTAGAGATAGCTGCCATTGAGACACCTTTTTTCTTGGATAGTTCTTCCACACGATTGATAATTTCTACTTCATTGGGTTTCAAATCTAATACGTTCCCAATTTTGAAAGTTGAATCTGATTTGGATCTGACTGAAGTATCTCTTTCAGAGGCAGGCCTACATAAGATACCACGTTGATTTGGTGACCATGGTGTTAAGGCAATATTATGTCTCTTACAGAAAGGGATCATATCACGTTCATCTTCTCTGTAAAGTAAATTGTAACATGATTGCATATTAATAAATTGGAACCAATTGTATTTATCAGCAACGTATTGCATCTCTGCAAATTGTGTTGGACACATTGAAGAAGCACCAATGTATCTAACATCACCTCTCTCGACAACATCATTCAATGCTTTCATTGTTTCCTTAATTGGCGTATCATTATCAAATCTATGAATCTGAAGGACGTCAATATATGTACCTAATCTTTCTACTGAGTTGGTAACACCTTGTAAGATGTGTTTACGAGATAAACCCATTTGATTACTCAATTGTAATTGTTCACTTTCTGTAAATTTCCAAGGACCTGCATTTATTTCCATGGATTCATCAACTGGGAAACGGATCTTGGTTAAAATAACTACTGTTTCTCTGTTGATATTATAATATTTCAAAAATTCACCTAACAAACGTTCACTTTGACCATTGGAGTAGACATCTGCAGTGTCAAAAGTACGTAAACCTTTATCGTAACAATGTTTCAAAATTGAAAAAACTTTTTGTTTATCACCTTCTACCCATTGAGACCAATTATTTGAACCATAGGACATACAACCTACGATGATTGGTGATATTTTGATACCTGTATTACCGAACTTAATTTGTTTAACTAAAGACATGTGTTGGTGGTGATGATATGAGTCTTTTGAAATAATAGAAAGATTTGTCCTGGTCCTTGCTTTATATATGAATTATTAAAAAGGTTTTTCGGCCGAGTAGTCACTATTATATTGAATTAAAAGCACAATAAGTTCTCGGCTGAAAACATCTCGGCCGAGAGAAAAAGCTTATTAGATAAGGTATTGATAAAAACAATATTATTAGAACAGATATGTTTTTTTCCCCTAAATGTATATAGAGAGAGACCATCAGGCAATCACTAAGAAGTCTATTTGAAAGATGTCCTGAAAGATGTCAAAGCAAAATGTAAAGACTTGTCTTGATTTGAAAGAAAATTTTAACCGATGACCGGAGATGACAAGAGGGAAGGGGAGCTGAAAATTTGTTTCAATTTATTATATTCTTAAACTTTCTTTTCAAAACTATTTGATACTGAATCCCTTTCGATTATAGAAGATCTATCCTTTCAGTCGATAAATTACTTAATCTACCTCTTGATCTTGGTAATAAGTTCAATGATTCATAAAAACTAGCTGTTCTTAATTAACAAAATGATAATTTGATCTTCCTATTTAATGATTTGTGTACTAAAATGAGGGTTGAAAAATTATCTGTTAAGAGAATATAAGCACAAGTAATGACTCAGCAACGGTAAAGAAGCAGAAAGAACAAATCTGTTGAAATTTACCACGCTCAATAATAACAGATTATAACAGGGTCATACTTTTGACATGTTGCTACAGCATTTGACCGACAATTTCACAACCAGCAGCTTTACCAGAAATAATATCAGCAGGAACATCTTCCACAAATATGATTACTTAACTCTGGATGTTCAAATTAAAAAATTTATTATTGACATTAAAACAAATTCATCGATGACAGGACCAAAAGAAAGACGACAGATTCAAATGAACCACCAAATAAGAAACAAAATTTCGATTTACAATGTTTTCACAACCCATTTTATAAGTTAATGATATTCAAAATAGTACAGTTTTTTGTTGTTGTACATAACGGAACCATAGAGGATATAAATAATGTCATCTGATCAACAGAGCGATTTTACCGAGGTAAAAAAATTTTCTCTTTTTATGTTATCTTTATAAGATGAAAGTGTTTGGCAAATCTATTTTATATTATTTTACTGGATATTACACGATTCAGGCTTGGACATTATAGTGTCTAAAATAATAGTTTACTGGATTGGTTTTATTATACAATATTATACAATATTATACAAATTATACTAAGTAATTTTATTCTTTTTTCAATTAAATTTTCGTCTCTTTGAAGATTTTCACCTTTGCGTGCGACAGATTTGTCTGGCACAAGGCAGAAAATATTCTTGCTACTAAAAACAATGGTAATTACTCTGTAATTTCCAGCAGTTACTAAAACAACGGTAATTACTCTGTAATTTCCAGCATATTTTTGTCTGTTACCATTTACTTAACTATTTTATACTTTATATAAAGTGCCCAGAGATATATAAATCTACTTTTTGTTACAATTTTTATTCTACCAAACGACACGAACTCAAGTATAAGTGATGGAACACCTGAAATTCTGACTTAGGTCATATCTGTATTACCTTCGGAAGAAACAGTACTAAAAAATTAACCTGTGTATTGTTTTGAGGTTAATATCAAGTTAAACTATCAACAGAATGAAGCCCAAGTCCAATTATGAAGGAATACTATCAATTATATGATTATTATCAATGTTTTACATTGTTTTGTGTCATACCCTTTTAAGGAGAATTAAGGGTATTTGAGGAAAGGACACAATAAGAAAAACAACTATATAAAGCGATGACTTATTATAACTTATTGATTACATACATTACATAAGAATACGGATCATATTTTTATTACTTAATTATACTACAAAGATAATCTTAACCATCAGACTATTGGAAGTAAGCTTTACGGACCTTATTTCACATTATTATAATTAATTATTAAAACTATATCTTTAACCAGTGTATTGATTCAGACTAAATTATAATAGTAATTTAGTCTTAGAATAGTGACCATAATTCTAGTATTAGAATTATGATATCTTTAGTTGAATTAGAATCAATACTGTTTTAATATTGACCAATTAAAAGAAGACACACGTGTTAAGCGTTATCGAGAAAAATAAGATATAAAAGACGAAGATATCTCAAATATAACTACTTACATAATACATAACAAGATATACAGAATATACATTTAAATTATTATACTATAAAAGATAAATCACTAATACTGATTATTGGAGATAGACTTCACGGGACTCTATTTCAAACTTACTATAATACTTTATTTAACATTCTACAAATAACCCTGGCCAAAACAATACAAAAATATATTTTTGTTAAGCTTAAAAACAACAACCAAATCAACCAACTTATTATTTAAATGTCAGACTTAACTACTAAAGTTTCAGAACTTGATATCTCCTCCAAGGAGACAAGAAAGGATGTCAGTGAACTCAAGGACTCCATGCAAAAAATTATGTCTCAGTTAAATGTTCTATCAGAACAAGTGATGGCGATTAAACAAAGAGAAGAGGCTACTTTTCAACAACAACAAGACATTGCCAAAGAAGAAACAACTACTAAACAAGAACAAGATAATATCAAAGAAGAAGACTGTCAAGTTGATGCTTTATCCAATACTGCAAAGGCTGTTCCTGAAGTAAAAGAACCTAACGCCAAACCAAAAGACCTTTTGAAAACGAAAGAAACTATTTTGAGGTCTACAGGTAACGGGATGAAAGAAATTGAAGTTCCTGGACAGGATTTCATCCAAACCGTAGATGAAGTCAAATCAGGGTGTGATCCACCTCATGAGTCTAAAACTTCCCAACTCCTTTTGCGCACCAGCCAAGTCGCTAATGCCAATATCTCTGCCCCTGATAGTGATCCACCTGGTAACTTATCCCCCTCGACAACCGGTAACACACCAGGCACTACTACTGATACTCCAGCAACTGAATCAAATGACTCTAACGATCACGACTTCTTGATCACGAATGTCACTCAGTTGTCTTTCCCACAGCTACTAAAAATAAAGGAGATTATTATTACTCGCTCACCACATATTCCAAAGAATCTAGCCCAGATTATTTCTCAGTTTTCTGTTCAAGATGAAATCTTATTTGTGATTCTAGAAAGAAATTTGTATGCTGTTATTACCGATCATGATTACTGGGAACGAGCCCGGACGTTGCATGAGCGTTTTCACTGCACGCATCGTGTTTTAGGAGTTATGTTAACAGCTGAGAGGATATGGAATCCCAATCGTGATTTAATCCATCTAGATGTAGTAAGAAACTGCCGTCACTGCGAAGTTTTTGAAAAATTTCGTGATTTACCTGCTGAATTGCCAAGTTTAAGTCGTATTCCAGTCTTTAGTCGTTGGCATCTTGATTTCGCAGGTCCGTTACCTACCGATAATGAAAATTCACACTTTGCCATAGCTGTTGATTATACCTCCAACTTAATAATGGTACTCCCAACAAAACAACAGGATTCAAAAACGGTGAGTAAACTTCTATCACAAATTTATTCAATGTTTGGCAAACCAAAAATGATAGTCACCGATAATGGTGCCCCGTTGACCAATGGATATATTCATGCCTTGGCTCAACGTACTGGTATCCGTTATGTACATAGTTCTGCTTATCACCCTCGTGGAAACTCTAAAGCAGAACGTAGTGTACAGATGGTAAAGGCTATTTTAAAACATTTGGAACCAGAAATGAGACATTGGTCAACAAACATTTTCTGGGCAGCCCATATTGTCAATAATATGAAAATGATGTATGGGTATGCTCCATGTGAGATTGCATTCGGAACCAAACCTGAAAAGATTAAAGACAACCTGATTTTAATACTACAACAAGTGGAAATAGATGGCAATTATACCAAAGATGTTACTCGGTTTGAACAGATAAAGAAAGGAACTACTACGTCCAAACACTTAGTGAACTAAAACGATTTTACTCAGCAAAACACTAGGTGCGAGGATCCTTCGAAGCCGCCGATATTTGTATTGATTCAGACTAAATTATAATAGTAATTTAGTCTTAGAATAGTGACCATAATTCTAGTATTAGAATTATGATATCTTTAGTTGAATTAGAATCAATACTGTTTTAATATTGACCAATTAAAAGAAGACACACGTGTTAAGCGTTATCGAGAAAAATAAGATATAAAAGACGAAGATATCTCAAATATAACTACTTACATAATACATAACAAGATATACAGAATATACATTTAAATTATTATACTATAAAAGATAAATCACTAATACTGATTATTGGAGATAGACTTCACGGGACTCTATTTCAAACTTACTATAATACTTTATTTAACATTCTACAAATAACCCTGGCCAAAACAATACACCAGAGCTCAAACAATACACCTGTTATCTCACGTACCCAACTACGCCATCTCGTAAACGACAAAATTAATTGGGAGTTTGGCCGAGTGGTTTAAGGCGTCAGATTTAGGTTTATTTTAACTTAAACATTCTGATATCTTCGGATGCGTGGGTTCGAATCCCATAGCTCTCACTAAATTTTTTTCAAATTCGGCCGAATTTCGTTAAAATTTTCACGTGCCATTTTCTGTATTTCCCACGGAGTTTTAACAATAAACAATATTTTGAAATGTGGTGGAAAAGACACACTTTTATAGTGGAAGAAAAATGAAAACTTCACAGTAAATTTGATATTACAATATAGTTAACTATAAGTTGATGATAATAAGGTGATGGATGATAAGAAGTTGTTAGTCATTTTTCTTGAATTGTGTAAAATATGCCTTTTGATGTTACGGCAATTGAGAGATATATAAAGGAGTTTTAATTTGAATTTTACACTTTTGTAAATATTTAAAAATGGTTCTCTTTTGATTCGATTCTCGAAGGTAAATAATATATAAGTTTATATAATGCCATCTCATTTTGATACTATACAATTACATGCTGGTCAAGAAAATCCTAGTGATAATGCTCATAGACCAAGAGCTGTACCAATCTATGCAACCACTTCATATTGTTTTGAAAATTCAAAACATGGTGCTCAATTATTCGGTTTAGAAGTACCAGGTTACGTTTATTCAAGATTTCAAAATCCAACACAAAATGTTCTTGAAGAAAGAATTGCTGCTTTAGAAGGTGGTGCAGCTGCTTTAGCTGTTGCTTCTGGTCAAGCTGCTCAAACTTTAGCTATTCAAGGTTTAGCTCATAATGGTGATAATATTGTTTCAACATCTTTTCTTTATGGTGGTACTTATAATCAATTTGCTGTTAGTTTCAAAAGATTTGGTATTGAAACTAGATTTGTTAAAGGTGATAATCCAGATGATTTTGAAAAATTGTTTGATGATAAAACAAAATGTGTTTATTTAGAATCAATTGGTAATCCTGCTTATAATGTACCGGATTTTGAAAAAATTGTTGCTGTGGCTCATAAACATGGTATACCAGTTGTTGTTGATAATACATTTGGTGCTGGTGGATTTTTTTGTCAACCAATTAAATGGGGTGCTGATATTGTGACACATTCTGCAACAAAATGGATTGGTGGTCATGGTACAACAATTGCTGGTCTTATTGTTGATTCAGGTAAATTTCCATGGTCAAATTATCCAGAAAAATTCCCACAATTTTCAAAACCTGCTGAAGGTTATCATGGTACTATTTATAATGAAGCTTATGGTAATTTAGCTTATATTGTTCATGTTAGAACTGAATTATTAAGAGATTTAGGTCCTGGTTTATCACCATTTGCTGCTTTCTTATTATTACAAGGTATTGAGACATTATCATTAAGATCCGAAAGACATGGTCAAAATGCTTTAGCGTTAGCCAAATACTTGGAGAAATCACCTTATGTTTCATGGGTTTCTTATCCAGGTTTAGAGACACATTCACATCATGAAAATGCTAAAAAATATTTATCTAATGGGTTTGGTGGTGTACTTTCATTTGGTGTTAAAGATTTACCAAATTCTGAAAATGAAACTGATCCATTTAAATTAGCTGGTGCTCAAGCTGTTGATAATTTAAAATTAGCATCAAATTTAGCTAATGTTGGTGATAGTAAAACTTTAGTTATTGCACCATATTTCACAACACATCAACAATTAAGTGAAGAAGCTAAATTAGCATCCGGTGTGACAAAAGATTTAATTCGTGTCTCAGTTGGTACTGAATTTATTGATGATATTATTGCAGATTTTCAACAGTCCTTTGAAACTATTTTCCAGGGTCAAGTTCCAAATTGATTAGGATCTGTCGATATAATGTAAATATTATTTTATACAATTAATCTAATTCAATTCGTCTAGAACTCATTATTTTAAGAACGTTTGAGAATGAAAGTTGGAATGGAAATATACTACTTCAAAAAGTTCTGTCAACAGCAGTCCATTACCATTTGGGTTGCATGGATTCACTATATGAAAAGAATGACAAGTTTAATTTTAGGTTTACACTACACAGATATCGATTTTTGAAATAATAAAAAATATTTGACCTATAGTTCAGTCTAGTAAGATTTGATCCAATTATCCTATTTGAGACACTAAAGTGGATGAAACTGGTGGGCCACTATTTGTGAATTCAAACTTTGATTCAAACTGAACATCAGAAAGAGAAATTTTGTTAGTCTAAAGACCAACAACATAAGAATAAACTCACCGTGCCTCTATTAACATATACAAAATTATAGAAATATGATATCCTCAATCACCATGGGTTTATACATTTTTTTAACCACTTGTACCTTGACTTGAATACTATTCGTACGGTGATGAACATTTTGCGCATCAAATATATAAAATTCTATACAATTAATATTATTTTTTTCAACCTTCTAGACATCTTTCCGTTCAAGGTGTCAGCACACATGTTACACTTGTGCTAAACAAATGGTAAAAATTTATTTTATGTTACACTACTCACTTAAACATTTTATACAACATAGTATGGTTCTACACTTATCTCGAATAATAATACCTTGGTTCTATTATATCCTTTTCAATGCAGTTCTTCTTCTGGATGAGTAGATTTTGTAAAAATTGCATTGTTTAAGGATGACATCGTGATTCAATTTAAAGTATTTGTAGAAGTTATTATGTCTATATTTATTGTTATAAAGATTCAGTTTTCTTAAAATATATATAATATAAAATGTAAATACAATTTCTACCGTTTCTAATCATCTGGATTATAGGTCTATTTATTTGAGATTTATTCCTTCGAAATGTTGGACGACACTTGATTAGTTTATTCTGCACGTTTGTAACAATTCACGCTGTTATGCAGGTAATCAAATATATCCGGTTCATCACATCTTCCGCGTTTCTGTAAAACATATGTAACAAACTTGATTTCTTAGAATAAACTGTAATGCAATAGTACCTTCTAATGTTAATTTACAGTTTCAGCAAGGCTATTAAAGCAGGTTTGAGTAAATGTTTTGTTTTCATTGTTAACTCCAACAACTTGTTTTCTACTTCAACAATCTTTAGCAATTAGTTGGAGGGTTGGCCGAGTGGTCTAAGGCGGCAGACTTAAGATCTGTTGGACGGTGTCCGCGCGAGTTCGAACCTCGCATCCTTCATTATTTTTTGGCTACTTTTGGTATCCTGAAATGAAATTTGGTAAATGTTCAACTGACATAAATTTTCCAAGACAAGCATACATTGAAAGATACTTGAAATAATAAAGAAACAAAAGTGAACTAAATAATCTAGAGACTTCACTAAGTTGTAACTATTATCACGAGTGTGATATCTTTGATCGGTTTCTACATTGATTCTTAAATTTTGGTGCCCCTTTTTCTTCAATTGTTGGCTATTATAGAACACAATTGAATTTCAAAGTGTAGGAATGAGTGGTTTAACCAATGAACAGATTGGGTTCTGCTTTATTTCTACTTATTATGAACGTATGAAAAATAATCCTTCCAAAATATATTGTTTATATTCGAATACAGCTGAATTGACTCATATTAAATATCAAAAGCAGTTCAAGACAAACTTAGATACGGTTAAAATCACTGGTAGAAATAATATTCATGATTTCTTTACGAGGCATAAAAAAGTTGTAACTAATATTATGATTAGATTAGATTCGATTGATTTTCAATCAATTGGTGAGACTGAAATTTTAATCGTGATCACTGGAGAACTCTTTTGGCCAGAGACTCCAACTTATAGGTTTGTTCAGACATTTATAGTCTCCTCCGTGGAAAATAATGACCAAATCTTCGAAATTATCAATGATATTATTAGATTTGTCCCAAATGAAACATCACTGATGAACCCATCAGTAATTGAAACTACCAAAGAAAATCAAACTTCAAAGAAATCTGTTGCTTTAAAGGAGAACCCATACAAGAAGAATGTTCAAACAGCTTCTTTTGTGCCAATGAAGGCTAAAATTCAAACGCAGGCACACCCACAATATCAAAATCCATATAATTGGACTCAATCGATAGGTCCCCATACAATAAATGCATATGGTCAACCATATCCAATGTACGACGCTCAACCTACTCATTATTATCAACCAAATAAGTTCAATAATTCCAATTTCAATAGGGACTTGAATGAAATGAATAATGATAGTTTTACGACAACAAAATAGTTCGTCACCCCATACACAAAAGACACATAACATGCAAAATGTATGATATGGAACTGTGACACCTACCCAGTGAGCCAGTTAATCACTGTTATCAATCGCATCACCACTATACCTCTCGGCAGATAATTCAAACGGCTTACTCATTCAATTGGGTTCGAATAGTTATATAGTACAACACTACAGTAGCTTATATAGTATCAAGATATGTCGGTTACAAGTATATTCAGTTCAGAATTCACTTCTTCTCATCGATTTTGTTAGTCAACATGATTTTTCAAGTATATCGATATCAGAAAAAAAAAATATCGAAAATAATTTTCAGTTGACAGGGTCAAAGATTGACGATTATTGAACATAAAATTGTCAAGAATCCATTGGTTCTATACTGTTCTTCCTTCATTTGCCCAACGATTAGGCCTTTTACGTTTGAATTTTGCATATCGAAATCTTTATTTATTCATGCTAGTTCCACCTGCTAATTTCGGTATTGCTGAAGAAGGTATCTTCAGATGCTCAAAAGTGGAGACTTTGAATCTTTCATTTTTAGAAACACTGGAACTGAAAACTGTAATATATATTGGAGGTCAGGAACCTTCTAAATTCTTTAAAGAATTCTTTAATAGATCATCCATTGAATGGTATGTAATACGAACATCCGAATTTCAAGCTGTTGTTCCTCCAAGTAATGGCAATAACAGTAATACGAATTCTAATTACATTGACACTAAGAAGGATGAAAATGTCACCCCTAGTGTAATAGAGGTACGTAGAAATGCTAATAATTCTACAATGAGTTTAAATATAAAAAAATCTACTAATGAAATGAATCAAGATGGTTATATTTCAAATAGACCCAATAAGACAAAGAAACCAACTAACCATCTGAAGTATACGCTTACTGATAATGATGATTTAATGCTTATTAAAAGTCTTTGCATAAGAAAAGCATTCAAGAGATTGTTAGATTCTGATAATTATAATACATTGCTTGTGGACAAGAGTTCCCTGATGATAGGAATATTGAGAAAGGTTCAAAAATGGAGTTATTCTTCAATAATTAACGAATACCGATTGTATACAGGTAAGAATCGATCATATTTTGCTGAGACGTTTTTAGAGTTAATTCAAATTACAATTGAACAAGAACGAAATACAGTGACAAAGAATACAGATTCTAAAGAGGAAATAATAGATAAGGCCAACATAAATAAGATCTCCGAAATGAATGATTGTAATATAGTGATCATCGATGAGGACAATTTGTGTGATCCCATCGAAGTCCCTGAAAGGTTACTTAAGATAGTGGAGGATGCAGAGACTCGAAATCAATTGCAACTTTTATCTGAGGACAATGAATTACCTTTCTCGAATGATATGAAGAGAGATTCTTCTGATTTAGGTGTGTTTGGACATAGATACAGATTGGCTTTTGATAAGAAAAAAAATGGTAACTATGATTATTATAAATCTGGGAAGTCTACTAATGGAAGTAAAAACGACTCTATATTGATAAAGATACCCACTGAGTCTAAGTTACCTGAATGGTTCAAATTTCAAAGAGATCTTTGGGAGAAGGAAAATGTTCCGGAAGAACATCATTTTTATCAAGAGCATATATTTACTTGATAAGAATAATTCATTCTCGACTATGCATATTACAACCATTTGACGATCTTGGCTAAAAAATTTTCAATAATTCAAATATTTTAAATACTATATTTAATGGAAAAAAATCAAAGCACAATTATATATTCTTAACAATGCCCAAGTACCCGATTTTATTAATATATACATATATATCTATTATAAAATTTGTCTCAATTGAGCTTGTGATTCTAAATTTTCATCCAATCTTGTCTCTGATGGGTTATCAAACTCTAAATATTTATGATCACCAAGGACTCTTGGTTGGAAGATGACTTTTAATAAGAAAAAAAATGCTAATAACGCACATAAACCTGCTACAATTAAAAATGTTATGCTAACAGATAAATTTCTTGTACCAGTGACACCATTAGTAGTCAAAACGAATGATTTGGTACCACCGAAAATAGAAACTGGATAATTTAAGGCAATTTTCATAACATATGTACCTCTTGGTAAATAAGTAGTCTCATTCTTCAAAGCAAGTTTATAAAATTTGGGGAAAGGTGCAGTTCTCATCCAAACTTGAAATTCCTCCCAAGTATGAATGTCTGGTATATTATCATCTGTATAACCATCAGGATACTTCTTTCTCCAGTTTGGTGGGGGAACAATTTGTGACGCATTATAACTAGTTTTCTTGTAACGTTTACGGTCAATAGACCAGGAAATATCTCTATTTGTCAAGATATAATCTTCACCGTTTTCTTCATCAGTGTTGAATAAAGTATTTGAAAGAGTATCATTAAACATAGAATTGGCAACTAAACCACATGGGTATATAGGCTTATCACCTTCGCCTCTTAACGGTTTACAATCCGAGCTTAAGTCATTGATAGATAGAGCTTTACCTCCTAATTGCCTATGATCATGAGATGAAACATATCTACGATGATTTTGAAAGAAATTGGTCAACTTGTAGTATATATAAATATGTTTCTTGATATCGTTTGGAATTTCAAATTGCAATTGACATACCATCTGATCATCCTCATCTTCTGCTACTAACCATTTGGGTTTACTTTCTAAATGCTTCTTGAAATGATATTTGATATATTTATGAGGAATCTCTTCGAATTTATCAGTAGCTTGAGTCTCGCAATGACTATAGTTAATGGTTAAATCTTGTACACCGTTATTGCTGGCAACCAAACCAATACCAATAGGTGTAAACACACATGCAATGAAGATCAACAAAGGCAGGACACTTAGTGGAGACAAAATTGGCTGCCATGATTTTAATCTCTGTTGTCTAAAAGCTGTATTAGGAGGTCTTTTGGAATTATTCAGAGGCTCCTTTGAGCTGTCTCTGTTATTCGAGGAACGACCTCTTCTTTTGAAATAGGATAGCATCCTTTGCCAGGTCAATGAAACGCTTTATTCAGTCTTTCTTGCAGTACCATTTTCATCAGTGAAGCTTATATAATTTATACATCTTATTTTTTTCCATTATAGATTTGTGTTGTTCCTAAGATTGAAAATCATGTTACTATTTTTACAAAGTATTGAATGAACTATATTTTTATATACATATATGAAGTTGTTCATTAGTGGTTGTTTGCTCATGCTGTGATGCTTGACTTCTTACCATCTTCCAATGGGAGCTTTGAAGAAGCATGTTTCTTTAGTTGGATCAAAATGTTTTCAATTTCTGGGACCTTTTTGACGAAATCAAGTTCAGTTAACTTGAGTTCATCCTTGATCAACAGCTGGGTGAGGAAAACAGAGACACCCCAAGCGTGTGGTTTATTAACTATAATCCTTTCTAGCAAAGTTCTTAGCATGATTTCTTGAACTTCAGCAAGATTTTCACCAAAGTCCTTAGAAGTGAACATGTTCATTAACACATATGTGAACCAGTAAGTATGGATATTAGGAAATCTTAGTTGTTCTACCATTACTTGTAACACTTGGAATTTGACTTCTGTGGTACCTTCGTTGATCACATTCAGTAATAATGTATAATATGATGATTTGATGTTGAAAACTGCAGTAGAAGAAGTTCTTTCATTTTCTAGACCAGCCTCAATACCAACGTGTAATACAATAGCACGGACTAGTTTACTGTCAATACTTAGGAAATCAAAACCTACACCGTTCTTAATGTCATATTCAGTTCTGTAAATACCGTTCATGATAGTTCTTAATAAAGAGTTTGAAGGAATACGCAGGTAGTTGTCCACTGGTTTCTTCAAAGAATGTAAATCATTTACAGGATCATAAAATACAAATGGAGGAACTTGACATTCTGGAAGGTCTGCCATTGACAGAATTGGATCATATGGATTTGGAACAACCATCTTAGTAGGAATGGCAGATAAAATGACATTCTTTAACTGGAAGTAAGTAGCCGGTAAATTGTTCATCAATTCATAATGGTTTGCAATTAAAAATTCTGGAACATCATTGGAGATACCTAATATCACACGGAGAGTACCTTTATAAACAACAGAAACAGCATCAGACATCGAACCCTTTTTGGTGTATGTATCCAAGAATTTCAATAAATCAATAATTAGCAACATCAACTTTTCCCAACCTTTCTTGTCAGGTAATCTTAACATAATTGGTAAGAAGTTTCTATGAGAAATCAACGAAACCCATGCAAAAGAAAACCCTGGGAATGCAAATGGTTGTAATGAATGTAAATATGTAGCCATTATGTTGTAAAAATCGGTGTCGAATTCACAAAGTTCTTTCCTAACTGTGCTATCCTTGATATGTGAAAACTTCTTTCCACGGATAGCACTCCATTGAAATAGCAAATTAGATAAAAGTCTGAAGTATGGTCTTTCGTTGAATGATGGATCATCATGATCTTTAGAAAATACCAATACAATCACAGATAGAATAACATTCATATATTCAGATTTGGTCCATTCTGAAAAGTCTTGCAATACCAATAACTTTATAATTAATTTCCCAAGTGCATCAATTGCAGTGAAAACCTCACCAATTGGATCACTCTCCTTGAAGGAAAACACCGAAAGTTCTAATGCTGCCTTAAAGAACCTGATCAGACTATTTGTATCGCACAAAACTCCCTTATCCATCATTTGAGATATGAAAGCCAATACAACCTTATCTTCAATATCGACTCTCTGTAGTAACTTGACCCATTCAGTGAAAACAAGATAATACTTTTCAGTTAAAACAATGTCAGTTTCTTTGGCAACTGGAAGTATCTTAGACTTGTCATAACTGTCCAAAAACTTCTTGACTTTTGGATCGTCTAAGGTAGCCAAATACTCTAAGGTATTAATGAAATCCATTCTCATTAATATTGGATTCTCAGATAACACTGCATCCTTTAAGATGTTAATGGCAAAGTCAACAGCATTGTCCATATTTTTTTTCATAGCTGTGATAAGAACACTGTCCAACTCAGCAGCGTTAATCAAATTGACATCCAAAAGTGACCTAATAACACGGACATCAAACTTTCTACTATCTAGAGCGTATATCAACCACCAACCAACGTCTTTCCTAGCAACCATAGATAATGAACATAATTTTTCAAGCAACAAAGAGAGAACTTCTCTACATAAAGAGCTGTCGCTAGTAGCAAATAAACTATTCACAACAGCTTGGGATACCTTCAAGGCTAATTGATCCTTTTGAGGATTACCAGCAATGAATGTTAGGATTTGGAAAATAATATTTTTAATTTGATTCTGTTCACCTAATTCTTCCAAGTTTTGTTTATCATTGTTTTCTTTGATTTGTGCAACTAAAACATCCATCAGATGAACTAGGACACGATGGTTTTGTTCCAATTCATTTTGTATGGCATTGTTAACTTGAGTTGGTTGACCAATTATTGGCTGTGCAACGTTAGGTTGCTGCATAGTTTGGGACTGTGGTTGTGGTTGTTGCTGTTCCTGCGCTGGACGATTCATTGTCTGATTTTTGTTCACCATGGAACCGTTTGGCGAAGTGTCGACATTTGGAATAAACTTACCAAAATCTTCATAGATTCGAAATTGTTGGGGTGTGACTCCGGTGCTCTTTAAACCCAATGGATCTGGCAGATTCAACGAATATGGATTAGTGTTTGGTGCTAAGAATGCTTGATCTGCCCTTCTTTCTTGATGGTAACGACGAACTGCAATGGATTGCATCAATTGTTCACCAATTTCTTGAGTAGATCTATCCATCGCCGAGTTTTCAATGAAGGTAAGAATGAGGGCAATATTGTCATTGATAGCAGCGTCAAGTTCGACTAATGGATTAGAAGATAGTGCCATCAAATTCGGAGCCAAAGATTGAGTAGTGGTACGAATACCATCCCTCAATGGTTCAATAGCAGTGGCACGCGCTAAGCTTTGAGCTAGGTGTCTTACCATATTTACAGCAGCCGTTTTCAACTTCATCTCATCAACTTCTGTTGAGAAATCCTTAGTAACAATTTTAGTGGTAGTTACAACGGCAATTGTAGATGACTTTTCAACGATCGGATTCATGATTTCACGAATTGTCTTCGCTACTGCCATTTGAAATACACGCCTTAAGTCAGGGTGGGTAGCAAATAGTGAATTGCCCAACACGTTGTTAGTTAATTGAGCCTCACCAGATGCAGAACCATTAGAGCCAACACCCAATCCTATATTGTTAGAAGCAGAAGGTAGAGCAGCACCAGGAACAGCTGATGAAACGTTTGTATTAGAGTTTAATGTATCCATGCCAAATTGAGCTTGTTCATTGACACCTGCAGATAACATACGTTGTTGTCTTTGTTGATACATAACCATATGCTGTTGATGTTGTTGCATTAAAATAACTTGTCTTTGACGTTCAAGCTGTTGTTGCTCTAACGACAGATTACCTAAATTACCTGCCAATGTTTCTACAATATCTGGAGTCTCTATAAAATCTGAAGGAGTGATACTTTTCATTGAAATTTTTAAAGTCTTGAATAAAACCTCAACTTCAAAGGTTAGGTTCAATTTCCAGTCTGCCTTATTATTTAGTTCCAATAATACTTGCAAAATACCAACTGTCCATGGATTTGGTGGTCTAAAAATCTTTGAATTCACTGCATTTTGCAAAACCTTGGTCACAAAGGGAATTACGATTTCTAATCTATCCTCCCTATAAGATTCCAACAACAGTTCTCTGAAAGCAACGTTTCTATGTCTGATCGGTCTATCTACACCCAATGTAATATGACCTAACCAAGAAGAAAGGTTCTTTAGTAATTTTTTATCAATAGAGTTTTTGTCCTTAGCACCAATGAAAACATACAATTGTCTTAAGGTAATATTAACTACACATTCATGTAGAGAACTTGATTTAAAAGCCATCAAAATTTTACAATATAATGGATGGTAATTTGGTTCTGTTTTTGCCCTTTGATTAACCAAGTAATTAGAAAACCAAATAAAATAACTTGGAGTTAAAATTGAAACTAAATCTTGAATCTTTATGTCGAAATTATCCATTGTAATATTGTTGACGATGAATAAAACTTTTTCTGTAACATCTTTTCTTGGATTTTCTTGTAATACAGGTGGTTGCCATTCTCCAACATTGAAATATCTTAAAGGAACCAATTCAACCGGTTTATTGGGTTTATTATTCTCTAATAGCTCGTCATTATTAGCATTCTTTGCCGCGTCTAAGATGAATTGGTAAACTTGTGTTTGAGTTTGTAAGCCGGGAATTTGTTCTAATAAATCTTTGCAATATTGTGGAAAGTCAGTTAAACGAATCTTAAAGGCGTAAATGGCCTGAATAGCAAATTTGAACATCTTTGATTCTGGACCCTCTTTGGCAAAATTTAGAATACTTCTCAAGGCAACGTCTAACACAAATCCATTCAATAGATGGAATAAGATCATAGAGCCAAATAAGACTGAGGTGGTAGCTAGTGCTTCCAATGGATAATCCTTAAAGAAACTACATTCACCTAGGATAGCGTGCGTAATACATGCAAAAACATCTTGATCTCTTGGTTCATCACTATCGTTTAATCTTCTTAACACTTCAACAACATCTTTAATTGCAAGTTCACCACTGTACATCTTTTGTAAGTAACTTTGCATTTCCTTTTCAATATCTGGGCTAATTGGAGTGAATTCACCGTTAGCTAAAATTGCCTCATCGTGACCATTACCAAAATTAATAATTCTTGGAAACGCAATTATTATAGAATATTGCAATGTTTCAAATCTTGCCAAATCAGCATCAGTTAGTGGTAAATTCATTAACGATGTGATTAACAAATGAATTGAGGGTAAATCAAAACAACCTATTTGAGAGCCTAACTTAGATGGATCTGATGCAACTTTTGTTTGTGTTTCCAATGTATCAATGATAACAGATGCAGTATTTATATTTGTATTTGATTTCATAAACTCTTTAAAGTTAGTCCAGCCCTCTTTAATAGCATAGGGTAAAAAATTGAATGCCTGTTGGAAAGAAATTTTGCTTACAAAAAAATCAACTCTTTTTTGTTCTACGAGGACTGCAGCCAAAGTTGAAGTTGGGATATTTTTTTTGGAAATGATCGTTAAACATATTTCTGGTAACAATTTTTCCTTCGAGGGTAAGATATTGATTAATTCAGGAGCAATGGTTGGAGATTTTTCAAAGACTTGAACCAATAATGTGCTAATTATTTCATCGATAATATTTCTATTTTCAATTAATAATGTAAAATGTTTCATGTTATTTACCAATGCCAAATATAAATATTCAGGAACAATACTAAAATCTTCAAAGAAGCATTCTTGGAAATAAGTTAACATTGGATTATTAGTCAATTCATCTCTTAAGAGGAAAAGTTCAAGATCTAAAGTGGCCACTGATAGTAAAAACAATAGAGAATGCTTTACATTTGATAAAGTTGGAGAATCAGAAACTTTTTTAGTATCTGGAACACTTAATAAATCAAAAGATCCGGTTGCTTGTGGTGACCATTTGTGCAACTGACAAGTTAAAAATAATTTGAAACTAATTTCCCATTCACAACTGAAAAATTGATCAATTAAAGAACCTGATTTTAATGATGCTAATAAACAATTCAATGATGCAGTGGTTGGCTTCAATGGAGTAGCCATAAAATATTTTGTTGACATTAAATTAAAGATACGATTCCAATTAATTGAGCTCTTGGGGATCTTTTTTAACGAATTCGCTATATGTTCACCAATTTGAGTAGATTCTGGGATTGTAATGGGAGTAAACCAGCTTGATTCAAGTGAATTTTGTTGTAAATTTTGAGAACCTGGTGATAAAACTTCTGATAGTAAAAGAGCTACCATATCATTGAGTGTCTCACCATTGATGGCAATAAAAATTTCATTTAACTTATCCTCTAGACTAGTAATTGAACCTTGTTTGATTAGATTCTGTAAAACTTTGTTATTACTCATCTTTAATTCTTTGATTTTTTTCAATTCGTTTATTGTATTCTTTGAGTCTAAAACACTTAAGATCTGTTTATCCTGTACTGGATCGAATATCTGGATAATTTCTTCAAATTTTAAATTTAATTGAAACTCTAAATCAATTGGATGGAAAACCTTTTCGTGTAATAAGTAAACTACTTCGGCTGTCTTCGAAGGTAATGACTTGAAAAGATTGTATAATAATCTATGAGTGAGATTATCTTCTGGGGATAATTTTTGAAACCTAAGTATATCTGGAGCAGAATATGCTAAGAGTCTATTCCAATATTTTACGTAAGTGGTAGACGACGATTTTTCTAATAAATAATTGATCTGATTTTCAACAGATTCAAAATTCTCCTTCGTTAATGTTAAAATAAGTAAGCTGATTTGAGATATAACAATTTGAGTAGCTTCCTTTTCCTGTCTTTCTAATAATTTGATGTGAGATGCAGATTGCATATAGTAACCAATTTGTCTTCTATAGCTTCGTAAAAAACGGGGAAACTTCTTATAGAATGTTGGTAGCTAGAAATATCTACAAAATGCGACTAGTCAATGGTCAATCTGGTTGATTTCTTCTGGTTTCTTCCGCTACAATCAACACTCAAAAGTAAACATTAACTTGTTAATCGCCACCAAAATTCTACTTTCTTCCCCTTTGATGAAAAAATTTGAAGTTCGTGAAACATGAGATATCAGATTTACATGTGACTGTCGAGTAACAATTGGTGAAGTTTGATGCTTTGAAGACTACAAGAAAGAGCTGTGAAGTTGGGATTTGGAGAGGTTTTGAAGGTTAGAAGTGGTATATTGAGTTGTGTAGAGTAGGAATAAATGAGTAGTCAGCCTTCGATTAGTCGGTTCTTCAAGACTGTGAAGAGAAATACTGAAAGTGAAAAATTATCAGCAACGGTTCAAGATGATAATGATAAGCAGGTTAATCTGGGCTTAGGTGCTTCCCAGGAGACGTCAATTGTTCTTTCAGATGATAGCGATTCTGAAGAGACGTTTAAACAAGATGAAACCTCGAAGACGCCTGCTGCTGTTGAGGAAGAAACAAAGACTTTGCCTACGGTTGAGACTGTTTGCTTAGACAAGCCAATTTCAATGAAAAGTGAGTTATCTAGTGATGAGTTTTCAAAGAAATTGGATAAAATAATGAATAAGAAAAGGTCAGTGTTTGATAGAAAGTCTTTAGATGATTTACAGAGTGATGAAGAAGAAAGTGATGAAGTTGCTAATAAAAAGACCAAAGGTAAAAATATTGGGAACTTAACACCTCTTGATAAACAAGTTCAAAAATTGAAATTAGCTAATATGGACAAACTTTTAGTTGTTAGAGTTGGCTATAAATACAAATGTTTTGCACAAGACGCTGTAATTGCGAGTACGATTCTTCACATAAAATTAATTCAAGGTAAATTGACCATCGACGAATCACATCCCCATGATTGTCGCTATAAAAAATTTGCTTATTGTTCATTCCCAGATGTTAGACTCAATGTCAACCTTGAACGACTCATACATCATAATTTGAAAGTTGGTGTTGTTGAACAATCAGAGACAAGTGCAATTAAAAAACAATCATCTAACAAGAGTACCGTGTTTGAAAGAAAGATCACCAATACTTTTTCAAAGGCAACATACGGTATCAATCTTTCTTCTATTAACAACGGCAAGGATAAACGAATTATTGGTGATACCAAGAGTATATGGGTGCTTCAATTAGAGAGACATGATGTAGCAACAATGAAATATACCATGATATCAACAAATTTAAACGCCGGCGAAGTTATTTTTGATGAGTTTGTCGATAATGTTAACTCCACTGCACAACTATTTACCAGAATTAAATATCTTGAGCCCAATGAGCTGATACTGATAGCGAAAAATGATGATGAGATACCAAAACAAATTCTAAAGTTGTTTAAGGATGAGGACTGTCGCGTTACTCTAAGCAATGATTCAACTACTGGCAACGGTAAAGAAGATATAGAGCATTTAATAAAACAAAAAATAAAACCTAATATTAAGATTAGTCAAAATATTGAAAATTTAATTCCAGTATTATTTAACTACTTAAAGGATTACACTAATGAACAGATTCTTCTCATACCAACAAATTATAAACCATTTTCAACTAAAATACATATGGTATTAGACGGCAATGCGATTGAAAGCCTGGATATCTTTTCTAGAGAAGGGAAAAAGGGTTCACTATTTTGGATACTAGATCATACTAGAACTCCATTTGGATTTAGAAAATTAAGAGATTGTGTTATGAAACCTTTAATCGATAAAAGTGCAATAAATGAAAGATTAGATGCTTTGGAATGTATAAGCAAGGAGGTGAACAATATATTTTTTGAATCTCTCAATCAAATGTTGAAGAATACACCTGATTTATTGCATACTTTGAACAGACTTGCATATGGTTGTACTTCCAGAAAAGAGATTTATTTCTTTTTGAAACAAATGTCTGCATTTGGTGAACATTTTCATATACATAGCAAATATATTTATGAACAGATATATTCAGAATCTGGGAATGTTTTCAAGTCATCTAAACTATTGACTCAGATATTCAAAGAGATTGATGATTATTACAAAGATGCTAAGATATCGAGATTGTTAACAATGATCAATGTTTCTGCGGTAATGGAGAAGAATATTGATTTACAAAAGACAGGTTTCTTCAATTTGAGCAACTATGACAATTCTGAAAATATTATTAAAATTCAAAGAGAAATTGATGATATTAGAAATGAACTGTCAAACGAACTTGATGAAGTTCGTAAGATCCTTAAGAGACCTTACTTAAAGTATAGAGATGAAGTGGATTACCTCATAGAGGTTAGAAACACTCAAGTGAAGAATTTGCCAGATGACTGGATTAAAGTGAATAATACCAAAGCTGTTAGTAGGTTTAACACACCCACAACTTTGAAATTGGTTGAAAATTTACAATACCATAGTGAACTTCTATTAAATGAGTGTGATATACAATACAAAAGATTTTTAGGTATGATTAATGCTGAGTATTCACATTTGAAGAAAGTCATTGACAATCTTGCCACTTATGATTTTCTGTTATCTTTGGCTGCTACTTCATGTAATATGATTTTTGTTAGGCCAATCATTTTGGATGAGGAATATCAGACTATTAGAGTGACAAATGGCCGTAATCCTGTCATTGAATCATTAGACATCAAATATGTTCCCAATGACATAAACATGTCACAAAAAGACGGTATGATAAATATTATCACTGGTCCCAACATGGGTGGGAAATCCTCATACATTCGTCAGGCTGCACTTCTTATTATTATGGCTCAAATTGGATCTTATGTTCCTGCAGATAAAATGGAAGTTAGTATATTTGATAACATACTAACACGTATAGGTGCTTACGATGACCTAATACGTGGAGAATCAACATTCAAGGTTGAGATGTCCGAGGTCTTACATATTATCAAGAAAAGAACTTCAAGATCGTTAGTACTCTTGGATGAGGTAGGACGAGGCACTGGCACCTTAGATGGTAAAGCCATCTGTTATGCCTTGCTCAAATATTTCATAGAGCCAACCGAGAATCAATCATTAGTATTATTTACTACTCATTTCCCAGAACTTGGTGAATCTCTCAATTCTGAATTAATAAAGAATTATTACATGGACTATGTAGAAGAGAAAAAACCTGGTGAAGATTGGACAAGTGTTACATTTTTATATACATTGAAAGCAGGTGTTAGTCGTGATTCCTATGGTTTGAATGTAGCTAAATTGGCTAATATAGATAAAGATATTATCAATAAAGCCTATAAAATTTCTGAAGGTTTGAAAAAAGAGGAATCCAATACTGAAACAAGTCTGGTCATACCGATGTCAATTAGGAACATTTTACAATATAACGGTAATGACGATACATTTATCAGGGACAAGTTCATAGAACTATTAAATACTGAAATAAATTAGAGTTTACGTGTATGCATTTATAAAGTGACTTTATTGATTTAGTGTGCTTGAAAGTTATGACCTTTTGAAAAAGTTTCTTGCACTTGAACTATTGCTTCTTGATCTATTTGTATTTGGAGTATAAGAGATTTTGCCATAAAAGTTCTTATCACCGTAATGTAGAACATTCTTTTCGATTTCACTGACCACCAAACTCATTGAATTGAAATCATGGAAAGGATCATCATCCGAAACGTCATCATCGCGTTCGATGGTTTCTTCAAACATCTGCTTTTCCTGTTTCGTCATTGTAGTTCCACAATGAATGTTTCCATGGTTTGTTCCATTCATACTTCTATCCTTTTCCACATAGTCGTCCTTGGTATCAGGTCGATTAGTGAAGCTTTTGGTGTTCTCTGACAGCCTTGAAAAATCAAACCCATTTTCAGACAAAACTGGGATCAAGGGTGGTTCTCTGTTTCTTAAGAATGACCATTGTACCTTCTTGAAAAATGAGTGTTTCTTCAGGTCAGCAGCACCCATTTTTGAACCAAGTCGTTTTGGCTCATTCTTTATCAACAACTTCTTTATCAAATCTTTACAAGTTCTAGAGACATCATTATTATTGGGGAACGATACATCCTTCGTCAATACATTTGAGAATGTCTCCTGTGTGCTTTCACCTTTGAATGGCGTAAACCCGTATAACATTTCATAGATCAGAACACCAAGGGTCCACCAGTCTACACTTGCATTATGGCCATTACCTCTAATGACTTCTGGTGATATGTATTCTTCAGTACCGACAAAGGAATTTGTTCTGAAATCTTCCAAAGTGTTAGTATCCACAACAGTACCTTGAATTGAAGGGTGTCTTGAAGTTGGTGCTTGAATGGAAAGATCAAAATCGGACAACATTATATGTCCTGATTGATGCAGTAGAATATTTTCAGGTTTTAAGTCCCTATAAATAAATCCCAATAAATGTAGATATTCCAATGCAGCAATTACTTCACAGGTATAAAACCTTGCATCTTCTTCACAGATACATTTTGTCTCTCTGGTTTGTAGTGCTCTGAAAAATTCACCACCCATACAGTATTCCATACAAAGATACAAATAGTCTTCGGTCTGGAATGAATGGTACAAAGTTACGATGAATGGATGATGACTTGAGGCAAGAATCTCTTGTTCAGCCAAGGCTCTTTTTACCTTTTTCCTTTTAAGCATATCGTCCTTAGAATAAATCTTCATTGCATATAGACCATTTGAACTTTTCTCTCTGACAAGATATACTTTGCCGACGTCACCTTGGCCAAGAAGTCTGACTTTATCAAATGAACTTGGTCCTACAAAAGTTTCTTGAAACTTATTACTAAATGATTTTGCTCTCAACCGTGCAGATCTCTTGGGTTCTTCATTTATTAATCTATCTGAACCATTTTGTAAAGCTGATAATAGTACACGTTCATTTTCCTTCGGAATAGAAGAACTGCTACGTCGAGACTTGAAACTTTTCTGTCTAGGAATATATTCACTGCTCTCATTCAAAATTTTGGAATTTGATAGCAGATCATTTAGCGAATCTGATCTTTCCTTTAAAAGAATCTGTTGTGCAGTGATATTTTCTGTTGTATCGATATTAGACGCAGAAGATGCCTTTCTTGGAATGTGTGTTAAGTTGTGAAAGGAACCATTGCTACTAATGACATCTGTACTAGAATTAAATTGGGCTACTTCCTCATTTTCTTTAATCTCGTTCAAGGATACGTTACTTAGTGCTCTATGATTCTTGACTGGGAAACTGATAGCGGTCAAACCCGAGGATACCGATGATGAGTTACTGAATGGTATATTCTCTGTCTTTATTTGATTACATGCATTTGTTTGCGTTGAGTTCCCATAGGGATTATTTGCAAAAGGATTAGTGGCCTTATACGTAACATTGGATGAAGATATAGTAGCTGGACTTGTCACAGAAGATCTACTATCATTAGCTCTAAAAGGATTGTTACTTGAGAATGTCTCTACAGTGGAATTATTCCTGAATCTGACTGAGGTTGGAATTCTCTTTGGGGATATATTGGGTGTTTTCAAATAATGAGCAGAATCTAAAGGAGCCGATGGTGATCTATTTCTTTGTAGTAAATCAATGGTGTATCTTGATTGTGGGTTATTTATTGAGGAAAACGTTTCTGTGGGGGCCGAGATAGGTGTCAAAGTATTCGATCTTGGCATCTCCTGTGAATTAAGTTCTTCTATAAATGGTTGTTCTGTGTTACGAGACTCATTACTAGGAAATTTCTCCTTGAAACCTTGTTCTATGTAGGGACTTCTTGCGTCCAATGGTATAGATTGTGTAGGAGCTTCAATTTTTTGTTTTCCATCCAAGTTATAATATAGCTCCTTTGATTTAAGGAAATTATCAGTGTTATTAATACTAGCTTTTTTCGAGCTGAAAAGATTCTTGAATCTTGTCATTTTAGTTGCAACTTTTGTTTCTTGATCTACCTCATTTTCCACAATTTCCATGCTCTTTCTGTCTAAGCTTGTAATACTTGAAACAGAAGTCGTTTCAAGGCTAGATTCCACACTATTACTAGCTATAAACTCAATTGAGCTTCCCATATCATTTGTACTTTCGACACTTCGCATACATTCCTTCACATTCTGATGTTTCTTGAAGGAAGTGTTGAATAATTTAGGCAGAAAGATGTTCTTAGACCCCTGATTAAAGGGCCTAGAAATTTTCGCAAATCGAGTTTCTTGTTCCATTTTACTCTATAATGACCTTAAACAGCTGCAAAGCTTCTCAAATAACTGAAATGACAGCGTAAATCGTAGTTTACTAAATGTGGGGCAATACTAAAAAAGAGTCCTTGATTATGCTTAAAAACAGCTTCTAAAATAATCCAAAAGATGGAATGCAATGGTATAAACTCTCACCAACAAATATATAGCAACTACACGTTCCGTAACAATGTTTTCTATCTTTATATATCTCAATATTTCACTTTACAAATCAATAATCATTAACATTCATTTTCAATATTCACTTGAATAAAAATCCTTTTCTATGTGATGGCTGGGTAAAACATATCAAAACGACGCAAATTAAAGTGACAGACAGCATTTTTTGATGGAAAGAAACATTTATAACTTCTTAAAATGCTTACAATATTTTATACCTTGATTGAGATGAGAATACTAGTTTTTTTGTATCAATTGGCCCAATTTTCATATATTTTAGGCTGCTCATCTCTTAAATATAACAAGCATCGAAGTGAAAAATTTTGAAAAATTTCTTGATTAACAAGCAAAATATAAGAAAATACAGGTTGAAACCATGTTGTATGTACTAATTTCTGCTGAGCTCTCTGATAATATTCGAAAACTGTCTGTGAAGGATTCAGCAACTGAACCAACAGAGTATGTGTTTAAGCTAAAGTGTACAAACTGTGCTGAAGATGCCGATAAACCAGCAATTTTCAATGCATTTGAGAAACATGATATTTCTGGCAGCAAAGGTGAAGCTTCCTTTGTTGCCAAATGTAAATTCTGTGGTAGTGAAAATACTATTAATATGGAACACTTTGAAGATAATTTGTTTGCTCAGCAAGCTGAACATATCAATAAAGATAAGAGGAAGAAACATGGTTTAACCGGTAATAAGATGGATCTTAACAATTATGCAGCTATTCTTGCCTTAGATGCCAGAGGTTGGGATGTCACTGAATTTTTATTTAGTGCTGTCCCATTCATCGTAGAATTGGAGCCCGGTAAGAAGATGGAATGTCAATTCGAACAAGGCGAGGACGCTTGGTATGATTATGATGATGACTCTAGTGAAGAGGTTACTGTGATTGATTTCAAGACTCGATTAGTTAAAGGTAAATAATAAATTTTTGTTTAATGAATGATAATGTATGTAAATTTTATGAGATTAACTATAGGCATAAGAATAGCATCATTAGGGCCATGTATAATCCACTGACAGAGTTGTTATTAGCTAAACCAGTGTATGTAGAAATAACAGCTGGTGTGAGAACAGCTGTTGGTGATATTTGAACCAGAGATGATGTCTCTGAATGTGTCGTAGTCTTTGGTGTAGTTATGACATTCGTTGGAACGTTCGTGGTTGTAACGCTTTTGATAATAATTGACGAAGAACTAGTAGATGTTATTAAGTTTCCATTATTGTGATCAAATGTTGTGTATCGAGCTTCTGACATTGTCGTAAATTCTATAGTAGACTTGATTCTATGAGTTGGTGTACTGGTTGTTTCAATGACTGGGATACTAGTACTGGGACTTCCACTTAAACTTGAACTTGGCGAATCTGTAGTAGCAAAAGTATCAAATGGCGCCGTAGTAGTGGCAGTAGTAGTAGCTCGTAGACAATTTGTGTCAGTACATGTTTCTGTGATTGTAATCTCACTAGAATCATGTATAGTGGTAAGGACAATGATACTCATCGAAGAAGATGTGACGACGCCATTAGTTGTTTCTTTGGAGCTAACAGTAGTAATTTGTTCACATTCAGTACCAGTACACATCGATTTACTCGTTTCTTTGAATGATGGGACACCAATAGAGGAACTTGCAACTATGTTGGAGGACGTCAAAGTAGTTGTCTTTTGGGCAGAGGATGATTCAGTAAGCGGACACCATGTGGTATATAAAGTGACAATTCCGTTAGATGTTGTGGTCATAGTAGAGAGAGAATATGAAGTTCTACCAATTGTTTTCATGGAAGAAATTGTCGAGTCTAACGTAACGGGAGTTGTAGTTGTACTAGATACAATATCGGATGAGCTTTCTTCAGTTAATGGACACCAAGTCGTGTATAATGTAACAATTCCGTTAGATGTTGTGGTCATAGTAGAAAGTGAATATGAAGTTGTACCAATTGTTTTCATGGAAGAGATTGTCGAGTCAAACGTAACAGGAGTTGTAGTTGTACTAGATACAATACCGGATGAGCTTTCTTCAGTTAATGGACACCAAGTCGTGTATAATGTAACAATTCCGTTGGATGTTGTAGTCATAGTAGAAAGAGAATATGATTCAGAATTCTCGGTATTGACATTCAAAGTTATCTTGGTAGTTACCGTTGTGGAGATAGTTGAAGTAGATAAATTTGTGATTGCAAGGGTCGAGGAAGATAGACTTGCAGTTGAGTCACTGGATGAAGTAAAGGCAATCGAATTACTTGAGACATCTGATCTTATTGGAGTGCTGAATGAATTTGCCTTACTTGTTGTTGTTGACTCAATTGACGATTCACTGAACACGTTAGTAGCCACAGAACTAGAAGCAAGTGTAGTAGGAGACAAGGAAACAGAGCTTGTTGTAGGTGAACTGATAGTTGGGGTTGCTTTCACAGGTGTACTTGTCACGATTACTAATTCTGTCAAAGAGGTTTCTATACTAGTGAGAAAAGTAGAACTACATTTAGAGTGAGAACAAACCTCAGTGGATATGATAACAGTACGATAGTTCGTAGATGTATGCGTGACTTCCGAAGAAATGAGAGGACACCATGTAGTATATTCAGTAAGTACACCTTGAATAGTTGAAGTCATAGTTGAAAGAATCGCAGCATATGAAGAAACTGATGTGGAGCCAAGATTGTCAGTTGTGGTAGTTGGAACGATTGAAGTTAATTGAGACGAAGAAGCTTTGGTAGACCTTATTGGGCACCATGTAGTGTATTCGGTAACAATTCCTTCTATAGTTGTTGTACGTGTTGATAGAATAGCAGTACACGATGTAACTGTAACAGAACCTACACTATCTGTAGTAGTGACTCCAACAAATGATTTGATAGGATTTGAATTTGATAGAGTTGAAAGACTGCTCGTCTCTGAAGAAACGATTTCAATTGAACTTGATTTCTGAACAACTGGTGCGGTAGACCTAACCGGGTTGGTTGAAAGAGTTGAAGAGAGGCTTAGGTTCGACACCGTAGGGATAACTTGAGAAGATGAAGCAGATGCTGTTTTATTAGCAGATGATTGTGAAGATGTAGTTTCAACAGTAAAAAGACTAGAAAAATTTGATAAGGTCAAATCATGGGTGGAAACAGATGCCGTGCTATTGTAAGATAACTGTAAAGATGTGATTCCAACAGTAAAACTGCTAGACAAAGTTGCTGAGGTAAAACCATGAGTGGACTGAGTGATAGAGGAAATGATATCAGAGCTCGAAGTAGAAGGAATATTTGTTATGAACGAATTGTCAGAAGAAGTTTGATCTAATGGGCACCAAGTAATGTATTCAGTAATAATACCATCGATCACTGTAGTGAAAGTAGATTGTCTAGCAGTGTAAGAGGTAGTCATAGTACTCATAGAAGTTGAGAATTTTGTCGTAATAACAGTCAAAATGTCATGTGTAGAAGTTTCATTTTTAGTGGATGATGGTGTGACAGAAGTTTCAAATAAAATTGAACTAATCGATGATTGATTTGAAATGGTAACAGATGCAAAAGATGAGTCAGTGTATGTTGCTGTAGTGGAAGTGTCAGGGGATAGAGTCATGGAAGGAATATCAGAAGGCAAAAGGTTATTTGTGGCCAAAGTGGTTCTTGCACCAGTAGAATCTGAAGTTCCTGGGACTGTTGATGTGTAATTATTGGCTTCAGAACCTTTCATTCTTCTAGTAGTAGTGCCAACTCCAGTGATGTCATTGGATGTTATTGTTTCCAGTGGATAAGAAGTGTTGGTCGATTGGATCGAAGCAATAGATTCAGCGGGGATCTGAATTTCTGCAGAATTGGACTGGCCCTGAGAGGAAGTAACATTAGCAAACGAGTTGATATAAGACGAGGAACCAGTACTGTAGAAAGTAGAAATAGAAGATGATATGGATGCATTCAAACCATTCAATGACGAAGTAATTACAATTTCACTACTTGATTCAGAAGTTAGGAAGAAATCACTTGATGTAGAAACGGTTTGATGATCAGAGATGTTCATGCCTGGCAAAGATACAGTAGTACTAAATAAATGGACAGTAGTTTCATTGGAAAAGACACTGGATTGTTCGACAATGGAATCTGTAATATCGTAAGATGCAGATGAGGAAGATTCAGTTGAAGGTTTTAAAGAAGCAACAGTAGAAGATGAAACCAAATATGACCGTTTTGAAGAGACAATGGAACTACTTAAATATTCAGTGCCATATGCGACATTACTTATTGATGAATTATCATCGGTATTGAATCCTGAAGCTGAAGAGATGGTAGAATTTTGATAATAAGGACTTTGAGATAATGAGCCTTTTAGGAAAATACAAAATAAAAGGATTGATTGAATTGTCATATTGTTTAGTGATCTGGGTCATTCTCTCAATTTTATTCCTATGGTAACTAGCTCATTGCAGGCTTGTTAAATAGATTTTTGGTAGAATTTGCAATAATGTAATCAAACTAGCTTAAATCAAGACTAAAACACATCTCAAAATGTAAATGAAACTATATGGAGACGCCAATATACTAACACTTGACATCGTTTGTGTTTGTTTTTCAGATTGTAGCATCATTGTTTCATGTCAGTTTCTTATTAGAAAATATCACATTCGCAAAAATCATACAGTGAAAATATCATACATGGTGGAAACCAGAAATTGATTTGATAAAATTGAAGGAACTTCTATATATCAATCAGGTAGACAGTTAGTTACCTAAAGCTACATAATTACTTGGGAATAAACCTCTTTCACCAGTTTTCTCTAATTCACCTAACCACCAGTCATCATCAACAAACTCTATATTGATAATCTTATCATTTTCATTGAATGATATTTCGTTGTCTTCTCCTGCTTCATAATCATATTCAGCTGTTGCCCAAGGTTTTGCTGGCTCTGGTTCCTTGACTGGTTCAGCTCTTCTTGGTGGTGGAGGAGGAACATATCTAGATGGTTGCTCTTCTTCTGGTTCTTCTGGAGCTGTGTTTCTAGCTGGAAGGGATGGAGCTGGAGCCTCTTCTTCTGCTTCTTCTTCTTCTGGTTCTTCTGGAGCTGTGTTTCTAGCTGGAAGAGATGGAGCTGGAGCCTCTTCTTCTTCCTCTTCTTCTTCTGGTTCCGGCACAGTGTTTCTAGCTGGTAATGAAGGAACTGGAGCTCTCTTTGCAGTTTCATCATCCTCTTCATCCCAATCTTCATCATTATCAACTTCTTCACCACTATCCTCATTATGCATACCTAATCTTGCTGGAGGAGTGAACGGTTTTGGTTCTGGCTTGGTTTCTTCATTGACCATACCTGGTAATTTGTTACCAAACTTTGATGGTGTAAATTTTTTTGGTTCTGGTACAGATTCTTCATGCTTAAAAGATGACTTTGGTGTAATGATACTTGGCTCATCATTGGTTGTGTTCATTTTTTCAAATCTTGATTTCAAATCGTTCACATCAGGTTCACGTTCATCATCAATATCTTGTTCCACATCCTTTGAAACAGGTATTTCATCAGAAGTCTTTGCCTTTGCCTTCTTTTCAGCCCAGAGTTGAGCAGGACTCTTTTCTGTTTTAAAACCACGAATAACTTTATCAGAATCATTATTTTCTCTTTTAAAACTTGGTGTATACATTGTATTTTTAGTTGAACCTAAGAAAGAATTAACTTCATCATCTCTCTTAATCTTAGATTGTTGTTTCAAATTTGCAATATCAGAAGCTGGATCAATCTTAGACACCAAACGTGGATCTTCACGTGCTTTTTCTTCTTCGATGACAGCTTTTAAATCAACTTTACCAATTGGTTTATAAGTTGATTTATTTGCTTGTAAAGGTGACTTTTCAAAATCACGTTCCTTCAATTCAGGTTCATTCCAATCATCTTCGTCATTACTAGACTTAGTGATCGGTGTCTTTTTCGGTGGAATCTCCTTCTTAACGGGTGGTGGAGATGATTTGGAAACAGTACCTTGAATAGAATATCTTGCACCAGCAGCGTTACTAAGTTTTGCCAATAACTCCTTTTCATTCAAATCATCCTCATCTCTAGCAGTGACTTGAATATGATAACCCATAAGGACATTATCAGCAACAGTAGCAAAATTTTGTGCAAAAGATGCTCTTGTCTTCATTGGTGCTGAATCTGGACACCAACCAACCAAAATAATCTTTTCAACATCACTACCTGGTGGAGTTACTTTAGCAATACCATATTCTACTTTACCATCATCAAAAGATTCGAGAAATTCAGCGAATGAAGATCCTGTAGCAGATGGACCATATTCTTTATCAGCACCTGGAGAAATAATTAGCCAGTTAGTATCGTTATCAGTGCCTCTAACAACTTTGAGATACTCTGACTCAATTTCACGAGAATGTGAAGTAATCTTAATAGGTTCTAGAGCCATTATTTCCAAATTGGACGTTTGAACGTTTGTTGGTTTTATTGTTTATATTTAGTTTAAAAGTTTCAATCTTCAAATTTAGCCCCTATAGTGAATAAATGGTAGAAAAGTGGTCACGTGTGGAACTGTTTCAATGGTTAACAAGAGGTTTACAGTACTTTGTAGTACCTTGTAGTAGTATTTGTTAGTAGTTTTGATGGTTTGTGATGGTTGTAAAGTGTTTATCATGTTTGTTTTGTCTTTTGTCAATTTGTCTGACGCGAGTTGTTAATGTATGTTAATACATTAAGTAATGGACCAAGACTAAAACGTTACCTTTGCCATTATATAAGATTATTTAGATTCGAAATTGACTGTTTTGTCGATTTGACTGTTTTGTATACTATAAGATCACTATCCGCATTTGCATTAGATGATAACAGTATTTTACAGTACTGTCGATTGAGTATGAACTCACATCGTATTGAGATATACGTTATGTGAAGGTTACAAAGATTAGTAGTCTGTATTTGGAGATGTTATTAACAAGTATGCCAAGTGTCTAGCGAAGAGCTTTTACTGTGCAAAGGCTTATTAGGTTATATAACTACCCCAAATAGAAAGCCCCAACTCTTAACCCGCTGGTCATTTCTACATTTACTGCTTGAAGATAGATCAATCTAGCTCTTGTTGCTCGAGAAATGCAGTTTACATAGATATATCTATAATGCATGGATTGGAAAGTAAAAGTATCCTTTGTTTCTGTATCTCTACATTTATCTTGTCTGGTCTCAAGAGAAAACTATACTCAACACACACACCAACACAAGCTAGTGCATGCTACACGACTCATCGTCTCTATGCTTTACTTCGCTATACTTGCAGTACTTCGCTTCACTTCGCTGTAAGTGAAAATTTTAGCTCATCGCTCATCGCTGATACTCAATCACTGAATATCAGAACAGACTCTCATATACAACTGATCTAACTCATCATGGTCACCTTTAACTGCGAAGTATGTAACGATACTGTACCAAAGAAGAATACAGAGAAACACTACTATAGATGTCCTAATGCTTACTATACTTGTATTGATTGTTCCAAGACTTTTGAAGATGGTATCTCTTACCAACAACATACATCATGTATATCAGAAGATGAAAAATATCAAAAAGGGTTGTATAAAGGTAAGAAGAAGACAGTAAAGAAACAAGAAGTAAAGAAACAAGAAGTAAAGAAACCGAAGCCTGCTTTCAAACTCAAGGATGGTGAATCTTTATACAAGATTCTTAAATCTTTGAATAAAGATGAAAAGAAAAAGTTACTAAAGAGTCTGATTGTTGAAAAGAATAACAAGTTGACTTTATTAGAGTAATTATATATATAGATTTAATGTACTACTCACTACTCGATCTTTCTATACGTTTACTTAGTCCCCTAGCCATCTTATTATAAAACTGATTCAATGCTTTCAATTCAAAACTTAGACTATCAAACATATATTCTGGTAATCGGCGTTGTAAGATAGCCAATTCTTCAACAGATCGTTCTTTTAACAATGGAATATAAACAACATCAGTTTGTGCTTCATTGCCTTTCACAAATCCCAATTTATAATCCATCAATGCCTCTTGTGATCCCTGTGATATATCAAACCAAAGTCCCTCATCATTCTCATACGTGCGATGAACACGAACCTCCCCCAAATGTTCAAACATATCCTTAACAAGCTCGAGTTCCTCTTTAACCCTCTCTAGCTCACTACCATGACTCTGTTCAACCTTTTCCAATGAACTCAATTGGTTTCGTAGTAATCCCATTTCATCTTCTTTAGTCTCTAATTGAACATTCAAACTCGCATTTTCACGCAGTAACCTGGCAACAAGAACATCTGCTGCCTCTAACCTATCCTTAACACTCTTCTGATACTCTTCCAATGCTTCACTCATCGCTTTCACCTCGTTATTCAACTTCAAATCATCGTCAAACTGCTCATCAACAGTCAAAATATTATATTTCACTGAAAAGTTACCCGTCAAGTCATTATTTTCCAATATCGAAAATCTCATAAGGGATATAAATAAACAAAATAAAGCAAAGATTGAGCATCTTGAGTGTCACTTTTGAAAAGGTGAAAGAGGTGCAGAACGCTGCTAAAGGGATGACTACTACTATTGCACCAAATCAGACAAAGATTGACGAGTTGTTAGATGCCATTAGACATGAATTTGCTCAGGTTTCACAAGAGGTCAATTCATACAGAATGCAAAATCAAAAGGATTACGATTATAAGATTAATCAACAGATAGTAGAGATGCAACAGATTAGAACCACTGTTTATGAACTTGAAATGGCTCATAGGAAAATGAAGGACGCATACGAGGAAGAACTCAATAGACTCAAGATTGAAATTGAACAAAGAGATTTACAAATTACAAATTTAACTGTACATCAACAGCAACAACAGATGCATGCACAGATGCAACAGCAACAACAGATGCAACAACAGCAACATATACAGCGACAACAACAAATACAGCAACAGCAACAAATACAACAACAACAACAGATGCAACAAATGCAACAACAGCAACAAGTTCAACAACAACAAATGTTAATGGCGAATAATATCAACACTCCCTCCGTTGCTACAAAAACAGCGTCAAACTTTCCTACTCGTCCAATAATAGCAGTACCACAGATTCAAAATAATTCTTCAACTTTACCGATTGTTACAAACAGTGAAAATACTAATAAAATTCCAATTGTCAGCTCTTCAACTCAAAAACCGGTACCAAAAAATATTGAGATCAACCGAAATGACAAAGTTACTCATCAACCTCCAAACCCATCAAGTTTTGTCAAGACAGATTTACCTCCAGCAATAATCGCTGCAACTGCAAATGCAATCACAAATACAAAATTACATAAACCTGAAATTTCATCTGAAAAGAAAGAACTCGATGAAACTGAGACTGAAACTGAAAAAGTTACTTCTAATAATACTACTACTACTGCCTTAACGTCAGAGACAAGTAATTATTTAGTACCATTTAATGAACGTGCTAATCATATTAAACCAATTCCACCTTTCCTCCTTGATTTAGATCCAGTAACAGTTTCAGAATCCCTCAAAAAACAAACTGACGATTATTACATTTTATATAATCCTGCTTTACCACGTACACTTGACATTGAATTGCATAAAACACTAGATCATAATTCTGTTGTCTGTTGTGTACGTTTTTCTAACGATGGCCAATTCCTTGCTACAGGTTGTAATAAGACTACACAAGTCTTTAATGTGGCTACAGGTGATTTGACGGCTACTTTAATAGATGATAATACACCAAACACAAATGCGACAATTACCTCTGCCAAGACGACTATTGATTCAACAGAGGATAAACATTCATCAAATGATTTATATATTCGTTCTGTTTGTTTTTCACCAGATGGTAAATTTTTAGCAACGGGTGCAGAGGATAAACTTATTCGTATTTGGGATATTGAAGCTGGTAAGATCATTATGGTATTAAAGGGTCACGAACAAGATATTTATTCATTGGATTATTTCCCATCTGGTGATAAATTAGTCTCTGGATCTGGTGATCGTACCGTCCGTGTCTGGGATTTAAAGACAGGTCAATCTTCATTAACACTCTCCATAGAGGATGGTGTCACCACAGTCGCTGTCTCACCAGGTGATGGTAAATATATTGCTGCTGGGTCCTTAGATCGTGCTGTACGTGTTTGGGATTCTTCCACCGGGTTCCTTATTGAAAGGTTAGATTCTGAAAATGAACATGGTAATGGTCATAGAGATTCTGTCTACAGTGTTGTATTTACTAGAGACGGTAAAAGTGTTGTTTCAGGTTCCTTAGATAGATCAATCAAATTGTGGAACTTACATAATGTTAATGAGACTTTGAGTGATGAAAAGACTAATGGTGTTTGCGAAGTAACTTTTACTGGACATAAGGACTTTGTATTAAGTGTTGCTACAACAGAAAATGATCAATATATCATGTCTGGCTCTAAGGATAGAGGGGTTATATTATGGGACACTAAATCTGGTAATCCCCTATTGATGTTACAAGGACATAGAAATTCTGTCATATCTGTTTCTGTTGCAAATCAATCTGCATTGGGACCTAAATATACTGTCTTTGCTACAGGTAGTGGTGATTGTAAAGCTAGAATATGGAAAATGACCAATATTGACAACGAAGATAAGATAGAGCCTGTAATATAAAACTAATATTAATTTTTATAAACAATATCAACTTATAAACATGAAAGAGACAGCGATAGATGTAGAATATTATTTTTGAGTATATACTAATCATTTAAATTCTTTAATTTTTTCTTCTAGCACTCTAGGGTTGGCACCAACTATCTTGTTAATAACTTTACCATCCTTAACCATAAGGAAAGTTGGCATAGCACTGACTTCACAAGACTGAGCAACTTCAATAGATTCATCGACATCTACTTTAAACCAATTAACATCTGGATATTCTTGCATTAACTTGGAAATATGAGGTGTCATTGCTTTGCAAGGTCCACACCAAGTTGCATAAAAGTCAATCACTTTCAATTTTCCACCAGTTTGAACATCCAAAATTTCATCTTTAAACTGTTGTAAAGTTTGTAATTTTGGAACTTTTGAATAAGAAGAATAAACTCTAGTGCTTAAGAGTGATAAACGGTAAATAGAACCAGTTTTAAATGTAGTTTTTAGAGGTGATAACATGTTTTTATTTGGTTTGATAAAGAGATCAAAATTCATTTGTTTTTCAGATTTTTCATCTTGTTATATAATCTGATGCTGGATACTTCTTGTATGATTACAATATATTGTCACGTTAGCTTTACATTATTATTTACTATGAATATTTGTATGATATATAGACAACATATATCTATACGTATCTTTACTATGTCATAACCTGCATCCAGCAAGTACTCTATCCTATTAATACAGCGATCTTTATTTCCATTCATAACAGTCCGTTATTGTACAAAGCTAGTAACTTATCATCTCCAGCAATGTACTCGTTGATATCGAGACCAAATTTGGACCAGTCAATCTCGACTGATACTCTTCCAGTACTAGCGACCAACTGACCTTCGTTCGTGAAGATCTCTCGTAGAAGCTGTCTTGAGTTAGTCAACCCATCTACTAGCTCCTGATAGTTTTTGGTCTTATCTATTTGGCTATACAACAGTTGCAACTGTTTACTTAAAAACTGTCTTCTTGTTAACTTTCGTTCGAGATGCACTCTCTGTAAACGTAACAACTCATAATCTTCACAGTCTCCTAGTTCGGCACCTTGAAACTCATTTACAAAGTCTTTAGTCCCCCTTGGCGTGCTCATATCATCTATTCCTGAACTTCTTTTATACTAACTATTCTAGTCGTTAAGAGATTTAACACCTTTATATTTATCCCCGAAAATAAAAAATGTTTATAAAATAAAATGAAAAGTCGTTACCCGGTCATCTGACAATAATACCAATTTTATACCATTATTATATAGAAATAATAGTATATTTTTATAGTATTGTATGAGTCTTTTTGAGTTGTTGTTATAAGAGTACAGACTACTTAGGATTCTTGTTTTCGAAGCTGGCCTCAAAGAGACTTAGGTTGAAACAAGAATTGTTAAACCATCTTGCTGGGTCAGAATCATTCTGATAGTTGTTTATCATGTAATAAGGTTCTACTTTCAGCTTGCATATGTATGTTTGATCTCTCTTGTCAAATAAAAACCATTTGTGATCATTAAGTTGATTTTGGAATTGTCCATTGTTTGTTTTCGATTTGTCATTCATAGAGGTGATACCAAGGTCTAGAGTTTCTTCTCCCTCTGAATCAATTGGATTCTTGATAAATGATGAGACTTGAAATGGTGGTAAACTTAGTAGTTGTTTGGGGACTTGGAATTTCACACCGCTATGCAGAGATCTATTGATTCCAAGTTGAGGCAAACACAAATTACCGTGATTCTTGTATCTCATAGTCGCAAAACTGCTGTTAGCATCATCTTTCATACCAACAGTAGAGACATAGATGCAATAAGACTTGAGAGATGATAAAATCTCATACAAAAGCAATTTCAATTTCAAATTAAAGAAAAGCTTCTCAAATAAACTGAACAAATCGTCAATGAATTTCAACATACGGGATTCAGTCATTTTATCCTGAAGTAGCCTGATCATATGCTCTATGATTGAATCCTGATGGATAGTAAATATCTTCATAACAGCATCAATCTCCTTTTCTTTATCGACCAATGCCGTCTCATCCATCTCATTCAGATGTGCGATTACAGGAATAATTAAATCAAAGGTATCAGTCATTAAAGGGAAATTGTTAGCAGTGACTTTACAAACTTTCTTGGAAATAGAGATTATTGATTCAATTATCATAGCAGTGTAATCATTAGATAATGTATCATCCTTTAAAATATTCTGGAAAAAATCATATTCAAAGGTCTTGATAATAGTACTAATTATATCTATGTCATTGATTTGATCAAATAGTCCAGAACATATTTGATCACATTGAGTAACATCAATGACTCTAGTTAGAAAATCTTTCAATTCATTAGAGTAATTTGGACCATGTCTTTTCACTATTTCCTCAATTTGATACAGTGTATACCCTTGGAATATCCATAAATTTGTAAAATCTAATAATGCATACAATTCACATACATCTTCTTCTTCGTCATCTCCACTGGAATATTCACTCTCGGTATCTCCTTCATGTACAAAATCGGTAGCATCCTGTTTTTCATTTCTCTTGAATTGTAACAAATTGTATAATACTCTTCTTGAGACATGTATTGGATTATCTCTCAATAAACATACTATCATTTTCGTTGATAATGGAACAAGCTTTGAATATGGACCATAACGAGTTAAAATTTTTTCAAATAGAGCAAAATTATCTGTCAAGATATCCTGACATGATGTCAGTATTAACTGGTAATTGGTTACAATATACTCTCCCGTCACAGTTTCATAATAAATACTGTTAACATAATTCAAATCGCTTCCAAATGAACATTCATAGTTTAACAATTTCAGAATCCAACTGATACCCAAGGTGTTCTTTATTTGTTCCAGTGTTAATAATTTGTTGGAAATCAGACAGATCAAGTCAATTTCCAAAAAATTCTTTCTCTTCAAGAAAATGGACATGAATTTGTTGTAATCTCTAATATTAGCAGTTCTTAACAGAACTAAGATGGTTTTGGATTTCTTAAATTCAGAAATCTGCTTCTTGAGTTTGAATGCAAGAAACGTTCTTATGTTCGATTGAAACAGTTCAACAAAATTCAAATCAACACTGGTTGGTATATTGGATTCATTAATTTCATCTAAAATCTTGATAACAATTTCTCGATTTTGTTCTAAATTTTGTTTCTTAGTCTTTTCTTCATCATAAACGTTTGATAGATCATTTCTCAGGTCAGCATCAATCACTAAAGCCATTGGGAAGTTCTTCATGAAAAATTTCCAAAATGGCATGAATGATATTACATAGTGGTGAACGTGATCCTTGTCTTTCAGAACTTTGGTATAAATTAGTATGAAAGTCTTAATGAACAGGATATGGTCATTGATAAACTGCGCAAACAATTTTTGATAACGGATAAGAATATCTACAAGTATAGCCATTGTTTCGATATCCTTCAATAATTGATGATATACAATGAATTCAATCCATTTATAAAAATGATGAGACACCTTTAGGTCAATATTAAAAATTTTAAAATTCAATAGTAGAGTTTCTCTATCCACAGATTCTAAAGGTAGACCTGAACATAATTTATTCAAGTACCACTCCGCAATCATAATCTTACCACTTTGTGGTACATCTTGTACATCAACTAATATATTTGTCTCAATCAATTGTTCCTTGATTTTATCGACAGATTTGACTAGTGTATCAAAGTTATATTTCTCAAAGTATGACGGATCATACTCCATAACATTTCTTAGCACCATATTGTACTGGCTTCTCATGACAGGAGATATCTTCAAATTGATCAACAAAGTTACATGGAATAACTTATCATTAGAATTATGCAAATACATGATACCAGAACTAATCAATTTTCTAATATATGTAGATACTTTAATGATGCCGTAAGTGATTAATATATTTAAGAGTAAGTATAGGGATTCAAAATGTACCAAAGCAGACAAATTATGATCATTTAATTTGGCAATCTGAAATACCATTGACCATAACGTATCCTCTATCTCATACTCTGGAAACCCATAAATGGAGTTAATTTGTAAAAGTAATAACTTTGCTACCAGTTGATTAGATTCATAATGAGACACTCTGGTAGGATGGATGGACCACATTATTAGTTGAATAATTTGAGTTCTGTACAATGGATTTTGTTCAAAATATTGAGCCCAATCAAAATCTGTTGGATTATCATCCAATACAGTAGTAAACTTTGTGTCTACATGACGAACCTTAAATATCTCAAATCGAGAGTCAAAATTGGTACTGGTAAAAAAACTCTGTGCATTGAAATTATTTGAATAATTGTTGAATATGGTCTCATTTACATTGTTGCTAGTTAACATTGTATTGTTTTTCAGAGTTTGATTTCTGTAACTAATCAATTCCAACTTCTTACGAATTTCGGCCTTGAGGTTTGGAGATGTTACCTTGTTCGTAATATCATAAAGACAAGTTTTATAAAGATCCCAACTTGATGGAGGAAAGAGGAAGTTCTCCAAGGATTGCTCTTGAAATAATTGTAGAATTAACTTAGCCAGGATTGTCATTATGGATTCCTTTATTTTGTTATTTTTCTTAATGTCATTAATGATATATTTTTCGTTATCAATCATTGATTTTGCATTGGAGATAATATAGTATTTGTGTAATAACATGTCTGTTAATCGTGAGATCAAAAATTTTGAATTTGGATCATCATTACTCTTGGTTAAGTTATCCCAAAAGATCATTAATATATGCAAAGTTAGAGGTAAAAACTTGAAATTCTCAACTTTAGATACAAATTCAATAAGCCAATGATGGAATACTTCCTTATCTAGTAATTCTAATGTATAACAATTACCCAGTAACTTTAAGAAATACGATATTTCACTTTTCCATGCCTTTAGTTTAGTCGCATCATTATAATGTTGATTCATTTCGAAGATTAGTTTCTCGAGGATATAGACAAAAGTATCAGTCCATTCCTTTATTAAGATGGACGATATCATTTCTTGGTTCTCAACTTTAATGTGGTCCTTGTTTTGTTTATATTTCAACGTTTGGCTCTCTATGAAATAACAGCATTTGATTAACCAAATAGCTCTCTTTAAAGGAATTTGTTTCATGTAACATTGTTCAATAACTTGTTTACGTTTAAGACCATGTGGAATATATTTAGAAATCTTTTGTAGTGAAATATATGGTGAACTTAGATCTTGTAACCATTGTTCCTTTCTATTATCTGTTAATGTGACTCTATTTGGTAGACGAAATCCTGGACCAGCCAATGGGATTATAGAAGGATCAGAACCAGCTGATATTCTATTGACTCGATGCTCTCTAATTTGAAGTACATTTGAAAATTGAGTTGCCAATTGTGTAGAAAGCTTTGAGAGAGGTTCATGTAATGATGATCTAGCAGATATACTTTCAAAGTTTACTTTTGAAGTTGAATAATAACCTTTGGATACAAAATTCAATAAGATTTGATCCTCTTCCTTTTTATGAGACCAGGCATCAAAATCTGGATAAACTGGGTTCTCAGTTGATGTTTGTAAGGATACTGTAGTTTCATTTATATTATTTTTCGATTCAAGGTCATCAGTGGGGCCTTCTGTTAAGATTGTAGGAATATATGGATGTAAATCCTCTGGTGGAGTTAATATATATTTATTAGATGGCATTTGTTGTTATTCTATGATATATAGTCTTGTTTGGTATGTTTATTAGTCGTCTAGCTAAGGCTGTTCACTTTTGGAAGATATAGATTCGAAATAATGAATATTTTTCAGTTAGTTGAAAACTGATGTTGAAGCATAATGCCAACAAGAACAGAACTAAAGAGATATAAAGTAGTGAGTTATGAAGTAAGTTTATTGAATATGCATAATATAGTGATTATCTGATTGATGTTAATAACATTTGTTCTCTATTTTTACCAGTTCTATCAATAGTTGGCCAATTCCCCCAATTACTTAATCTTAATACAAGACAAGTTGCATTATCTGCATGTTTATTACCAACATAACCAATAAATCTTATAACTTGTTCAGCAACATATTGTGGAGTTGCAATTTTCAAACCACGATTATTAACACTAGTTGTAATTAAATCGACAACTTCTTGATCAGATAAAAGATCAGTGACACCATCAGATACTAAGACAACAAAACATTCATCACCACCAAATTGTAATTTACTTCTTTCACTATATGGTAATGAAGAAGTATCACCAATTAAATAAGAAAAAATATCTGGTTCAGCACTTAAACCATTACGTTTAGCACTTAAATCACCAAAAGATCTTGTATTAGCAAAATTATCTAAGAATCTAATTTCACCAAATGAATCTTTACCAATTAAATTAAGAGTTTCTAATCTTTTCGATTCTCTTTTATTAGGATGATGTGGTTTACTTAAACTATGTGCGATACCTTCTCTATCACAAATAATTACACGAGAATCACCAACTTGTGTTACAATTAATTTTTGTAAACCTCTTTGATCAACAACAAAATCTTCACCTCGATCATTAAGTGATGTTAACATAATACTACTTGCTGTACTACCACCAGGATATTTTTCAATTAATTTATCTAAATTTATATTCTTTGTAGTGTCAATACCACAACATTTCTGTAAATCAAATTTAAGATATGTTGTAAATATCTTTAATCTTTGTAATTCATTTAATAAAGAATTTTTATCAATGAGATTACCATTTTTATCAAATAACATTCTTGTACCCATTGAATCCGAATCAAATAAAACAGATTCTTGTTTTGTATTACAACTTGAAATGAATTTAGTATAATAATTTAATCTATTATCATATAAATGATTCCAATATTCTCCACCAATTGAATCCTTATAGTCTCTTAATATTGAAAACAGAGATTCTTTGGTTAAAATTTCTTCTGTTGATAATGATTCATGTAAATGTGATGCTAATATTTTTGATGTTGTTGAATTATCAGGTCCATGACCATCAAATACAGACATGAATAGAATTGGATTCTTGGAAAAGATACTATTTTTCAATATTGAAATATTATAAGTATCTTGATTAATTCTTCTATTAATTCTATTTGTTGAATGACCTAAAAAACCAGGGAATTTTGTTAGATTTATTCTTAATTTGGGTGAACTTTTCAGTGAATGAATGATATTAGTTGAATTGACAAGTATATAAGGCTGTGTTGGAGCCATTATCTTGTCTTTTCTTGTCTTTTCTTGTCTTGTTGTCTCTCCTTGATACCCGTTTATATAAATGTTATATATATATAAATATATGTGATTATATAAATTTGCGATGAGGGAAAAAATCGGAGTTCATAAACACTAAGCGTTTCAACTTACTGTTTCTCCAAAAACATCAAACTAAATGACTCGTTGAGTTGAATATATATAAATGTATTTTTGATACAACAACTTGAGTAGTTAGTACAATTCTAGTGAAAACAAAGTGATTCTATTGAATTGAGTGTTTGTAGAATATTTGAATTACTAGAATTATATAAAATTACTCAAATAATGTTGTTATACATTTGTATTCTTTTATACAAAAGTGAAGAATAAAAAAAGATGATTATTTTCAAATGACAGAAATTTCCTTTCTTTATATATAAAAAATATGAACCTCGGCGGCTAAAAACGCCACTGACCGGGTATCAAAAGTTGCACAATCGAGCTGTCTAGCATTATACTCTCTGATAGATACACAGGGTACATCCCCAGTTGATACCGGGTGCACAGCTCTCTTAGCCATTGTGTTTCCATCTAGTAGTTAGTCTCTTGATGTTTTGACAACAGACTTTGTTACTACTTCCTACTGTCTGTTTCAATTTAGTTACTCTTTTACTGTATTCTTATTGCAAATTACCCGGACATTAACACTCCATAATTTATCGACCATAATAACAACAACAATCAACCAAAATAGTTCTATTTAACAACCGATGGATCAATCGTGGAGTCTTGATAAAGTGTTGTTGAGTATGAGTGTTGGTGTTTAATCATCTCTCTCTACATCACTATACACGATTTCCTTCAATTTTGCCTCTTCCTGAAAAATTTTTGAAAGGGACAACAACAATAATAACAAACAACAATCGTTGAAATAAATCAACAATTATTGTGTTCTATTGAGTTACAAACTATTGAATTAACTTCAAAGTCATTCAATCATGTCATTCTTTGGGTTTGATCCAAATCAGGGTCATGGACAGGGACATGGACATGGTCATTCACAATCACGTCCTCGCAAATCAAATAAACAACCATTGGATTTTGATGACACTTATAAAGGTTTAGGTGATTACGAACAAGATGAAAATGATTATTTAAACGATGAAACATTTGGTGATAATGCTGAACTAGGTACAGATTTCGATTTTGGTCATGGTCAACCAAATATTGTACAACAGCAACAACATAGATCTTATGTGGCAGCTGCATCAGGTAATGATAACTCAATTGGGTTACAACATGATATCCAATCTGATCGTCAAGGTATCGAATCAGCTGTTGACTTAAAACCAATGGAATCCTTATGGCATACTCAACAACAACAACAACAACAACAGCAGCAGAGTATTTCAATGGAGGATATTGAAAAACAACAACGTCTCCAACAACAACAACAACAGTTCATGCATCCAATGCAAGGATTCCCAATTCCACCTCCACATGGTCAATTTATACCACCTCCTCCTCAATTTCAACAATTTCAACCTCATCCTCAATTCCAACAACAAACTGCTCCACCACAATTCCAACAACAACAACAGTTTCAACAGCAAATCCCACCTCCTCAATTCCAGCCTTCTCCTCAACCTCCACAACAACAGCAACGTTCGCCACAACATCAACAACAACAATTGGCTCCACCACCACCACCACCACCACCACAACAACAACAACAAAAACAACAAAAACCTTCTCCACCGCTAATGGAAGAACAAAATCAACGTAATACAAGACAACAGCAAAGATCTCAAAGAGAACCTCTTACCCCAGAAGAACAAAGACGTTTACAGATTCGTCATGCAAAGGTCGAAAAAATTTTAAAACATTCAGGTTTAATGACTCCTCGTGATAAGGATTTTATTACAAGATATCAACTATCTCAAATTGTCACCGAGGACCCTTACAACGAGGATTTCTACTTTCAAGTTTACAAAATCATTCAACGTGGTGGTGTCGTTGGTGAATCCAATAAGGGTTTAATTGCCAGAGCCTATTTGGAACATTCTGGTCATAGACTCGGTGGTAGATATAAGAGAGCAGATATTGCTTTACAAAGAATGCAATCGCAAGTTGAAAAAGCTGTAACAGTAGCAAAGGAGAGACCATTGAAGGCGTCTATTGCAAATAATGATGATGATAGAGATTCATCCTCCGAGAACGTCAGAGATGGTGTCTTGGGAAAGATCTCTTCAACTTTGAATTCAAAGGCTCCAAGAAGACAATTGCAATTACCTGCTTCTGCTAAGAATTTGAATAACTTATTGGCTACCTCTACAGTTGTCTCTAATGAAGAGAGTGCCTTGGAAGAAGTCACTAATTCCTTAGATAACGTTGATTTAAGTACAAAGTCTCGTTTAAGAAGAAGATCATCATACGCTTTTTCCTCGGTTGATCAGAATAGTGTCTTATCTAGATCAGGTGGTAGAAAGTTTGTTCTATCTCTAATTGAAACTGTTTATGAAGAAGTCCTAGATTTAGAAGCTAATTTAAGAAGTGGCAAACCAATTGATAATAATAAACTTTGGGATGCTCTTCATATCGATGATGAAATTTATGAAGTTTGCCCTTTCGTCTCAATGCTTTCTTTCGATAAAGGTATTAAGATTATGCCAAGAATCTTCAATTTCCTAAATAAGGAACAAAAATTGAAATTGTTACAAACTTTCTTCTCTGAGCTATCACATTTAAATATCATCATTATTAGCTCTTATAAGACCAATCCAACACCAACTGAGTCGCAATTGAAACAATTGGATCTATTCCAAACAGTTTTCTTAAAGATTATTGTATCCTTCCTTTCCAATAGTTCCAATTTCATTGAGATTATGGGTTTATTATTACATTTGATTAAGAATAACAACGTTAGTTTCATTTCTACTTCGAAGATTGGTCTTAATTTGATCACTGTATTGATTTCTCGTGCCGCATTAATTAGACAAGATACAAACCGTAGCAATATTCTTTCATCGCCAGAGATTTCCACTTGGAATGAAATTTACGACAAATTGTTTACAGCTTTGGAATCTAAATTGTCATCTGTATTCCCACCACAGGAATATGTCACATTAGTAACTGCTTTGAATAAATCCACCCACTATGATCAAGCCTATATATGGCAATTTTTAGCTTCTCTAGCACTCTCAGGTAAACTAAACCATCAAAGAATCATTATCGATGAGGTACGTAATGAAATATTCGGTACTATTAATTTAGCAGAACAATTAAAGAAACAACAACAAACAGAGGAAACAGTGTATAGAAGAGAAAAGCTTTATCAGGATCTAAACTTGTTCTTGAATGTCATGGGATTGGTTACTAGAGACGGTGAAATTACTGAGTTAAAATAAATGGAATTTGTGTATAGTTAGAAAAAATAATGTATTTTAATGTTATTATTATCATAGTATATATATATTTATATATAATAGCGATAGTAATTTTTTTTTTAATAATTAGCAATACGGAATGCTTGACATAGTGGAACCTGACAAACCAAAAGATGATTAGTGTGAAAAACGAAAGAGAATTAGCTACATTACTGGTGTTAAAAAGTTTGTGTAAGATTGATATAAACTCTGCTAAACCAATTTTAGAGACAGATGCATTCTCAGTGAAATGCGAGGTAAATGGCACTCAGGTCATCACTGTCGAATTAGAAAGGGTGCAGACATGTATTGTGAGTGTATTTATGAATACATCAGATATTAGAACTCAGTATTTCAGTTACAAGGAGTTGAATATTAATGATAGCTTCAAGTTTCCTTTGAACTGGAATGATTTTGCTTCTTCAACTGATATTGAGTCGATTATGTTTAAAATTCGTTCTAAATATGCAAAACTTCCTCAAATGAGGTTAGAGGAAGATGTGAATACAAGATCAGAACCCCAGTTTCCTGTCAGCCATATTGAAAGAGCTCCGGAGGCAACAACATCTGGCTGGAGGGTCGATACAAGTCGCAATACCAAACCACGTCCCAAGGATATGCCGGACTTTGATGATGAATACGAAGTGAACCCAAAAAACTCTTTAGAAGTACCTACATATCGTGCTTCAAACCCAGATAATCCAGATTTGTATCCTATGGGTCAACGAGATCCCTTCAACTTTAATGATATCAATGCTAAAGGTACCAATAGGTTACTACAACCTGGAGCTAATGGTATGATATTCGACCCGTTTGGTGGAAATAAGAGTGGAATGAAAGGTGATGGAAATCACGGTCCTGGTTGGATGCCTGGTTCTAAGTATGATGAACCTTACGGTGGAGCAGGTTCAGGTTCAGGTTCCGGTTCCGGTTCCAATTTTGGAGGGTTCAGTAATGGGTTTATGTAGTTATTTATTTAGTTTACTTTGTATATGGATATATATTGGGTTGCATACCTTAAATAAATTCGTTTTCGTTCAAGGCTTTGTAAGTGTTACCAAAGTTGTGTCTCCTTTCTTATGCAGATACATTGTCAACTGGGCTTCTTCATCTCTTAGCATAGCGTACCCGTTTGCATCTAATTTGACAGCAGCAAATGCAGGAATACTCTCTCTGTAAGAATCACCAATACCAGAGAAATACACAACATTGCAATTCTGATCAAATAGCAACGTTCCTATCGTCTTACTCTCACTGGCCATTTTCAGTTGCCTTCCTTTGTAGATCATAAAAGGTATCAAAATGCATTTTCAATATTGAAAAATATACAAACTTGACTAAACATTGAAGTTAACCAAAAAGCAAACATCTTTCCCAGCTTAATAATTAGTCCTACAGCAAATCTACTGGTACATTGCCTGAGAGAACTGTTTTATTCAGTTTGAATCGTGTACAAACTTATCAACCAGGCTATCGGTAGTTCCATATCTTATTTTGAGTACTTCCGGAGACAGATTTGTTAGAAAGTGACTCAAATAAGCCTATTAGACTTTATTTCATCAATGACAATGATTTCTTTAGAGGATCAGTGTGGTATTGTGTATTTTATAGCATGGTCTGTGTCCATGTACCCTGTGCTGATAACCAATTGGAAAGTTCATTCTTCAAAGGCTCTCTCAGTTGATTTTGTGCTCTTAAATACAACTGGGTATACATATATGTTGATCTCAATGTGGATTTTGAGATACCTTTGGATTGACGTTGACACTGATTCAAAGTCTGGGAAACCCATAATTACGGGTTTTGACTTAGCCTATTGTTTCCATGGATGGGTACTCAACTGGGTTTTAATGAGTCAAGTTCTTTATGGAAAACGGCTATGGGAATTTACAGATGAAGGTAGAAGACGAATGACACCATTCCTCTGTAGATTGTTAATACTTTCTATACTGGGGCTTGTATTCCTTACTGCTATGTTTATCTGGAATAACCAATTGAATGGCTGGGAAAACCAAAATACGTTGACATATTGTAACAATTTAGTCAAACTCAAGATATGTCTTTCTTTGATTAAATATATTCCACAATTGAAACACAACTTTGAGAGGAAATCTATGAAGGGTTTCTCCATTCATGGAACAGCATTAGATATTATTGGATCCGTAGCCTTATTATTACAATTGGTGTGTCAACTGAGCAGGACTCGGGGACTCACTTTAATTGAACTAGCACCAAATTTTGGCAAGATAAGCTTGGCAGTGTTAACATTACTATTCAACTTCCTTTTTGTAATACAATGGCTCTATTATGGAGATGGCAAGAAATATCCCAAGGGACTCATGATCTAAAACTTGTTGGACACAAGCAGTAACTATATAGGTTGCAAGTTTATATGGGTATAAGTTTGGTTGAAGGTTATTCATTGGTAATTGCATCAATTTTTTGAGAAATTCACTCTAACAAACGCTAGAAGCTCTTTAAACTCTCCATTATCTACTATAAGAGTGTATCCATCATTCATATACAGGTGAAACAATCACTTTAAGTACTAAAAGTCAGTGCCAAACGTTCTGTTTTCACGACTTTCATCTTCAAAGCTCTTTCTATGACCTTTAGCATAAATAAGTATTTTTTTTCTTCAATGCAGTTAAAATAATGAGGAATTACGAAGACAAAGAACAAAGACAAGTCTACTACACAGCGTGTAATAGCGTATTAAACGGTATTTTACAAAGCATAATTGATCTGTAAGGAATATTTAGAATTAGACACAGCTTTTCGTGTGATTATTTACCATTATTTCAGGTCCGATTGACCCCAGAAACCAACATTAAGTACGCATAGTTAGTTACAGCCAGTAAGTACATTCCATCTAAGTCAGCGTTATAATTTTATCTGTTCATGTCTGAACAAGACTATTTCAGCTACAATGCACATGAAGGTTCCTCCTCTAACCTTACTGGCACCTATTCTCATAAATCATCAAATCAGTCTAAATTTGGCCAAACGCTTGCTGCATTAAATACAACTCCAGGTTTGGGAATATCCAACGCTGCTCTTTTATCTCCTAGATTGGATCAAATTGCAGCTGTGAGTCCAGGTGAGAAACATCTTCAAAATCAGGGTGGTATTACTGCTGCCAATGCAAATTCTTATATCATCCCGCAATCACCAGTAACTACCCTACGGTTACAAACAAGAACCTCATCCAAAAATGTCAATCAGTTACAAAGGTCTCCATCTACTAGCTCATCCAGAGAATCCTCCAGGAGACCCTCCACAGAAAATAGCATTGCAAATTTGAATAAATTATTGTCGCCTGGAACAACAGCGAAATATCATCATAAAAGGTCAGAATCTATCTCAAGTGATTCAACTTTCAAAAGAATTCAAGGATTTGGAGAAACCACAGATACCTCCGCTAGTTCATTTCTTTTATCTCCAGATATGATTAATGTTACTGGGAAGAAATCGTCAAATAAGTTTACTTCTCCACAGCAACAATCTCAGCAACCTTTACCACCAGGGCTAAAGAAATCATTGTCACATTATAACGCCATTAATCCTTCAAATGCTTCTTTACAAGAACCAACCCCATCTTCAAATTCATCTACTCGGTCTGTCCCTGTAGTTCAATCTAATCAACAAAGTCTGCGATCCTTTAAGAAACAATATGTACTCAATGAAAAATTGTACCTAGAAAAAATGAAAAATTCTATTCATGAAGATGATTATTACACAAGAAAGATATCTACTCCTTCTGCCATAAATGATGATGATGATGATTATTATGATGATTTCGACGTGGATATAGATGATCATTTCAACTCCATAAACGATGAAATTGTTAGTCCTACTCCAATAAATGAATCTGAAAGTGACAATATAAATTTTGGTACGACTTTTTACAATTCAAACAAATTATCAAGCCATGAAAATTTAGTCATGATGAGCCCCAAGTACCTGATACATAGATTGCAATGGCTGAAAAAAGCAGACCCTCAAAATAAATACATTCAAGGGCTTTTCAAAAGAATAAATCAATCTAATCATGATGTGAAAAGTGAGGATTGTCAATCAAACATTATAAGTGACTCTATATCATTCAATGACGTTCAGCAGAACTACTTGAGCGAACTATCAGACTTTCCTATCATTTCTGAGAGATTCAAATGGCAGACTATATTATCAGATGTTCTTAAAGGTGATATTGTAAGAAGTGAAAAAACAAAGATTGCTAAGCAAGTTAAGGATCCAATGATTAAAAACCAATTTAGTGATGATATTTGGTTTGAACTCAAGGGATGGATGAATGCAAAGAGTAAAGAAGAAATTATCAAATCCACGAAAATATTACGAGAATCGTCAGATTCACTTTTTGAAGAGATACTAAAATTCAGAATTCCAGATGGCCTGAATAGAGAAGAGATTGAAACTAGATTATTAGATATCACAAATCGGTACTACAAGACAATTGGTTATTGGCCTAATGTTAAGAAATTGAATAAAGAAAAACCAATTACAAAATCTGATGATTTTGTCAACAGAATTGCCGTATTCAATAGTTGGTTGAATATAAGATCAAGTTATCAAATCAAAGTACAAAATTTGAAGGAATGGGTGGGAAATGATGAATTAGACGTCGCCAAACAAACTCATAACACAGGAAGTTTTAGAAGTACTGTTAGTAGTGAAGGTGATGCTTCTTTATCCCCGTCTCCCTCACTGAGCAATACTCGCCCAGAAATGTATCAAAGCTCTACTAGATCATTTGCAGAACAAATTTTAAAGGAAAAAGATATAGAGAATATTTTTCAAAGGAAGATATTTAGTCCTTTAGCACCATGGATATCTAAAACAAAGACTGTAATGATGAAATATAAAGATACATGGGAAGAAGTTAATCTTGCATTTGATGACAAAGATTTGGAACTATTGTTAATGTTTCCAATGAGACTAGCTAAGGAAATTATTAGAATTAGACTTGAGTATGCGCAAAAGCTGAAAAATCCAACTATGATGATGGTTGATCAAATGATTGACGATTTCTCATCATACATAAGAATATCTGTCCAACTAAAATTTGCAATTTCGGAATATATACATGACACCCCATTCGATATACGTATCGATCCAGATTTTGATAGCATGGTATTGGAAGCGATTAGCTACTTATTCATTCTTTTGCATTTGAAGATTGTTGATTTTAGCCCAAAGAAAACATTCAAGTCATTTAAAGAACCAGAAATCTTGATGAAACACTGGGAAGAATTGAAGAATGTAGGTCAGTATATTGATAATGCTGGGAAATTGATTGCCAACGAATTTAATAAATTGACCCTAAGAATCTTACATAAATTACATGCATACTTGGTTCAACAACAAGATCAACCACCAGACTTTAAGGATAAAGATGAAGCAGAAAAATGGCTTACTGAAATATTTGAAAACCTAGGCTCGATGAAAAGAAAATTGAATCGTTTCACAAATGTGCTGACCAAAGCATTTCAAAATTCTGTTAACTATGATATCAATAACCATGAGGAATTATTGAAAAATCTTCATGAATCTGGTCATTTTCTAATTTACACAGGTGGTGATTTGGAGGGCAACGGTATTTATTTAATTGGTAGCTCGGAACTATTAGGTTGTCAAGATGATGATATAATGAAAATTCTAAACAACACAGATATTGGTAGTGATTTGTTACCAAAATTAGAATTGAACAACAGTCTTGCTCTGTATAATGTTTTGGATGATGGAGATGGGAGCGTACAGACTACAAAATTAGGCCTTGAGTTCATTGATGATCCGGAATCAAGAAGAACATCAAGGAATAGAAAACCCTCACTGCATTTTAGCGATTATCATGATGTGGAGAAGGAGATTTTGCAATTAGAAACTAAACTACAATCACTAGGTTATTTACTGGTCTTATGTCCAGGTGAACCAATGCTTTGGGAAGGTGATATGTATAATTTGTCTGGAGAGCAATCTTTGACCATGGAACAACTCAAGCTAAATATAAAACCAAATAGTATAGTTCTAATGAATCAAGGTTCAAGCTATGCATTAGAGTATCAAAGTGATACATTTCAACAGGTTGCACTAGATACAATATCTCTAGTCGAAAGACGGTGTTCTTTCAATACGGTGGAAAATAATTTACAAAGAATTAACAAGGCATATTTCAGATTCACTTATAGTGTACTGAGCAATTATTCGAAGATACTGACAACATTCAAGAAGACATGTCCTAATAATGATTTACTAAACGGTATCTTTTTATTTGCAAGAGATTTTGGTAGCAACTTTCTAAAGAGCAATGTAGCTAATGTTGAAAAGAAGTCAATAATTATACTGTTGATGATTAGGCTAAGTGTTGGTTGGTTATCATTTATTGTAGATGATTGTGATCCTACTGACCAACGGACTTTCCGTTGGTGTGTACGAGCTATGGAATTTGCTATGTACATGATTAGTGGTAATAATATTCTATCATTGGATGAGTCTCAGTTTACCGCTATGAAACAAAGAATTTCAGCTTGTATGTCATTACTTATTTCTCATTTTGACGTTATGGGTACCATAGCCTTGGAAGATGAAAAGACTACTCAACAAGCAAGACTCAATATCGATGTGGAAAAGTCCGTTGATGACGATGCTATGTTAGAATTAAACTCCAGGATTCGTATGGATGCCATTCAGAAACTTGAAAAAAACACAACTGTGAACCCTAGACAGATTGGTAAAGTGTTGGATGATGCTGATAAGGGTAACAAGTATTTGTTATCTCTAGCATCATCATTATCGAATGTATCTATTAGATGGCAGAAGAGAAATTTTGTTGGAGGTGGTACATTTGGGACTGTTTACTCTGCGATTAATCTTGATAATGGTGAGGTTCTTGCTGTAAAGGAGATTAAGATTCAAGACAGTAAGACTATGAAGAAAATTTTCCCATCAATTAAGGAAGAAATGAACGTTCTTGAGATGCTGAATCATCCAAATATTGTTCAATACTATGGTGTTGAGGTTCATAGAGACAAGGTCAATATTTTCATGGAATATTGTGAAGGTGGTTCGTTAGCAAGTTTACTGGAACATGGTAGAATCGAAGATGAAATGGTTACTCAGATTTATACATTGGAGTTATTGGAAGGGTTGGCATATTTGCATCAATCCGGGGTTGTTCATCGTGACATCAAACCTGAAAATATATTGTTAGATTTCAATGGTATCATCAAATATGTGGACTTTGGTGCAGCTAAGAAGATTGCAAGAAATGGTACTAGAATGTCAAATCTTACTGCAGAGATTATTACAGAAAATGAAACTTATCAAAAGGGAGATGACAATCCATACGATTCACCAAATGGATTACAAGCCATGATGGGCACTCCAATGTACATGTCCCCTGAATCTATCACAGGTTCCATAAATAAGGGCAAATTTGGTGCGGACGATGTTTGGTCCCTTGGTTGTGTTGTATTAGAGATGATAAGTGGAAGAAGGCCTTGGTCCAACCTAGATAACGAGTGGGCTATTATGTACCACGTAGCTGCTGGTCACACGCCTCAACTGCCGACAAAAGAAGAAGTGTCCTCTGCTGGTAAACATTTTCTTAAGAAATGTTTAGTTACGAATCCAAGTAAAAGATCTACTGCAGTAGAACTGCTAATGGATCCTTGGATAGTCGAAATTAGAGAACTTGCATTCGGTCCTACAACTCAGGAATCGCAGTCCACAACAGCTCCATCGGGTGCAAACACTCCTGAAGAGAACAATCAGCTACCGCAACATTAGCTTTACATATAAATACATCGAACTATTATGATACATCTTTTTGAATAATAATACTGCTATTACTATTTATCTCTTCCACGTGAATTTTTCATTGCGCAGTGAAAATTTTGCGATGAGCTTCAAAGAAAACTACATAGAAGGAACATTGATAGAGATTCGAGTGAACTTATAACCTTCATTGCATTAGTGTTCCATCTGACTACAACCTATAATGTCCACTTTGATTCCACCTCAATCCAAGAAACAAAAGAGAGAGGCCCAGAAGGAGCGTGAAGTTGATCTTCTACCGGAGAATTTGCCAAATATCTCTGTTAAGTTCCAAGCTTTGGATACTGGGGACAATGTTGGCGGATCTCTGAGAGTTCCAGCTGGTATAACCGAGAAGCAATTGGAAGAACTGTTGAACCAGTTGAATGGAACTACGGATGAACCTGTTCCATACACTTTTAGCTGCAATATTCCTGGTAAATCAGTCACTGATCCACAACAGATGATAGATATCAAAGATAACCTATATTCCTCATTACTAAAGCCTGGTTACAACACCACTGAAGATACCATCACTTTACTTTTTACTCCAAAGGCTGTCTTTAAAGTCAGAGCAGTTACTAGATCTACCTCTGCTATTGCAGGTCACGGTTCCACTATTCTATGCTCTGCGTTTGCTCCAAATACTAGTTCCAGAATGGTCACAGGTGCAGGTGATAATACAGCTCGTATCTGGGACTGTGATACTAGCACTCCGCTAGCTACCCTTTCTGGGCATACAAATTGGGTTTTATGTGTCTCTTATTCACCAGATGGTGAATTAATTGCTACTGGGTCCATGGATAATACAGTTAGAATATGGGATCCTATCAAGGGTAAACCACTTGGTGATGCACTAAGAGGTCATGATAAATGGATATCTTCTTTGGCTTGGGAGCCTTTACATTTAGTTAAAGCAGGGGACAAACCAAGATTAGCTACAGGTTCTAAGGATGGAACTATCAAGATTTGGGATACAGTTAGGAGAGTATGTCTATACACTATGAGTGGGCATACAAACTCTGTATCCTGTGTTAAATGGGGCGGTCAAAGCTTATTATACTCTGGGTCTCATGATAAAACTGTTAGAGTTTGGGATATGAAGAATGGTGCCAAATGTATAAATATCTTAAAGAATCATGCCCATTGGATTAACCATTTATCTCTCTCAACAGATTACGCTATAAGAATTGGTCCATTTGATCATACTGGTGTTAATCCAACTACTCCAGAAGAAGCTGGTGTCAAAGCTTTACAAAATTACGAGAAAGTAGTAAAAAAGAATGGAACTACTGAAGAATTAATGGTAACAGCTAGTGACGATTTCACAATGTTCTTATGGAACCCAACTAAATCTACAAAGCCGATTGCTAGAATGACTGGTCATCAAAAATTAGTTAACCATGTTGCTTTTAGTCCAGATGGTAGATACATTGTCTCTGCGTCATTTGACAATTCTATCAAATTATGGGACGGTAGAGATGGTAAATTTTTGTCTACATTTAGAGGACATGTTGCTAGTGTCTATCAAGTCGCCTGGTCGTCTGATTGTAGACTATTAGTGTCATGCTCCAAGGACACTACTTTAAAGGTCTGGGATGTCAGAACTAGAAAACTTTCTGTTGATTTACCGGGACATAAGGATGAAGTATACACTGTCGATTGGAGTGTTGATGGTAAGAGAGTCTGTAGTGGCGGTAAGGATAAAATGGTCAGACTATGGACGCATTAGTGGTTTTGAAAGGTATATAGTGTATAATATAAAAAATTTGTGACTTTAATATATGCATTCACGTACTAAACCTTGACAAGACGGTACCAGAACACGGTACCAGAAGACTTTTTGTCCATTTCTAAAGGTACTATCAAGTATATAACATCCAAGAGTTGTATACAATTAGCTCTAGGTTCATAGTATCTTATATGAGCCAATAATTATCTCTCGGTTTGAATATTTGATATTGGAAGAAAACGAAGCTAAGTGAAAAATAATCATCAAGAGAGAAGAACAAACAAGAACAGAGTTTACTTTGAAGACCATCATGTTGCGCACTAATGTTGTTATTAAGAGACTGCCACTTCTTAGATTGCAATCAACAGTTTGTTCCTCATTATTCCCTCCATTAGAAAGTGTAAAATTGGAAGAGCTTGTCACTAAGAAAGGATCAAAAGGAACCTACTATTTAACGAGAAGTGAGACGGGCAACTTACCTGTATACTCCGACTTTAAAGCCCGTAGAAACAAGATTGTTACTGAAATAAGAAGAATTGAGGGTGATGTAGTTCAGTTAAGAAACGATTTACAAGCTCTAATACCATATATTCCGAAGTCTGCTTGGAAGATAATTCCCCAGTCTAAGAAAATTGTCATTGATGGAGATGCAGTAAAGGCTGTCAAGAAAGTACTGTCTAGAACAATATAGTGGTCTTCAAACGTTAATTGAAACTTGTACATAAGAACATATCATATTATTCATATATATATATATATATTTGTTTGTAGTTATAAAGAAAACTGAAAACATTAATTACTTAAACCATTTGTCTCATAGAGACAATCTTTTCATTACCCATTCTGGTATTGATTTGTTCTCTGATTTGTTCTTTGTATTTGTAGCCACCAAAACATGCACCAACGATACACATAAAGACAATAAATTTTGAAAATGATGAAACTTTGGTACTGTCGTATAAAACAATATCTGGTTTATCATCAGCAGCATGGACGGCTTCAACTGGTCTCATAGCGTCCTTTAGAGTGACGCCAACCGATGTATCACCTGCCTTAAACTTCTTGACATCTTCATAGTATTTTTCGGTCAGTTCCTTCAAGTTAGATATCTTCATACCGTTCACTACAGCATATTGAACAGTCATAGTTGGTAACGGTTTACCCTTTTCATCTAATTTGACAAATTGTAAGATATCCAGCAATTCCTTTAAACCAGAAGTAACTTGACCAAACGCAACACTCTTACCATCATATTTAGTTGCAGGTTCAAGACCAGTCAAAATCATGAATTCTGAGTTGTTATGGTCCTTTTCACCTTTGTTATACATAGTGAGTCTCCCTGGTCTGTCATGATCAATAATAAAGTTTTCATCTTCCCAATTAGCACCAAAGATAGAGAAAGGACCAATATGTGGAGCCACAGTACCAGTGAGCATAAAGTCGCCAGGAACAATCTCGAGGAAAGGTTCCTTACGATAAGTCAATTCCATGATATCATCTGGATTCCCTCCTTGAAGACGAGCCTTGACACCGTTAGATAAAGAAGCAAAATTCTTGGTAGTCTTTGGCACAATACTGTTAAAGATGTCAATGGTAATATCGTGAAGCTTGCGTTCATAAGTCTTAGGATCAGTATAATTTAAGGTCATAAAAATTCTATGAGTCGTTGGGGGGTCCGGAGCATATAACTTTTCCAAATCCAAAGAATCTGAGTATGGTTTAACTTTTGCTGGAGTAGCTTCTTGGGCTAAGGAGTACACAGCGAGTAGCAGCACTAATAGCAAGTCATTGATAATCATCTTTGCCTGTGTTGCCTCTTATGATAAAGAGTGATAGTGACCTTGGCAGAAGTGATTTACCTTGTTTTTTTCTTGTATACGTGGACTGAAAATCGAATATATTATATTGTAAAAATAAAAAGCTCGAAGAAATCAAACAGGATACAGCTGTCTTATACAGATGTATTGCGCGTTTTGAAGATGAGTGAAACTAGGTAGAAGGACCGTATTCAGTGCAAATGCCAAACCAATTTCTGCCTATGCAAGTAGGAGCTATTGTGGAGGTCGTAGAGGAAGAAGTTGTACTCGTAGTCAAAGTGCTCGTGGACCGTGAGGTTGTTGCCGGATCGTGGTTTCTATCTTGCCAGAACTTCCAGTTGTAACAATCAACACATGGTTCTGGTGGTATGCATTTGGCTACCTCATCATAATCTAGTAAGATTCTATCTATTACTGTGTGAATCTTATGGTTGAGAATATTAACATGCCAGCCTTTATCCTTGACAACATCGTATACGCAAACTTTACCCGAATGACAAGATGACTCCATAGCGTAACCGGCAATAGAACAACTAGATGAGGCACCATTGCAAGTACCCATGTATATAGGGTCAGCAGTGTGACCAAAATGCCATATGCCTTCCATAAACTCTGGTAATCCAGGAGGCATAGGTAAATGTAATCTTCTAGTGGCCAACATTTCACCAGGAGCCTCAAATGCAACAGCTGGAGCACCAAATGTTCTTCCTACTAATGACGCTAGTGCTCCACCTAATGAATGACCTGTTAGCCATATGGCTGCATTTGGGTACTCTTCTATCACATATCTATATATATCCATAGTAATCGCATAATACCGATCATCACGTCTAATTTCTGCTTCAAGGCATGTTTCATCGCATGTATTACTCTTTACATAACAATCACAGACAGGGGTCCAAAGATAGGATACTCGTCCACAACAGCAAGAGAATAAAACATTATCATTGAATTTATCACTTAATGTTGTTTCATCGTCCCCTGCACCTGGTATACCATGTGCTGATGTCCCCTTAATTGATATAACAACGATACTCTTATCAGTATTTGTGAATACATGACCTCGTAAACCATCCCCATCCCATCCAATAGATATTGGACTTGAATCATTCCAGGGTTCACTGACATTTCTCCAATTACCTGTATGCGGTAGATGAACATATGCATTAGATGACATTAACGCTAGAGATACAACAGTATCTTTATCTGTGACATTCGGAACCAAACTCTTCTCATCTATCCATTGTGATGTGTATTCAGAATATTTCTTCATGGTAAGAAACGTAGGATGTAATGAGAAAGTATGTGTAAATGGGTTTGTAGTGGCAAAATTAACATTATTTGTCCACAAAGCACCTTTCTCTTCCTCTGAAAGTAAAGAAACACGCTCATTGTATTCAATGGCTGCTCTGGATGCAAATTCAGGTGTTATATCTAATACTTGATAAGCTTTGTGATATTCACCTATTCCATGTCTATGAATTTGAGTCAAAGTGAATTGATCTGGTTGTAAATGATTTAAGTTGTCAAGTTGGGAAGCCGTACAGTGTCTGAATATGTAATATGTCTGTATGAGCAACGTAAAGATAGAGACTAGATATAAATGAAGCATTATCTTTATGTTTTAGTTATGAGGGGAGCCTCTTCTTGTCTATCAAAAGAGCGATGCTTACTTTTATCATTGAGGTAGATGTTTGGAAACAGAGGCGGCGAGTCACGTGAAGACATGAAGTTTGATCACATAAAGAGGTCGTAATGGATGTTCATTGTTTGATGAGTTCCAAAAGTGGTGGTATTTGATTAGTGATTGGCATATTATGGAGGTTCTTTTATGGTAAGTTTGTTTGAAGAAGCAAAGCTAAATGAACCAGGAAAGTTTCTAAAAGTAAGGAAGTTGCAATTGTGATGCATATTTGTTATGCCATGAGTAATTTAAGGTCTCCAGTAGATAGTTCAAGTAAAGTTTGTTGCATTGAACAATATTGTTATTTTTTTTATAAATTAGTTGAATTTTATTATTTCAGTTAACTCAAATGGAACAAAACAAAGAAAATCATGAAACCACTTAAGCGTACTCTATCAGTTTCAGTGTTGGATACCCATTTTTACCATTTTTATAAAACAATCTTTCTTTAAAGTCTTTTCGAATAAAATTTTCTTTACAACTCTCTAAAACACTCAATATTCATCCAAATCTTCTTCTTTTTTCAAAAAACTGAACCATCACCTTCTCACAGTCATTTTAACAACCACAAACGCTCACAAACAGTCACAATTGTTTACGAAACACTGATTTTAACACCTTCTTTGTTCTTCTCTTGTTGTTTAAAATGTGGCAAAAATTAACCGCCGAGCTATTTGATTTTTATATATAAGAAAAAAGATTCTTCTTTATAATTAAGAAAATACTAAACAAACGTTGAAAAGAGAAAGAAAGACAAAAAGAGACAAAAAGAGTCTGCTGGTTCTTTACTGAGTTCAGTGGCTCTTCAGAGGATTATTATGCAGTAGAGCTTTTAAAATGCTCTTTTCAAGGTGATAGAGAGATATATTCGGTACTAAATACATATCAAGAGATGTCAGGTGTATGTTTCGACTTAAAGCTAGTTTAGAGGCCCTGTGAATACTAAATACCAAGATAAGCGTGCAAAATAATGCTGCCTATATCTTTAGGTTTTGTTTGGTAATGTCAACAGATGCTATACAGAGCATAAAACATCTATCATGGTATGGTCCTATATTATCCCAATCAACTCTTTGAATGAGGGTCATATTGTATACGAATTGAACTTTGTTTTCTATCATAGCAGTGTGAGTATCCTGGGTAAGCTCCAGTAAACAACACAAAATTGCATCTCAAGGACACAGTTCGTCGAATCCGGTTCTATGCCCTCTTGAGAGACGACAATCTAGGTTTATCAAGCTACAAAATGTCAACCTGTAGTTATCTCTCTATACCTACTTATTTTCCATGCTGTTGGATTTTTGGAAAAACACTCAAAAATATTGAATTTCAAAATGAAGATTCAAATTCGCGCTACTAAAACACAATTTTAACCAAAATTCCTTCACTTAAAGTTGACTATTTACAAAAAGAAATCCCTTCAGAAACTTTACAAGGTGGTCAAATGAAGTTCATCGAACAATCTTACGACTTGAATTACCCGATTTATGGGGCTCAATTTCTTAATAATGATATATTGCTTACTACAGGGGGTGGTGGTGAATCACGTACCGATATCCCAAATAAAATCACTGCTGTACGTATCAACTTCGACAAGAAGAAGAAACCAATTAAAAGATTTCGTGAAATAACATTGGATTCGAATAATGATTCTCCAACGACTTTGTCAGTGGCTAATAATGGTCAAATTATTTTGATGGGTTGTAATGATAGCTCTCAAAAGATTTCAGTTACTCACGAAAATCATAACTTAAGAAAGTTCACATTTGAGAATGAACATTTAAAATTTATTGGAAGTGCAGATTTAAATAAGGATTCGGAATATATGAAATTGATTTATTTATCTCGTGATGGAACTGTAGGTGCAGTGGCTTCATCGAAAAGTCCAACAGTAATAAGAATTATTGATCCAACAGATTTATCTGAAAAATATGAAATTGATACAGGTAGAGACGTTCGTGACATTAACTTTTCTCCTGATGGTAAAATTCTATGCTATATCACTGCATCGTCATTGGAAGTGATTTCTATTGTTACCGGTAGATTTATCGTCCGTAAAACAGATTTTGATTCAAATTGGATTCTTTCTAAATTAAGGTTCATTAATCAAGATACTGTTTTGGTTGCCACCAATTTAAAACAATCGCCAGGTTTTTTATTATTCAAAATAAGTCTTAAAAAAGGTAATGCAACTATCTTGACCTCTAAACAAATCAAAGGCAATAAAAAGATAAATGCCATTACTTCTATGGATGTTGATATGGCAGGCGAACTTGCAGTTTTAGCTACTAATGACAATACATTAGAATTATTCAAAATTAAGGACTTATCATTAACAAAGACATTCAAATCTGTTCATGAGTTCGGTATAACAAAAGTCGTTTTCTCTCCTGATTCCAACCTAATTGCAAGTGTATCCGCTTCTAATACCGTATATGTTATAAAATTACCATCAAATGTTGCAAACGCTAAACCATGGTACCGTCCCGTTATCAATTTTTTTAGGAATGTTATCTTAGTAGTAATTTTGGCAATTGCTGCACAGTACATTTATGAAAATAACCTGCATGTCAAGACTTTCAACTTTCTTAACAAATCTTACAAGGAATATAATGAAAAAAGGAGATTACGCAACAGAGATACTTCCTCTTATTTCCAAATCAATGAATATTCTATAACTGAGGGTGATATTGTTACACACGTTACTAAATCCATAGATACAGAGGACCATTCCCACGATACTAAAGGACTCATCACTTCTGAAACCTCTCAACGGACTTGGCTAGACGATATTGATGTTCGCATGCTATCGAACGAAGTAACCAGTTTGGGGTCAAAATCACACGCAACATTAGTATCAGAGATCATGAAATCTCAAACCAAGGATAAAACCACAGTGTTAGAACAAACAACGGAAACCGTTGTCTCTATCGAAGAGGTCATATCTACAGAAAAATTGCATGGTTTATCTGTTGGAATTGACAATAAAATAAAAGAAGAGTTACAGTCTTCTGCATCTGAAATAGTTCCTCATACTACAGAAATTTTTGAACCAAATCAAGATAATAATCTCGGATCTTCTGATATACTTTCTGATCATACATCAGCTCCAAAGGAAACTGTTTCGTCCGCTAAATCTACTGTAGACGCTTCAACTAAAGTTGAGATTTACCCATCTTCTTCAGCTGACTCTAAAGAACTTATGAACCAAGAGTCTGTTGAGACATACTCCTCTTTAGAGACAAGTTCTTTTACACAAGTGTTATCACAACAGTCATCTACTGATCTACCATCATCAGTGAAACCATTGACCACTGGTCAACCAATTTCCAGTTCTTACAAAAATAGAGAGGTAAGAAAGAAGGTTACTATTGATAATGTCGTCTATGAAGTTGTCTCTACACTAACTGAGGAAGGTGAAGCTTCCCAAACTTCTAGTGCAGACAAGAGCGCCAATACAGAATTAACATCATTATCATCTGTATCAGGTTCTTCACTTAAAACCTCATTAGCAGAAATTGCATCAACAGAAGTTGCATCAATAGAAGCTCAATCAGTAGGAACTCAACTTGAAACCTCATCAATAAAAACTTTATCAACTGAAAGTTCATCAGTGGAAAGTCCATCAATGGAAAGTCCATCAGTTGAAAGTTCATTAGTTGAAAGTACATCAGTTGAAACTCCAGCAACAGTTGAAACTCCAGCAGCAGTTGAAACTCCAGCAGTTGAAGCTCCGGCAGCAGTTGAAATCCCAGCAGCAGTTGAAACTCCAGCAGCAGTTGAAACTCCAGCAACAGTTGAAACTCCAGCAGTTGAAGCTCCGGCAGCAGTTGAAACTCCAGCAATGGAAACTCCAGCAGTGGAAACCCTAGCAATGGAAACCGCATCAGTGAAAACTCCAATGGCTGAAACTCGAGCAGATGAAGCTCCATCTTTTAAGATACCATCCGCCCAAAATCCAGTTTCAAAGGAAACTACTATTGAAACAACAGCTTCTGAAGCTTCATTTGTCGAAACTAAGTGGGTTGAACTCAATAGTCTAGAATCTATTGGATCTGTTATCGCTGAGATCTCATCTATCGAAAAAAGAGGTATCAAATCCAAAGTATCCAATGATGTTACCTCTGTCAGCACAATAAGATCTTCAACTACTTCTGACGTTCAGCACACTGACAGTTCACATAACCAACAAAGCCAAGTAGAAGTTGAAGTGCCTGTTGATGAAAAAAAGGCAAACAAACCAAGTCAACAAGAACATGCCGAAGAACAATCAAAAAACCAAGCTCAAGTGGAGCCCGTGTATGAGAAAACAGATCAGATGCCTAAGCCAGTAAATGTAACTAAAGAAACCGAAGAAAAGGTTATTTCAACTTTTGTGGATATAAGTACGGAACCTGCCTCATCAATTTTAAATGAAACTAACGCAGAATCTGCTTCTGAAGTCGCACCAACTTTTCAAGGAATTATGAATGCTCAAATGGAAAATGAAACAGTAGAAGATATGACTGGTACTCAATCTACCAGTGCTTACGCAGTTACAGAAGCTATTTTACAACCAACACATGGAGAACAACAAATTTTTGAAATTGTTCAAGAGACTGTTACAAGTAATACAGAAGCTAATGTTATGCACGACGAACTATAGATAATGCAATCTCAAGGTAAATAAACTTATTGTACTTGTGTTTTTATAAAAATAATATGTGATATTTGTGATGAAGAGTCTATTGACCTTTTTTATTAAGATGATCTAACAAGTCTCCAGTTAAATCAGGATCAGTAAATTGCGAGTACTTATTGTTGTCTTCTTCTTTCTCTACTTCGATTGTAATATAATCCTCATCTTCCTCATCTTTATGGTGATCATCTGATTTCTCGGCATCTGATATTTCAACTTCATGCTTTTGACTCCTTTTCCTTGCTTCCCTTTTGAGAACTCTGAACTGTTTATTGAACATCTTGCTCCATGTTCCTCTTTCAAACTTGTCTGTATTGAAATTGACTAATAAGTTCTTGTACTCAGTATCTTTATCTTTTTTCAAGGTCATTAATCTTCCAATACTATTCGAACTATCATTGGAATGATTTTTATGTGTAGCTTCCCAACTCATCAATTGTCTCTTTAATTCGCTTTCTTCTACTGGATTCATAGAATCACAAAAGTTGCTATTCCACAGCATTTCGTAGTAATTGTACCTCGAAATCATATTTTGTTTTGTACCATTAGTAGGCAGTCCCAATGCTGATAATTTTTGTTTAATTTGAGTGATGGACATAGACGAAAGGTCAAGTTTTGGCAATCTATTATGATCTGTTGTCGTTGTTGAATTTAAATATCTATCTACATGTGAAATATCCTCTTTTTCCTTCGTACTAAGTTCTGTTCTAGTAATATTGTTACTAGCAAGTTTCATCTTCTTAGTTGGAGGCTGAGGTAACGGCTTCTTCGATTTCTTACCCAACGATTGTAAAGTTAAACATTCATCCAAATGTGTCCTTTCTAATGTCTTAATTGGGAAAAACTGTTCACAAATAGGACACTGTGCCATTTTTACATTATTTGATTTGGGTCTTTGAAACATGGACTGTATATTTTTTGGAGTGCTTTTCTCAGAAGACGTATCTATTATTGCTGAAGATGATCTCTTCATTTGCTTATTTTCATTAGTGGAGACAATTTGAATTATATCAGAATCATTACCAGAATGTGAATCCTCTACATCTGATCCCAGTTCAATAACACAGTTATCATCACTTTCACTTTGTGTCACTAACTTGGGTTCTAGCTTTATCTCTTTTATCAAATGACTTCGCACTACTTTATAGCTCTCAACAATCTCATTAACCAAGAACTCACTTCGTAACATTGACTCACGGAGTTCACTCAAGCACAAAGGGCACTTGGACTGATTATTTATGTATCCACGAATACAAATGGAGCAAAATGTATGTCCGCAAGGTGTCAAAACTGGAACTCTGAGGAAGTCCTTGCAAATGTGACATCGTAATAATGAGTCTACCTGTGAAAATTGCGGTATTTTCGTTTGACGAAAATCACTTGGGTCAGATATTTGTTGGTTCATAGCCAACTAGTACCGAATTATGATAATAGACTGTCCTCTTCTTTATGCCATCTCATCCAATACCGAAACTTGCTGTAAACCCAATTCATCATTACCATTAATTTTTCATGTTGACACTTTTTCAAGATGAGATGACCCGGCTTTTTGAACAATATAAGAAAGTACTTTCATAGTCAAACTATTCGAGTTACTGTTTAGTTGTTAGATGATTTGAATCTGTTATGATATTAAACATAAAATTTTATATAATACACTTACTTTTCTCGAACACCAACCAGTGGTGTGAAGTTGGTCAAAACAACTTGGAAGAGAATAGCATGAGAATGAAACCGTTAACCAAAATTACCCAATACCCGTATACCGTAAAATAAAAACTTGAGATGAAAGAAAATGATATAATAAAGCAATTAACTTTGCTGACCCTTAGAATCAAATGGGAAATTGAATTTCTCATTAGAACTTTGAGTTTTTTGATTGACATTCTCTGTAGCTCTTTTCCAAACAGAGATTACATCAACACCGAATAGTCCACTACAGGAAAGCTTTGATTTGACGGCATCTAAATTAGTGTTGTAATCAGCAATTGAAGAATCACTGGATTTAGCTGGAGAGAATTTTTTTATTACCGTGGATCCACCAGGTGTTGCAATGATACTTGATCGTTTACCCATTGCTTTGAAAATCGGTGACGAATAAATATCTTCAAATAGATGTGATGGAGTTTGCCATTTCTTCATCATGGATTCGTTATCCTTTGGAGTGTTCATGAATCTAATTGGTGTTCTTTCAAAGTTTTGTGGTTCCTTCAATTCGGGGGTCTTTAATAAGTTGAATTGCTCATTATGTGCTGCTGCTGTTACAGATGATAATGGTGGTAAAATTCTTTCATTTGGGTTATTATGGAATGGTTCCATCAATGACTGTGCTTCGTTTCTATAGGGTTTCGGAGATAATTCATCAAAACTGGAATTAAATGAACAAATATACCTTTTTTGATTTTGTTGTAATTTATTAGCAAAATTTTGTGAAGTAGAATCTAACATATTTTGACTGAAATCTGGCATATTTGGTAAGAAATCTTTACTGGATGATGAAGTCAATGGATCTTGTTCCGATTGGAAACCTAATGTCGTCTGTGCTCTCTTCAATGGATATGGTAAACCAAACATTGAAAATTGATCATTCTTGGAAAATTGTGAAAAGGATACACTATGTAAACCTCTTTCATCATCGACTTGAATCTTTGGAATGGGAGGTACTTCAACCGAGGTAGATCTACTATGGGGTGTTGTACCATCGTGTACGACATTATTATCATTATCAAAATCCATACTTTCATCTTGAGATTCATTTTCAATTTCAACTTCGTTCTCAGAAGTGAAATATTTTTCAATATTGCTGAGTCGTTGACGGATACTTTCATATCCACCTTCTTCACCTTTGAAAAATTTTGGTGTTGAGATACGTTTAACTTCCCAAAAATGACCCTTCCCATCAGAAGATTTTTCAGTCTTAATAAAAGCTTCATTAAGGGAAAGATTATGCCTTATAGAATTTTGCCAACTTGCATCCTTAGGTTTATAAAAAGTGAAATGTGTTGTAATCCAATGGTAAATTTGTGATAAAGTAAGTTTACCGTCTTGTGATTGTAAGATTGCTAAACAAATAAGAATAGCATAAGAATAAGGTGGTTTCTTATCTAATTCGTTATTAAGTTTCCTTTTTTCGAGGGATTTGAGAATCTCTTCAAGAGATAAATTTCCATTTGAACGAGAACAGCCTTCGGATCTTTGTCTCTTTGCTGTTGGAGCAATAGGAGAAGAATGTAATGGTGAGAGAGGTTCTTTGCCATCTATTATAGAATTTTTTCTTGCTTTGATTTTATTCTTGCGAATAGTAGAATGAGGAGGTGTGATTGCTTCAATAGATCTATCTTGTATATCATTTTCAAAATCAGCATTTGTTTCTTCAAGGTGTCTCTTACTATTGCTATTTTCAGTTATGAAATATGGTGGGGCTTCGATAGATAAATCAAAAGCAGGAGTATTATCTCCATTCATGGTGATATTTTATTTGCGTCGGTTGTTTGTTAGCGATTTCAATATATTTGATTTATTTATCTAGAGAAGTCGATCAAATAGTAACCCAGGAACAATATTGTCTTTTAATAATAACCAAACTAACCTTGAATCTAAAAATATAAGTGCGATCTTCGGTAGAAGGTACTGAAATCTCGTATGAATTTCCAAATATTATGCAAGGTATATATATATATATAATACCTTTCAAAATAAACGCGTCAGATGATTACACTAAACGGGATGTTGTTAACAGATAACTCAATTATAATTACTGAATGTGATTCAAACTGAAACTAAAAACTACACGATCCTCGAGACTCTTAATCTTGAAACAATTTTTTTTTTTACTTTTATTTCGCGTTTTGATAGAAATTGAAAATGTTCGCGTCGCGTTTTGATGAATAATCAACAGTAATAAGCAGAACGGAGTATCGTGTCAGTCACATGTGAATAGTTAAAGCTAATAGTGACCAGAAGTAGTGGACCCTTGTGTAGTTTATGGTTCCCCAAGTCGATGCATGCTTGTTGTTGTTTTTGAGGAGGTTACTTGGTATCCGGATGCGGGTAGAGTGACCATTTGGATAATCATCTGATGAGTACGTTTTAGGTTATTGCCTTTTAGAAATGTCTTCTACGTGTATCCTTGCCTTTGACAAAGAGCATCTTGCAAGCTCAAATTAGTCTGTGCTTGCGCAACCACGACAACCACAATGCACACATTGTTTGAAGGTAACTATAGTATGCTTCTTTTCTGCTTCTAATTCAAGTTGAGCTCGTGGTACTCTACAGATACATGTATTTCCATGATTAGACTCAAATGTTTGAATGCATTTCAGGCAACATAATTTCTCATAACCTTTCTTTCTCCATTTAGCGATCAAGTTCTTATCAGCATATTTTTCATTTAGCAACCACTGATAAAGCTCCTTAGAGATTAGCCTACGTTTATAAAAAAGTTTATAAATATACATTGACCGTTCATGATAAATTTGCATAATTTTCCATAAATTTTCATTCGCCTTAGCAGAGACTTTAGAATCCTTAGAGTCCTGAACATCCTTCAATCTTAGATCAAAATCATATAACGTACTCTTAATCTTTTCAAATCCTTCAGGAGCAGGTTTCGACCTCTTGGTAATAATTCTAGCCATGGTTGATTCGAGAGATACTTTTTTTCTTTGACTTTATCGTGCTATTCAATTCATCAAATAAACTATATTTTCATCATTTGTTTACCAACAGAAATAAAAATTTCATGTTAAAATGGTGAAAAAAATTATTTCGACACCAGCAGGATTTGAACCAGCGCGGGCATAACCCAAGAGATAACCGAAAAGTGTCTAAAAGATTTTTAATTCGAGTCTCTCGCCTTAACCACTCGGCCATAGTGCCATAAAATTTTAACATTATGTGAAATATGGTACCTAATTCTGAAGTGTCAGTAAATAATAATTCTGTATTGATTGAAACTAAATTGTAATACTAATCTAGTTGTAGAAAGAGTGACCATAATTCTGGTATTAGAATTATGATATCTTTAGTATATTTAGTATCAATACTGTATTAATATTGACCAATCAGAGGAACGAAGCTTATCCCCTTAGATAAGGGATGTTAAGAAAAAGATATAAAAGATGAAGATATCTCAAATATAATTACTTACATAATACATAACAAAATATACAGATCATATTTTATTACTTAATTATACTAAAAAGATAATCTTAACCATCAGACTATTGGAAGTAAGCTTTACGGACCTTATTTCACATTATTATAATTAATTATTAAAACTATATCATTTAGCCAGAGCTCCAAACAATACAATTCGTAAAGTTCTATTTAATAATATAAAACCTATTTATATCTTTCGATGTCTAACGATGACTGACTATGTCTGACCATCTTTCACCATCTATCTGTCTGTCCAAGTCTGTCTCTCTCCAAATATATCTAAAATCCGTAAATGGAAATAGACAGATAAAATGGAACAGGTTGTCTAACTTCTCCATCTTATATACATAAAAATAAATAGAAAAGAAACTGGTTGCTTCGAATCGAGATGAAACGAGCAAGCACAATAGTTTGTAGTAACAACTACAGATACCTTCGTAGAACGGTATCAATATAAAGTAATCAACGGAAGATCTTTGTAAGATTTTCATTCTTGACAAAGATTCCGAATTAGTTTATCCGATTATACTGTATTCTAAATCATTCTTAGAATCGTTCGTAGTCTTCACTCTAAGTGATACTACGTACATGGACTCAACTGAGTACTACGTTAATTTGTTAGAAGGTCTTAATCATTTATCATAATTACTTCTATCATCATAGAGAGTCTATCCTCTCGCGTTAATTCAAAATCAATTAGTCAAAGCTAATTATAACATAATAAAATCGTTCATCATTCTCCATGACCGTCTGGTCTGATGACAACAAAACACTCTAATACCTGTGTGGCTTTACTAGGAGAAACTAGTAGGAAACGCTATAGCTTTCCACACAGCTTATGCACAACAATTCAAACTAAAGTTGGCCGGAACGTAGACGTGTCTGTTCACAACTTAATAATCATAACAATCATAACATAAATTAAAAGCCTTATTTCAGACTACACATGAATTAAAGTTTTCATTTCAAACTAAACATTAATCAGAAGTCTTCTCTGAGACATTTACGATTTATAAGTTTTCATTTCAAACTATACGTACAATCAAAAGTCTTCTTTGAGACATTTACGATTTATAAGTTTTCATTTCAAACTAGACGTACAATCAATTTAATCAAATAAAAGCTGTCATCAAACATGTGACAAAATAATTGCTGACGCAAATCACATATCTTACACATTGCTGTGATCACTGCAGTACCAAAAACAAGACTTCAACAATATTTTTTCAATGTCAAAATGGAAGGTCACTTCGACTAGACAAGTCATTTAATTCCAAGAGGTTTTGTTTAGCATTTTTTAAGAAAAGAGGCATTTTTACAGTGTTTTGAAAATGAAATTGTGAGGTGATAACTTCACAATCCCATTTTCAAAGTAAACAATAACTGAATTAATACATTGTGTTTGTGAGAGAGCGTCCCAATAACATATATAACAATGTCAGTTGAGCTGAGAGAGCGTCCCTACACGATACATAACAATGTCACTTGAGCACTCCGCTCAGAATGAAAATTGGAAGCAACAGCAATACTGACTTTGTTGGTGTTCTAAATAAGTAGTTTTGGTAAAATTTGAATTATTTAAGGATGAAGTTAAAGTTAGTTCAAGCTCTTTATAAAAGTTTATACGTCTTTTCCTATTGTTATTAAGACTCGGTTTTGTTGAAAAGTATATATAATAAAATATAGCTACAGTTTTTATCAGTTCTAATCATCTCGATTATAAGTCAATTTATTTAAGATTTATTAGTTCAATACACTTGACACTCTTCATCTCTGTAACAACTCAAGTTGTTGTGTTGGCAATCGAATATATCCGGGTTTAGCACATCCTCCGCGTTACTGTAAAACATATGTAACCAACCTGATTTCTTGGAATAAACTGTAGTTTAATAGTACCTTCAGCAAAAAGAGTAATCAGCTATTATGTATAAACGATGACCACATCTCCAAAAGATACAAGGTGCTTCAGACTTTGATTAGTTAATAAATAACTACTTAGCCTCTAGGCAAAAAAACAAATAAAGAATATGAGTTAAATCATAAATTATAAATTGGGTGCTCTGTAAATTTCATAGAAAGCAAAAATTTCAACAAAAAGACTCAAACACGATCTCTTTCAGTCTTACATCTTAATAGCCATTCTCTCCAACCACAAACAACCATAATCCATGCCATTAACAAGGACACAAACCCGACACTAATATTGAAACTAAACATTGGTGAATAACCTCTAAATTCCATCGCTTCAATAACTTGATCTGTAGATTCCATAAAAATTATTCCACCAGACAGTAAACAGAAAGAGGTTAATAATTCACTAAATGGATGCGATGGTTTGAAGTCTTTGTTTGGTTTGAAAAAAAGTATCAGAAATGTCAGTAATCTTAAAAATGATCCATATGATAATAAATATCCCCATTGTGTATGAACAGCAGTGGATGTTTGTGAAGCTTGAGCATGTTGCGACATTAAAATGCCTGTCCAGAATATAGTCATTGTTGGGAATGGATTTGGTGAGTAGCCTGGAGAGGCAGCGTAGACTTCATTTTCGTCAATATCTTGATTTTCCAAAGCATGATGAAATCTCCAACTATTTAATTTAGCTTCAGTTAATAACCCACAAGCACCAGTACCAATATAGACAAATGCAATTGAAACATGTTGTAAATCCTTCATTGTCCATTCCCCGCCACTGCCTGCTAAGTGTTCCAAAAATATATTAGTCGTTCCATAAAAGAAAATTAGGAAGGATTCCATACCTTCCATGGTTATAGTTCCCTTTGGTACTATGATCCACCATTTTGAAAGTGAAGCTCTCTTCTTTGTAATAATCACTTTATTCCAAGACCAACCTTGACTAGTGCCAACACCACAATATCTAATGAGTGATAATAAACCCAAGAGAGCAAAAACAGAACCTTTGATCCAATGTGCTAATAAGTTGAAAATTCTTTCTTGTTTACCAAAGATGTTGCCGATGGCTAAACCAATACATAGATCAGCCAAAAGAAATAAAAGCATTGGACAGTTTATCATGTAAAAGAGAACCGTCATCGTAGGCGTCGATTTATTAACAAAGTTAATGAATTTAGAATTGTATACTGGGAATTTCGATTGTACTATTGTAATATTCTCAAATGGAGAATGCGTATATTCATCACTTGCGTTTTCCAATGTAGAGCCATCAGGAGAGATAGTGTCCAAGGGGATATCTTGCGGATCTTGTGAACCTAAAAGACTATGTTTTGGTTCTTCCGGTGACAAACGCTCAGACAGGTTCATGACAAAAGCAGCGATATAGTGAACAATGACGACAATTAGCATGATAAATGATGTCTTGATATAAATATTGTATCTGTACCAATCCTTATGTGGGAAACTTGACCAAAATATGCTTAGAGAAAGCATTGAAGTAATATTTAGAACTAAATCTAAAGTTAAAAATGGCATATAAAATTTGGAAGACACATGATGTAAAACAAGCGAAAGAGGGTATGTGATAAAGAATATCACTAATCTGGTAAAAATATGATAATGAAGCATAAATCTATTGCCCAATTCAGTGGTGAAGAATGTAGTTGTATTATAATTGTCCCAATAGAGTCTTTCTCTAGGTGTTAAATTTGGATTATCTACAATTGACATACCATGAAGATGTTTTGTTTCATGAGGTATGGGAACAATACTTTGCGTCTTGGAAGGCATGCTCATCTCACTTTCAGTCATTTCCATATCATGCTCCATTCTCTGTCGGAGGACACACCTAACCCCTCCCAGACATACCAATGCTGCTGCTAACGGTGTATACACTCTCATCTAAACTTTCGGGACCCTTATAGACCATTAAAAGAATTTATTGTTCATCATCATCTCCTTATATATTTCAATCCAATCGCGAAATAGAACTCTGTCATCGGCCGTTAATTCTCAAGTAGGAAAAACTCCGAGTCAGTAAATAAAACGACAGATTCTTCTAGTTAAAACTACAAAATAGAAACTGAAAAGATCATGAAAGAAATTGATAGTTGAATACTGGTTTTGGAATATTTATTGAAATTTGGCAGGAAAGTTTTGGAAAGTTATAACGTATTTTGGACTATAGTAACAGTGCAGATCACTTTTGAACAGATTAGGTGAATAAGTTTCTATTATATCAAAAATTGTGTCTCTGTTTTCTTTTGAGACTTGGTAATGACCAAAAGTCAACTAATAGTTTGGTCAGATGCTGCTATTGGAGTTAAGGGCTTGAAATTTTGAACTCAACTTTCTTATGTTCACATTCTATTGTTCCCTTTAAAGTTATCAACCGTTGTTGAGGAGACAAGATAATAATATTACACAAATATATCTTCTATAAAGTATATCTAAAATTTGGATTCTCAAAATCAGTTGTATCCAAGAACTCAAGATTCTCTAATTTTTCAGCACCACCTCTTTCAGCAGCGATCTTGTCACGTCTTTTGTTTTCTCTAATATTCAAAATTAACAAACAGACTAGGATAGCTATCATGACTGAATAACAAACCACCAATCCTGTTTTTGCACCATGGTATCCAGGCGCTTGTGATGAAATAAAAGTATGTGGACCAGCAATATTGGCAGCTGAATATGCTACAAGGTTAATAGACGATACAGTCCATTTCTTTGAATAACCAGATGCATTAGCACTGATATTAGAAAGAACACATATGAACGGAATTGGTGAAATGTACCATAAATATGCTCCAGCTAATCTTGCACTTTTAGAATCCTTTGCGTACGCTAACATACAGCTCGCAACAAGGACAATAACACCAACAATAATAGCCCATACTAATCTATATTTTAGGATAGGAATTTTTTTATTAGCAGCTATAACGGCAAGAATACCAAATAATGGACAACCAACAATCTCAACAGCACCTGTAGGTAATGTCATTAAAAATGTGTCCTTTGTTGAATAACCAAAATCAGATTTGATAATGATTGAAAAGAAATTTGTTATACCACCATTTGGAATATTTGAAGCCACTGTGAAAAAAATATAACCAAGTTCTTGGATCTCTTAGAGCTTCAATAATTTGATATTTTTTTATTTGATGATTACCAAAACCTTGTTGATTAGATCTAATTCTTTCAACAACCATTAATTTCTCTCTTTCATTGAGAAATCTCGCCTTAGATGGATCATCTGGGATCCATAAAAAAATTAGTCCACCTAAAAATACTGTAATAACACCAGTGATAACTAAAAGTAATCTCCAAGCAGCAATTGAGTAAGAATTCATATGGATATAAACACCATATGCAATTGAAGAAATTAGTATGGAACCCAGACCATTCATACCAAACCAAATAGCAATTCTACTAAATTGTTCTTCAGTTTTCCAATATTGTGCCGTGATCATAGTAAAACATGGTGTCACGACACTTTCTGCACATCCTAATAATACTCTCAAGGTTATGAAACCACCGTAATTGATCGTAGGAACAGCATGTAAAGCTAATAACATTCCCCAAAGTATGACAAATATAGAAAGCATCTTAGACATATATTTTGTTCTTTGAAATATTAATTGTACTGGACCTAAATTCATAAAGAGATAACCAAAATAAAAAGCAGAACCTACCCAAGAATATTGATCTCCATGCATCTTTAAATCTTCTCTTAGTCCCATCACAGCAGCAGAACTTGTGGAGACTTTATCCATATATTGAACAGCATATAGCAAACACATCAGAGGAAACATACAAAGATCGATCTTTTTTACCAATCTTTTGTCATCTTCTGGAGAAATTATCAAACTTTTTGCCTTTGCAGCCAACTTCAAAGCATCATCACCTTTGGTGGTATCTAAATATACAACTTCACCTCCTGGTGAAATAATTGTGCTTAAGATGGGTTCAACTGTCACACCAGGTAAATTTAAATTTTGAACAGATTGATTCTTTTCATCTATAAAATCTTCTTTATTAGATATGCTACTATTTGAGTGGCTCATTCTTGTGTTGTTTTTATTGTAAAGAGCGACTATTCATCAAATGAGATTCAAACATTGTCATCCTATTTTATACAAGATAGGTTTTGTCTTATCATGAGCTTAATCTGATAGTCTTTATCGCCATAGTTCTAAAAGACCGATGTGCAATGTACTGTGAAACCATAGTTTTGATGCAGTCATCTAGTTAATAGTGTCTATGACCCATTCTTATCTAATCAACATTCTCGGTAGATAGATCTCATATCACGTATTATTTGTAAGACACAGTTGAGAGATCTTGATAAAAATATATGATTTACATTTTCACGTGATATTTTTCAACATCACTACAGCGACTGTACCGTCCAATAATTTGGTACCTGCTTATCTTCAAGACTCTTACTATGCTGCTATTGCTACCTCGATTCATCCTGATGCCAATGTACAACCCATTGACAAATGTCTTTACAATAGGTTCATCACTAGACTTCACAGATACAATGTTTCATATCCAGCTTTAAATGGATTCATGATAAACTTTATTACCAAGACAGAGTATATGTCTCAAAGGACAAATATGTGGAAATACTAGGAATCTAGCACGACGACGATTACTTTAGTGAATCTTAGACACAGAATAAGCTAAGGGAATTATATTATTGGCCAAACATGGACAAATTTATTAATTGTTATGTTCGGAGCTGTTTGCAATGCCTGTTGATGAAACCACACCGTCACAAGAAACAAAGTTTTGACTTGCTACTGGTTTAGCTGCTACTTCCCTAAACGTTGATATGATTATGGTTGTTGTATGTCATTTTTTAAGAAGAGCCCATTTTATAGGTTGTAATAAACAAACGATTTTACAACAGGTCATTGATTACTTAGACTGGATTATTTTTTCATATCATTGTTCATCCACGTACTGTCACTTCAGATGGAGACTTACGTTTTACTTCATCTTTCTTCAAAAAATGGTGTAAACGCTGAGGCATCAAATAAACGATGTCCTCATCGAATCATCCACAAACAGACGGTCAAAGTGAAAGGACTATTCGAACGTTGAACCATTTACTACGTATTTACACTGCTAACCACCGCTCCGACTCGGATCTCTACCTACCATAACTGGAATATGTTTACAAACCAAACCCCATCGACTACGACTGGAAAATCACCTTTTGAAACAAATTGTTGCTTTATCCCCAATTAACCATTACATGACAATAAGTTACACCCGATACTAGATCTTTTAAATCACAAGAAAGTTTTGAATACTAGGAAACAATTACCACAGAAATATAAAAGAGGGAGGAGATTGTGTCGTATTACACCAAGATGTTGTCAAAAAGATTAACAGCAATGCTTTTGAACTAGATATTGACATAATAACAAAGAAACACAGAGCGGCAATACAATGGCTAAAAACATGTACCACAAGAGAGAAAGCTCAAAAAGAAAGGAAAGAAGAGTTAACGATATCATATATACTATAAGATATGATCATGACAATAAACTATATCATTGTAAGATTGTAAAATCTGATCTCATTTTTGGCAACTACCTTCGAACGTCCAGCAATAACCTGCTACGCCGGAGTGAAAGAAAGTCACTTCTAGAAAATCTCAAGGCACTAGCTTAAGTCTTTCAAACAAAAGAGGATCGTTAGTGGGAAAGGAAGATGTAATAATATAGAAAACTCTCGATGTATTGGTTATTCCCTAACCGTTATTGTAATTCGTCATAATACCCTAATATATGATTGCTAATATGAAATGTGTCAAATTACCTAACCTGGAATAACATATTGGTTTAGATTGACTATCACCTTTCAGATCTAAATGTTTATTTGAAAATAGGTTGATGGAACAAGATAAATTTTTAGGTTATCACTCTCTTTATTTCTAATCACATGTTACATAAGTAAAGACAAGCACAAGTAATTGACTTTAGCACATCGACACGGTCCTGTACCATAGTCCCCTGCACAATGATTGTACAGTTCACTCATGGTTACTACAAAAATTACAGTCAAGCATTACCTTATTATTCATACCTCAAGAAATTATCAAAAATAATTAATGAAGCTAAAGCAAGGTAGCACATTGCGCTTCACTGCAGAATTCGGTAAGCGTTGATTTGAGAAAAGACAAATCACAGCTGTAACAGAAAGAGACATTATTGGTTATAGCTATTTATAATTACACGTGATGTCTCCACTTTCTCTCCTTCTCTCAGTTCATTCTTTACTATATATAAGTTCAATTTATTATATTAGATAGAGATACTTCTGTCGTATATAGTACTATCCTAGTATTCTATTGTCACTATTTATATCATGTATATAATAGAAACAACTGGGTACGGGTAACTTGAAATAGTGTCTCTCGGATACAAAGAGATAGCCATTAACTAGTTTGAATAACTTTATAGTGTATACTTAAATTGGACAACCTTTATATATATACATCAATACTGTCATCTTCATAAACGAACAAGCTCAAGGTAACAGTACTGCCAATAACTTTACTCTACCACTACTATACTCTGCCCCTTAGTTATAATCCATAGTAATATTTGCATACATTAAAGATTCAAGAACGTGGTAATAATGAAACCACATGACCTGTCACATCGGATATCCCAATACAGTAATTTGTAAATCTTGTTGGTGTCATTCATGATTTCGTTCCGAAAACAACATTTGCGGAAATCTTCCCCGGCCGAGATATTCACTATAAGGTCATTATTATCATATTATCATATTATCATTATTGGTTTAGATAAGTTTCATCTTCAACAATGATTTGAATCATAATCAGACACAATCCATCAATCCGATTACTACTATAATGTATTTTTATTTCACTTTACCGAGAAATCGGCTTATATATTCATTATATAGCTATATATATATATATATATAGACAATCTGTTGATCTATTAACATTCAATTCAGATACGCTTATATAGACTCTGTAATAAACTCTGATAGCTCAAAATGGTCAAGATTAATCTAGATAACGTTCAATTATTTGTGGATATTGATAATACCCCACAATTTAAACCATCAAATACAACAGTTGCTGATATTTTAACAAAAGATGCTTTACAATTTGTTGTATTATTACATAGAACATTTAATAAAACTCGTAAACAACTGTTAGAAAATAGATCCTCACAAGAACAAGATTTATTTAATGGTAAATTCAAATTCGATTTCTTAACTGAAACAAGACAAATCAGAGAGGATCCAACATGGCTTGGTCCAACTTTAGCACCTGGTTTAATCAATAGATCAACAGAAATTACAGGTCCACCATTAAGAAATATGCTTATTAATGCTTTGAATGCTGATGTTACAACTTATATGACAGATTTTGAAGATTCCGCATCACCAACTTGGTTAAATATGATTTATGGTCAAGTTAATTTATATGATGCAATTAGAGATCAAATTGATTTTAATACACCTAAAAAGGAATATAAATTAAAGGCACAATTTAAAGATTTACCAACACTTATTGTTAGACCAAGAGGTTGGCATCTAGAAGAAAAACATTTATATATTGATAATGAACCTGTCTCTGCTTCAATCTTTGATTTCGCTTTATATTTCTATCATAATGCAAAGAAATTAATTGAGTTAGGTAAAGGTCCATATTTTTATTTACCCAAATTAGAACATCATTTAGAAGCAAAGCTTTGGAATGATATCTTTAACGTTTCTCAAGATTTTTTGGGAATTCCAAGAGGTACAATTCGTGCTACAGTCTTAATTGAAACTTTACCAGCAGCATTTCAAATGGAAGAAATTATTTATCAGTTAAGAACTCATTCATCTGGTTTAAATTGTGGTCGTTGGGATTATATCTTTTCAACAATCAAAAAATTAAGAAATGATCCAACTCATGTCTTACCAAATCGTGATTTAGTTACAATGACTTCACCATTCATGGATGCCTACGTTAAAAGATTAATCAACACTTGTCATCGTAGAGGTGTTCATGCAATGGGCGGTATGGCAGCTCAAATTCCAATCAAAGATGATCCATTAGCTAATGCAGTGGCAATGGAAAAAGTTAGAGGTGATAAAGTTAGAGAATTGAAAAATGGTCATGATGGTTCTTGGGTCGCTCATCCTGCATTAGCAGAAATTTGTAATTCGGTATTTGCTGAAATGGGTACAGCTAATCAAATTTATTTTATTCCACAAAATATTATTACTGAAGCTGATTTATTGAATACAGAAATTGTTGGTTCAAAAGTTACTACTAATGGAATTAGAGTTAATTTAGATATTGGTCTAAGATATATGGAAGCATGGCTTAGAGGTTCTGGCTGTGTACCAATTAATAATTTGATGGAAGACGCTGCAACAGCTGAAGTTTCAAGATGTCAACTTTATCAATGGGTTACACATTCTGTGATTTTACAAGATACTGGAAAACCAATCACAGCACAATTAACTAGTAAAATTCTTACTGAACAAGTTAAAAGATTAGAAGCTGAGAGTCCATTAGGTGATAAAAATAAATTTGCTCTGGCAGCAAAATATTTCTTACCTGAAATTACTGGTGAAAGATTCTCAGATTTTTTGACTACTTTATTATACGATGAAATTACAACAAAGAATGATACACCAACTGACTTATCCATATTAAAATAATTCTTGATCGTTGTTAAATGTTTTCTTTCTATGTCAATATATAGTCCCTGTATAAGTTTAACACTCTTACCTTCAGTTTGATCAAATTAGAGTGCTTTTCAAATTCTTCCAATACATTATCCAACCTCTCCCTCTTGTTATAATAATTAAAAGAATATTCTGTACTATTGATGAATTTAGATTTTCGATGGACTAAAGAAAAACTTGTACTATGCATTACTACAATATCTTAGATAATTTGAATACTTATATATAAACAAATCGAAGACTAATGAATACATCTCTTACGCCTAATTACAGGATTAGGTTTCGTAATTTGGCGTGATTTCAAACCTTCAAACCTCATTGTAAAAGTTTGTTCGAAACTATTCACCTAATAATGCGATCTTAGAAGCTCGAACTCTAAACACAATAACAAAACAAGTCTACCTTAAGCATTCTTGCTACTTTATACAAATTTGTTAGCAGCAATGATTTATCTGACATCCATCACTTCAACGTTTTCGTTCTCTATATATAGAGATTCCACATTTCCATAGATTTACAGTCAAAAATCAAAACCAAGAATAATACACAATTACGCAATCTATGTAGTTCGATATTAGCTCAGACATATATTTAAAAGTTTACAAGTGAATCATCAGGTCGCAAAAGAGAAACAAGACAAAATGACCATTCAAAGAGCATAGAACCTGATTGAAGAGACAAATGAGATCATTGAGGTTTGATCCAATTATTGCTGCCTTTCCCACTTACCAAACAACCAACTTTTGATAGAGACATGTATTGGATATGTTAGAAGGTCTAGGTAATAATGTTACTACAAATAACCATTCAGCAATGATGGATAAATACTGAATACATTGATACAGATAAAATTGTGATAAATCCTGAAAGTTCGAACAAAGGCTACAACTGTAGGATTCATCTGACAAAACAATATCTGCATCCTGATATTCTAGGTATTGAATATTTTGTTCACATCCCTCTCAAGATAAGGCATATTCGATTACATTACAACTAAGCTCTTCACAGTCATATAAATATGATTTTTCAGTAGGGCATTATAGAATTTTACTTTGAACATGAAATCGCTCTCAAAGCCATCATATAATAGTTGAATGCATGATGTGAATTATTTTTCTCAACAGAATAAAGATCCTTACTGCTGCTAACTGCCTAAATATTCCATGGTCGTAGAAATAATCATGTGAAGACAAGATTTGTTTTTTGACCTTCCCGAAAGTCTATATAGTAACCTCTCAAATGGTATACTTTTTCGTCTTGATAAAACTCCTTCCAAATCCACACTTTATGATTTACCGATTTACATTTCCGTTTCCTCTATCAAACAGATGAAAGCTGAAAAGATATTAAGGTAATCAGTTACAATGGCACTATTAACTCTATCAGTTAGCTTTGGATATAAAAGTTTGGAAGTTATTAGAACTGAACCATGAAAATAATAATGCAATGACCGGTTTCTTATTTTTATGAAAATAATTGTCAAAACCGACTATGAATCTACTGATAGCAGTGATAGCCAATTTTCACATCAGTTTCCACTAGGAGAAAATTCAACTTGATGGGTAAAGAGGCAGTCATTAAGAGAGACGCGACCATCATTATCATCAATGACATATTTACATGTTTAAAAATGAGCAGTACTTGTGTATAGAGGAGTATCAGACTTTCAGCAACCCTTCAGGACTTTTTTCTCCAAATCACATTCATTTCTCTTTAGGTTTACATAAACTCAGATTTCTTCTCATTGGAAACTATATCAAAACGGATCAAGTACTTCATTGTCGCTCCTTCCATTAGCTTTTTTCACTACTGCCTTTGCTGACTCCTAACCATTTGCTATAGTCAGTACCACTCAGGAAGCAACTTATAATATGCCTCAATTGTTATTACTGATGGTAGATTAACCTTAGCTACCGGTAACAATTTTTTGACAGGTATCATTAGTGATTTGGGGTCAACTGCCCTTGGGTGAACACCAATTTGTAGTTACCCAAAAAGACGAGTTTTTCAGGCTAAGTCTTAAAGAAGAGGCAACCTCTGGTTCTTCTGTCACTGGTGGCACGTTAACTTATGGTGGTAGTTCAGTTTTTCATACTATTAACACTGATGGTGAATATATTAATATATTGAAGATGAAGATAGTAATCCAGATTTAGTTTTGGTCGCATTAAGTGCTGACAATTGTCGTAATGTTTTATCACTCTAGAAAAGTCCTCCTCAGTATTCTCCACGATTCAGCCGGAGGCATTGTTTCTTCTTCATCATCAGCTACATCCGTGATTTTACCGTCAAAGGGTTGCACTGTTGGTATTTCTCCAGTTAACGATGGTCAATTTAGGCTACCACTCATACTGTTAAACAACAGCAAGGGAATAGTTTGAAATTTAACCCGTTGGTGTGGTACTTGTATTGCAGCAGCTTTTGTTTTACTGATTTAGGGTCTGATTAGGTAATTTCATCTAGACATTTTGAGAAGTAATGACCATCAATAAATGATTTTATTTGTTATCGATGACATAAGCCTGAATATATTAATGATTAGAAAGTTGCAGGCACATAAACATCAAACATTAGTAAGTGATAAAGAATTACCGAAATTTAGAGAAAGTAAGAACTGTGCAAAGATGATTGTGGAGTTGAAAGTTCTGGCTATGCATAATCTCTAGCAAATAATGTCTCACAATGCCCTTTGTGACTACAGTGTAAAAATAATACCTAAATTGCTTCGAAAAAACCTCATCTGATTTCTTTTTAAGATAGAGTTCAAGATGAAAGGAACAGTTATTCTAAGTTCTGAAAACTGCCAACGAGAGCAAGATTTGGAAATTAACTGCCCCGGTGCTGCATTCATAGGCATTATTGTGAGCAAATTGTTCCCTATCCATGTTTCATATGTAAGAAATGTAACGAATAAAGTGTGGCATTGTTTTATATGAATTTAGCGGGGTTTTAACTATATATTTTATGGACTATTTGAGAAACTTGGCTACTATATCAGGCAAAGATTCGGGACACTTTCCATACTGTGTTTTTAGCTTTTCTTCGCTTATTTTCTGATATTCGGATTTAGTGTAAGTGCACCGTAAGAGACATCAATAAAATAGCTTGACATAGAAGATAGTCATAATGAAACGAGTTTCAAAAGATTCTCACACGGAGAGGAGTTGCAAACATAAGGAACAAACGTGAGTGAAAAAAGAAATACTAGATCAACTGAACAAACAATTTTAAAAATTTTGTATATAAGGAACTTAAATCCTGCTATAATCAATGTCAATGAATATCATTCCTGTCATCTCTACAGAAAACACACCAGAAAGTTATGACAAGCCAAAATACCTCTTTTAAAAAAAATACTCTACTGTTGATTACTTCCCTTCTATCAGTTTGCTCCGCTTCTTTGAATTTTGACTTTACCTCTACCTCACCAAATTTCAACAATGTTAATATTACTGGTTCTTCCCTTATTTCTGGTTTAAGTCTTTCTCCAGAAGGCCTTTTTGTCTCTAAAAAGGGTCAACCATTGAACTTTACATCTGTTGCTTTAGCATTGAACAACACACATTCCGTCGTCTTTGATGAGGACACTGGCAAATTGTATGGTGATTTCTTGGTTGTCAAAGATGAGTTAGCTGAAGCACTTTCAAAGAGAGCTAAAATCATTTCGGGTCCATTTGACATATGGACGAGATCCTGGTATGAATATGAACCTGGCGAAGAGGGTCTCACTTGGTCCCAATGGTATCCAGTTTCATCATGTTTCGGTACTGGTCTCTCCTCTGGTGGTTCTATTTCAGAAGCCTATAGTTATACTTTCAATTGGTCAATTGATGGTAACGCTAGTATTCCTTTTAACGTTGTCAAGGCTTCGACAGATTTTGCTGTTTCAGACTCTGTCACTTATTCCGAAAGTTATATTTGTGATGTTCCAACAAACAGTGTTGGTCAAATTTGGTATCAACAACAACTAGCATATGTCGATATGCAAAAGAGACAATGTAAAATCAAGCTCAGTTTCCATAATATCACTGAGTGTGAACCATGGAGTCAATATTACAGGGCAACATTACCTTTGATCGGTAAAAAGGCAAGAAACCTTGGCTGTAGTAACGGCTGGGAAAATGTTCAATGTGGTGCTTAAAATTGGATTTTTAACATAATGCATGTATTGCATTTGATACCCGTTTGAAACATAAACCATTTAAATGGTCATCCAATAAACAAAATAGTCTCATAGTATCATACCTCTGTGATATTTAGATAACAGGTCAATGATATATATTTCGGTTGTACAAAATATTTTAGTTCGTGTATATCTAACAAGATTTTCTTATATATTCATAAATGGGAAGAACTTAATTGCTTTAAGACCATTCATTTCAACCAATTGTTGATTTTTATTAGTTCAAACAAGCACAACATTCTTTTAGGAATGGAAGACAAGAAAGTAAGCTATTACAAAATCATCGTTAGAGAATTTGTTAAACCAACATAATTTAACATTTCTATGAAATTGAAGGTTATTTCACTTTTATGCAGTTGACAAATATACAACCAGGTCGTTTACAGGTTAAAAATTTCATATTAACCACTTTGAGAATAAGGTCAAGCGCCCAAATCCATGTAAGAACCATAGCGTTTTATAGTTTACTGATCTGAATTATGATATTAGAATAGAAAGAAAACATTCAAATTTGTATATCCGACTACAAGTATTGAGCCAAGACTGAGAAATTAACAATTAATAACACAGTATTCAATCACTATCTTTTCAAGAAGAAAAGTCTTCTTTAAAAAGCTTTCTAGCTCAGAACACCTTCATACACACATTACAAATCCTTTTCTTATATTTCAGATATTACAACAAAGCGGAATATTCCTATTTTTAAACAAATTATGCTCTTTCCAATAGAATACTAAATTGTAATGCTATAGGTTATGTCTCCTAACGTTAATGTGAATTTCAAGTATTTTATCAAATATATTTTATTGAATATTTTTCTATTTAATGACTAAAGCTTTTAAAAAAAGTAAAAAAAATAATATAAAGTCAAATATTCTTCCCATAATATTGAAAAAGAACCCAAATCTTTTACTTACCCTTAAAAAAACCTAAACGACTATTTATACTTGAGTAGAATAAAACCCCGTGCTCCATTTATACTCTTGTAGAACACTTTTTTTTTTTAAAAAAGTGTACAATGTCTAAGTAAGAATATTTAAAAAAAATATTAAAACATTGGAGGGTTGGCCGAGTGGTCTAAGGCGGCAGACTTAAGATCTGTTGGACGGTGTCCGCGCGAGTTCGAACCTCGCATCCTTCATTTTTAATTTTTGAATCATGTTTAAAGAAAACTGGAGTTGTACACTCTTTTCAAAATGCCATCTTATCATTTCAGTCTCTGATGTTGTTATATAGTTTGTTCAAGAGGTAGATGTCTTGTCATATTATTTATATTCAAGTATTCCGTAATATGGAAATTGATTTTTGAATACATATTTTATACCAATATTTTCTTGCATTAGTATTTGTTTGATCAAAGATATACAGATAAGTAAAGAATGACTGTTTTTAATGGTTACTAAAAATGGTTAAACATGTTAATTTACTTCTCAAAATATTGTATTACAATTATTTAGAATAGGATACGGATACATAAAATTTGTAGAAAAAAATAGTTTTGAATCACTTTCTGCAGATGTAGTAGAATGTTGCCCATTCAATTTTTAATGGCGTCTGCATTGATTCAATATTGCATAGCTCTTTAAATTCTTGAATAAACTTATCAGCAATATCCGGTTCGTTTGGATGATTAATTGTCCAAGTGGTATAGAGACTCCAACTTTTAACAAACTCTTTGAACGTCTCTAATGTTATTTCACCCTTCATCAAAAATGCTGGATCAATGTTGTTAGTGGATTTCAAAGCGCCATTAACGAATTGATTGTTTATCTCAACTTCTACATCTTTGAAACCATTCTTTGTTAGTGTGTCACTTAAACTGTCACCACCAAAAGTAAGGAAAAACTCTCTTTGATCACTAGTTAAATACTTACCCATGTATTCATCAGTCCAACAATATTTGACGTAAAGGTTGTGAGCCTCAGCACCGAAATCAATAAACTCTGGCTGAACATAAAACCAGAAGGCAAAAGTACCATTTGGTTTCAAGACTTCATGTACTTGATTGAATAATTTGTCAAAATCACACCAATGAACTGATTCAGCACCAATCACCATATCAACAGAATTAGGTTCAATACCGCCTTTGATTAACTCTTCACCATAGACTTCCTTGAACCTAATTTCTGGGTATTCTTTCTTTGCAACTTGCAGCATACTAACAGAAGGATCAAGACCAATAGTTTCCTTGAAATAGGGTGCAAACAGTACAGTACTCTTACCTGTACCACAACCTATATCAATTAATCTATCATATGTGCCTTTATGATAGGCAATGATATGTTTTACTAAAGTTTGAGGATAAGATGGGCGAACGTTATGATAACGCTGCGAATCAAACTTTTGGGTCAAATAACTTGTTTGAGACATATTAAATATATATAGTATTTACGTATCCACTTGATTTGAATTACTTCTTTTTTATTTGTATCTCAAGAATGAAGTAAGGAAAGAAAAATGTTTCCTTTAACTTCATGCTGCTTATATAAGATTTTTTTTCAAAGGCAACATAACAAGGTTTGGAACATGAAACTGCCTCGGAACAGAACTCGGACATCAACGAATTATTCTAAAGAGGAAGAATTAGATGATTACTCGAGGATGAAGAGTTTACAGCGTTAAGGATAGTATTGCATAGACTGCCTCCGACTCTGAGGGCTAGTATGATGATTATACCATTTTATTGAAGAAGCAGGACATGGCCAATCCTGAATAGCAGATGATTTATATCTACTTGCCAGATTGCATTACTATGAAAATATCTTGACGGATATTTATCTTACCATGAGAAAACATGTTAAAACAGGGAGTGAATTTTATAAATAGATATTTAGTGATGATTATGAAAATAGGACTTTCCGGATGTTAATATCCTAGCAGTTTATTGCACCATTCAGTCAACCCAGATATTTTTATCCAAGTAGTACACATATATATGGAATACGTACAACAAACACACATTCAATATATTTTACCAAAGAAATAACATACCTCGAGAATAAATCTGTTCTTCGATTTTGTTTATTGACTGGAGTGATGTTGTCCATACATACATTGAGGGTCTTGCTATTTAACCTAAGATTACAGAAATACAAGACTAAATCTACTTTAGTTATGACGTTCTCTATGCTTCATTGACAAATTTATTAGACAACATTGCCTTTACAAAGGATATATAAATTTATCGTTTTCCAAGTCTGTCAGGTCTAATGCTGCGCTACATACAGCTATATTCTCTCCATCATTGTCAACATATCCTTCCTTCTCATCTTCACTTTTATTGTTGATGATTTCTAGTCTTTTGATATTTCTACGCCTTAAGATAAACCAAATGACGAGTGCCAATGCTGGTGCCAGAAAAAACGATAATACGATTTGAACAATCCATGCTGGAACAAAATTTGGGGAATCTTTCTCTTGCCACAATTGTGGTGAAATAATGTTTGCAATACAGAACCAAAACATAACCATTGCATTTCTTGTGATTCTTTTAGTGTAGCCTGAACAACTTGTAACATTCCAACTAAACATTAAGATCCATGGAATACCGAAAATTGGTGATGCTAAACATAACATGGCCAATTGTGCAATATTATTACCCCATGGTATTGCTAACATTGCAATACATGCTGCTAATGATGGTAAACTCCAAAACGCAACAGAGAATGCAGTATAATTTCTCTTATACAACAAAAAAATGGTTGCAAGTGCAGCACAAATAGAAGCAAATCCCCCAGATGCAATGGATACAATAGTTGTATCCAAATTAATAATGTGTCCAATATTTTCAAATAATAGATTTTGCATGTATGTTAGATTGTTTGCCAATTGCTGAAATAAGAAAAACATACAAAATAGCCAAGACACAGGATCTCTGAGGGCCTCAATAATTTGGTATTTTTTGATTTTTTTCTGCTCAATAGATGAATTAAGATGCTCTTTGAACCCTTCTAATGACCCAAACTTTTTCATTCTCTGAAAGAAATTTGGCACTTGTTGGATTACTTGGATATATGAAGTAGACACCCACTGTTACTAATAATGTCATACCACCAATTATAATCATGAATAATATCCAAATATGAACAGATGAGTGTGCATGTAATATACCATAAGATATCAATGAAACAAAAACACCACAACCAATACAACTACTATAGAAAATTGGAGCATATGCATTTTTCTCATTTGGGGTTAGGAACTGATTCATAGTAATATTCAAAGTTGGTACTGCAATAGCCTCGACAAAGCCCAAGAAAAACCTTAGGACATAAATTCCCTGGTAATTATAGGCTGTACAATGCAAGAAAATAATTATTGTCCAACTGATACACATACAGACCATTACTTTTCTGATTGAAAATCTCTGAACCCAAATTAAATTAGTCAAACCAATGATGTAACCAACATAAAACAATGTGTTTGCATTATTATATCTATTTTGGGTCAAATGAGTGTCATCCCATAGCTCGAATATAGAAGCATATGATAATGTAGCTTTATCTGAATATAATAAAAAATCAATTGTAGCCGTCAAAGGAATAATAATCCATGCTACTTTATGTCTTAATCGTTTTTCTTGTTCCGGAGTAATTTCTGGAACATGACAGTCATATTGCTCCATGAAGGAAAATGTAACATCTGCATCCTTTGTAGTGATGACTTTGTAGGTTCCCAATTCTTCGGTATTTATAGTTTCACCTGAACTGGTTTCCTTTGCATCTGTATTCACATATACATTAACTTTAGCTTTCGATGATAGAACCTCATCGTTGAATTTTACTTCTCCTAATTCTGAATCGGGCATGCTGTGCAATTGTTTTCTTGCATTTTCTACCCAGCCAAATCATTATTAAGTGAACTTATATATACTACAGTCTAACATTATATTTGCAATACAAGAGTGATATTGTTACTTTACTAAGACATTTTCTAGTTGGGGGTAAGACTTGAACTAAGTTTGTCTTTCCTGCCTGCTAGAGATGTCTTTCTTTTATTTTGTCTCACCAAGGTCGTACTACGATTACTGCCAATTAGGCGGATCAGAAGAAGGTTTTGTCTCGCATATCAGGATTTATTCATAGTTTAGACAAACGGTGTGAGAAAGACTAAATGGTCTGGACTGTGACAAGGCGATATATGTGTTTATCTCAAGGGCGGTATGGGTGGTAGAGTCCATTCTTACTTTGAATCAGTCATTCCAACTAATACTAGCAACCTGACGAAGTACCTGTCTACCCTTATTGGCTAAGTTTACTGAAGTTCCAGCGATATCATTGAGACAACATTTACTTGGCATCAGTCACGTTGTTTTATTTCAAGAATATGCTTCTATTTCGAATGTGAAGCTTTTGAAATCATTTGAGATTATAGTTTCTCTGACGAATATCGCACCATTTGCCTAAATGCTCAGTATGAACTCCTCTTCAACAATAACCAATAGCCAGATATGACTAAAAAGCTAATTTAAAATATTCGTCAAAAAAGCAGAAGTAAAATAAGATTGTGCTGCCTTATTTTGTTTAAAAGCATTAATAAAATTAGGGAGTGTACTGGTAATAATCTCTTCATTTAGTTTCTAGGGACTGTCATTTCAGTAGATACAACATAAAAGGATAATTCAAGCTTGTAGAGAGGGCAAATTACAACAAGAACCAGCTATCTAATAATGTCAGTGTAAAAAAAAATTCTGGATAGCTTTAGAACTTTGAAGGAAAATTCTTCAGCATAGTAGTGATAAAAATTTAATGGCAAAAATTACATAAGATTACACTGAGATATGTTGAAATCTGTTTTAAAGATTCCAATTTTTGCCATTATTGAAGAATCATTAATAACGCAAAGTTGAGTGAATCAATGTCTATTTCCTCATTGGTTGAAGAAAATGTTGTCGCTGCCAACAAACATGAAATTTTCATAGATGGTGCCAAACCATCAGACCTTAATGATTAGACTAAAAAAGTTGAAGAGCCTTTTATGTTTATTGTGTTGTACTTTGAAATCAAAATGAGCTTCAAGCTAGTGGTTCAATTGCTTCAAGAGGGCTCAAAGTTTAGGAAAGTGTAAAGTTGCAGCTTGAATGAACAAACAGGCGTAAGAATTTTGAAGTAGTTGCTGGTTGGGCATCAATTAAATTTTCTATCTCGCCCTACCTTATTATCAAATTAAGTTTAATACTAAGGCTCCTATTTTAGTTGAAGACTTCATCAAACCATTACATGTGTAAAAGCTGAGTCTTATACACAAAAGTCTTCAATCTCAAATGCTTTTGTGGTTGACAATATCAACTATGTTATAGACTACAGCAGCTGGCTGGGCTCTATTTACGCCACTATTGATAAAACTATAAGATAGTAAAATCTACTGTATCTAAAATATGCTTTCTGGCTCTGCGGACCTAAAAACGTATCTTAAAGTAATTCAATTCAAACAATGAGTTATATGATTTATGAATATATATTTATATATTACTATCATGCACAATACAATTTTCTGTAACTATTATTACAACAGGCAGAGTTGAGAAACTAAACACCATGAATATTTTTCAATCATCAGTTGAATGTAACACTAATCTCAATATTTTAGAGTAACTCTAATAATGTCCTAGATGATAAGGTCAAATAACGACGTCGTTATCTGAAAGAATTTGCCTGGGTTTATAAGAGAAATAGTAAAATTTCTCTCCTATAATTCTAAGTTTGACAGAATAAGACAAATATTCATATCTCACTTTGCTGCAATGTCCTCAGGTCAATCTTATAATCCTTTCTCAATCCAAACCTTGCGCCAACAGGTTATGAGCCAGAAGCGTCAGGGCATCAGGGCTCATAACCTTTTGACGTAAGTTCTTAACGAAGAAAGAGATATTTGTTATACCTGGGGACATTGTAGCAAATGGGATACCAATTAGTCGTGTTGTTCCATCAAGTATATATAGACTATAAAATTGTATAAATAAAGTAGAGAGAAATACGTTTGAGTAAAGTCATTTTTCCGTTCTTTATATAGGAGGAAATATTTCACCATTTTCTCGAACTCGAGGCAAGATATTTTCATGTTATCCGTAAGCCATTCTTTAGATAGTCACATTATAAAATTAGGATTAATAATATAATCAACTATATTAATGTTCGTCAGATTAGCAACCGTGAAAAATGTTTGATATCATGCTTCATAAATGAAGCTGTGTTTGCAAACTCTCGCTATCCCATTAGCTACTTTTCAAAAGGACTTGTTAAGAACTACCAACAAAAACTCAACATTTATTCCTTACTTAATCTTGTCAAGGATATATAAATAACCCAACCAGGAAGAAATCTGCCATAGACATCTATTTTGTTACTCATTCTTTAGTCATTTGTTTCTCTTGTAGGAAGTTGTTCCAGTAAGCTGTAGCGAAATGGGATGGTAGAGACTTGATTGCTACAACATACTTCGGATTCCAGATTAACTTCATGCAAAGCAGCTTCATTTGGTGAAAAAATATCCAGATAGGTTAGCTTGCAAACATACAGCATATTTTCACCGTACCATGTCACTAAATCACAGTTCCATCTATTTCCAGAATCTAACTAAAATACTGCCCGTAGTCCAACATTAACTACTGATAATTCAGGTGGTGGTCCTCGTTGATTTACTCTGTTTTTATCTTTTTAATTCTATATAACCACCTGAAACCCAGGAAACAACGGTTAAAATCGCTGCTGCTGCTGCAAATGTCCAACATACAGGCGACCCTGGTGCTGCAGCGCAGGTAGCTCCAGCAGCTCCTATCCAGCAAGAAGCAAGGGTTGAGATAATGGGAGGTTTACCAACTCCTCCCAAAACGTTCCAGGAACGTTGTGTAAGTAATGGCATACCATATGCGACTAAAAAAAATATCAATATGAATATGAGAATCTGGCATAGAGATCTTCGTGGTGCAGTTTCAGAGACCATTGTGAAAGAAGAACGACTTGATACTAAACGTATTCCCACTTGAAATCTATGTAAAAAGGGAATGAAAAATTAACAAGCTTTGAGTGCCAGCTTTTATATAAGATTTTTGCAAATATTGAAAATTGTTCATGTAGTTATCCCACGCCCGGAAGTAAACGTTTATGTCTAAACATTAAAAAAGTTTATCGAGAAATTTCAAGTATATTTTAGTCACAGTAAAGAAATATTGATTGTTTCAAAAGCATATAGGTCGAGAGATGCCCCGAATCAAGAATGATAAAGCTGAAACGTGCTTGTTATTTACCCAAAAATGAAGAATTAGTTTTTTTCAGAAAAAAAAATTGTTTGGTATTTTGCATGTTTTAAAAAGGTTTTACAACTAAAGCTCTTGGATTTCCCTTAAGTTCTCATCAGGTTGTGGTGGTAAACGATTGAGAGTTGAGAACAAGATATTCTTTTTTGCTGGGCTCCTGGATGTTTTGATGAACTTTATTCCTTCATATTCTTTCACAAATTCACTAATTACGTACTGGGTTTTGTAGATCCTAAGGAATTGGCTACACAATGTGACTTCGACACGACATATTCATATTCATGTACGACAGTCAAATTACTACTCTCATCAGTTAGATGACCACGCTCAATTGAACTTTGTTTGCCTATTGTCCTAATTGAACACATACTAGATCTAACTTTTCTCGATTTCTTCTTTTGCCGTATTTGTGCCGTGTTGATTTTCTATTATTTGATTCGGTGAAACATGGTCCAAGCAGTTTCAGTTTTCGTCATTAAAGTTTTTAAAGTTTAAATTAAAGTTTCAGCATTTCTTCCGTTGCAGATTAAGGACTCTAATAAGTTGAATCTGCAGCAGTTGACTACTGTATAGCATACTTATGTGTCATCCTAGATTAGTAAATTACAGAAGTTAGTGATACGGTTACCCAAACATTATTTTGGACTATCGAATTTCTGTTGATTCTCTGAGATTCGATACACCAAAGCATTTTCATTATGTTATGGGGTTGCCAAGATCTGTTATAAGATTCTGGATGTATCAGAGCTGAAAATATGGAAAATTGAAGAGACAGAACACATATGTACAAAATATCATGGGTTTACTAATTATATTTATGTGTCACAATGCTGTAATCGATGCATTTTTGGGCTTGATACTGTTATTATAGAACAACTGAAACTAAAGAGAAAAGTTGTGAATTGAAAAAAAGCTACTGTTTATATATGCATTAGTCTACATATCATTACTGTATGTTTTTTATTAGGTACAGACTAAACGAGGTACCATTTATGTATTTATCAACATTGGGCCAGAATATTAGACACAAGTTTCAATGAGCTAACATGATTATCCTCAAGCTTGATCCAGCTGTAAAAAAAAAAAAATTCTAACAAACTACTATAAATGTGTCTGAGATGATGGCGTGCACATTAAATATGGGATGTCAGTTTTATTTGTTCAAGTTTTGAAATCAGATATCATATAAATATTGATGACAAGCCAGAAGATGAATCTGTTATCGTAGTAGCAGTCTTTCTGTTAGAATTTGTTACTTTACAAGGCTGGTAAATATAAATATGCTAAATATGTTACTTCAATGATATTGCAACTCAAGCAACATATAAGGTTTACCCATCAAGAGAACAACTTTTTACCAAGGTCTAGAACTACATACCCTTATTGAACATCAAAACAGGAAATCCTAGCGAACTATTGCTGTAGACTACTATCTGTCAAATACGAACTACTGCTAAAGTAAACGAGGCATTGAAATGTCAAACTTAATTGCTTTTGCTTGAACGTTCCATTCCTATCAAGTTTGATGAAAAGACCGCGAACAAGCTCTCAACAACAACAGTATCAAAAGAATGGAAATCCATAGTCGGTCACTAAAAAATGAAGTTTACCTTCAATTTTCATTCACACAAACATCGAGTAATAATATGCTTGCTAACTATACAAATTCATCCACCTTAACTTAGATAACCAACATACCTGTATCCGATTTATTTCAGTATGAACTTTGACACAAGAATGTTGAATTTAGGAATTGTAGAATCTAACTGGAAGGTATCTTGCGTAAGTTACTGATATGCAACAATGTTGCTTGATAGATTCACTCAATTGTCATAAGGATTTTTTATCTTTCATAATGCATGCATTGCAACTAACTGTCTTGAAATATGCTTACTTGAGCTCACAACTTCTTTCAAGACAATGTTACTAAAGTTCAAGAGACGTATTAATTTGAGTTTTGTAGAAGAGAAACCATTTGTTCGAAATATTGGACTATTATTATATCCATTTAACTGTGCAGACAATCGTTGTTTTGTCATAAAGATGGAAAATATATATCAATAATGCTTTTCTCTAGGTTGTTTCTGTATTTTTAAATATTCGAGTATCATCCTGTTTGTGTGAATCATTTTTTCGCTTAGTTTTATCTATATCTTGAATAAGTTTTATGACATTTAAACTTTGAACCAGTGATTAGAGTTTCCTTACATATACTCGATTTGTTATCATGACAGAAGGGACAAATGATGGATCCAAACTCACATATCAGGGTTTAAATAATATCCTAATAGAAGCATTAATTCATAAGTACCTTTGGTTATAGCCATTCCAACTTTCCCAGTAACAAAAATGATTTAGTATGTTCGATAATCAATAATATCACTTTCTCCTATTCTTTAGTGAAATTTTAATAATATCTGTTCATGATCCATACTATAACTCAAACCATATCTGTTGGTTCAATTACCTTTGGTTGATCTTTAAGTAAAATTCGAAGCCACTCTTTTATCTAGTCATAACCAAAACTGGAATCATCTTAGAGAGAGTACCAGACTACTTGACAAATGAAACAACTTTGAACTTTGGGGAAATCCAATGCTAGAAATTTCAACATCAATTTTGTGTATAGTATTCTAGTTCTGCAAAGTTATTTAACAGGAGTATGAACCGTCACCAACGTAACCCAAATGTTCTCTAAAGTCTAACATTTGCTCTTTCAGAATATACTCGTTGTTAGCATATGTATAAAACCTGCGTATTAACAACAATTAAGTTTAAGATCCTTTAGCATAGAATTGCTTACCTGAGTACGACCAACAGATAAACTGGTATTAGTGTCTCCAAGATACATCCAGTATATTACAGACAGTACATGACCTCTATCAAATACTGACAAGCTGTAAACTGCTACCTTTTTTATATTTTCTTTGACAGATTCTTCTGGGCACAGTCGTTAAAACAACCATTTGTGATTAGTGTGGAGTTGTTTAGTTCATATAATAATATCTTCCGTTGATTTCTATTCCTTTTGAGACATTGATAATCTCCAATAAGTGACTGGGGCTGTTAAATGTAATGTTGGTAACAGTTCTCTACAGTAACTATAAAGTAACATGTTGCGCAGATCATGATCAAAGCAATATTTTCATCTCATCGCTTCGAGGTATCGAACAAAAAATATATGTAAGCAAAAGTATTCCAGCATTTTGAACAATTCGTTCAAGTAATGAAACATAAAAAGAATAAGATCCGATATCAAGACTATACATTATAGATTATAACTCGAAATGTCTTCTGCTATCAACAAAAATGAACAGAGTCTAGATTGTTGTTATACTAATACTACGGATTTATTTTCACCTCCTTTAACACGATACGACTATCTAACAAATACGGTTCAACACGTTAGAAACTTGAGTAGAATAATTGGTAAAAATGTTGGTGTCAAGTTATGTGGCTCTCTCAATTTCTCACATTGGTCAAGTCGTCTGTTATCTCCCATTGGCTGCGGTATGGAATGGAATGAATACGTCACAACAGGTGACATTCAGAATGTAATCGAAATGTACAAATTAAGCCCAATTGAGGCTGAACATTTAAAAGGCAACTTAAGTTACTCTTTAATGGAACTTATTCGCAATACCACTACTGGTGCAGCCGGAAGAGTTGTTGAGTTTTACAACTTACACACTACTAAACCGGACGGTAAAAAGCTGTACGATTTATTATTTCAGAAATACTCTCTCCATGAATCAGTTGACGGAACTATGATGTTTAACAAGATGCCTCAAATGTTTGAGAAAACTATTGAAGAGAAAGAAGTTTATGCTACAGAGCTAGCTCACATTATTTTTGATGCAACACCAACAGAGAAGGTTCTGCTATCTAAGCTATCTACAAGTGAAGAGGCTTCTTATAAGGCTGAAAAGCTAAATGCAGAAAAAAAATATATTGCCAGAATGGTGATGGCATTGACTCCTGAACATCAACAGATTTGTCTTGACCATATCCTTATCAGAAAATGCGTGGACCTGGACGAAATCACTGATTTAATAATTGGAGAAGATGATGAACCATCCACTGTGACTGCTTTGGCTGCTAAAAAGAAACATAATAAAAGAACCAAAAAACCAAAAAGATGTGGCATCTGTAATGACAACTTTCATTTGTTTAAAAACTGCCCTTTGCTAAAAGAGAATTTCCCTAATGCACCTATCTTTAATACAGGAAAATCTACAAAGAAAAATAGTACTTCGGTTGATGTAATCCCTGAAGACGATTTTACTGAATGGGTATTGTAAGGAGAAGAATCAAAGTTCAAGCTTTTATGAATGGTTTTTCGTAAGTTTTTGCATTATAAGTAGGTAAGAGTGGGAGTAATTAATGAATCTCTTAAAAATCTACTGGTTATACGCTGCGGGGTGTTCTAGATAAAACTTGAAGAAAGGTGACTGGTACAGTAATGATGGATAGCATACATTAACCGATGTTGCGTATCCCCTGACATACCTTTCAATTTACTCTTTACAAGAATAGCAAGTAGAAAAGCTAACATCTGTTTTGTTACTAAAAGAACGTGATTACCATCAAAAAAACAGGTGAACGACAATGACTAGTTCAAGTTGAGGTCTTGGTTACATATACTCGCTCAAATTACCCCATGATCACCCAGGTGATCACTTATATTGACATAGAGGACTTTTGCGCTATTTTGTTTTTTCAGGAATTACACTTCCATTATGATCCTTTTCTCTCTAATATGACAGTAGGTAAGTACAAAACCATGTGTTAGCTATTCCAGTCTGATTATCTCATCAACATGAAAAAATGCTGAGGTAGAAATTTTGATATAGTCATCCAACATATGGTAAATACAGAAACACCGATAAAAGTAAGTCTGACTTTGATAATAGTATTACGACTGCAGCTGCTATAATTTAGATAATTATACAAAACTATTAATTACATGTGTGATAGCAAGGTTAGGATCATGCTGGTATTTCTGTATAGATTTGTGAAAGCCAACAAAGAGTAGGGAAAGATAAACCATCAACTGAGTAAAAACTTAAATGATCTAATAAGTGATAACAGATTGTACTTGGTTATTATGATGGTCAATTCAATAATATAAATGCTTATTATGAATGTAAAGTAATGGACAAGTTTTCTCGAAAAATGTATTCATGGGCGACAGTGTGTTTAAATTTACTTTTATACTTTTATATTTGATAAGAAATTGCTAGGATTTATACATGAACTCATTTTATCTGAACAGATATTTTGTAAAAACGACAGGCATCTAGAATGTGAGTTGACTTGGAGATGCTGTAAAAGTGAGTATTTATATTGACTTGATATAACTAAAATGTATACTTTAGAATAGCAGCAGTTACCGATAAACTTACGGTTTATGTTGATATGTCTATCAAATGATTGCATGAGGATCCTTATCTTTTGGATGAACTTGGACAGGTTGTGTTGAGTAAAAGTGAGTGTCTAAACCACTGATTTGACAGTATATACGTTAAAATTATGATAAAAGCAGTCTTAATAGGCAGATAGTCAACTCATTATGTTATGTTTAACTGGCGACTATATCAAATATTTCGTGTAAAACACTGTAATACCTTGAATAAAACATAGGTATTATTTCAAATGTTTTACCTCAGATAGGATGTCAAACGATTTGGATGGTTGATTCTTGTAAGTGAACTCAATATGGATACATTAATATTGTATTGAGATCAACTGTGAATGGTTAACATAGGCTCAAATTCAATATATTTGAACTGTACTGACTTTAACTGTGACGTAGTAAATAAATACATCACACCGGACCACTTATCTATTGTTACTTTACTGGTTTAATCAAGTTGAATTTGTATTTGACAGAAGTCCTTCAAAGATTAATTCTTGCACGTCATTTGTCATTCAATTACTTGAAGATATCATACTATAATATAGTGATTCAAATTTTGACATGATTGTGTTCAGGACAATCGACTTAGATCATATAAGTATGTTTATGACCTTCCATAACTGTTTTGTTTGTTTTGTCTGTTTTGTTTCTCTCTATCAAGTTGTTAGTAATTGTTGAAAATTGTTGAGATTCGATTTTGAGATTGAAATTTATGTCAATATGTCAGAGCGATGAGGTCGAGCATACAGAGAAGTAGAACAAGGTAGACATGAACTAGTAGGTGTTTAAATGTAACATTTGAGAATGATATTTTATGGTTATAAAAGATGGTGAGTTGAAATTCAGTTTTGATAAGATAATGTAATTCAAGATAGAGACCTAGTACCATATACTTGGTTGTCGAGAACTGTCGAAGTGTTGAGATTTGTACTGTGTTAGTGTTTAATATGACAGTATACATGTACAATATACCATGGTTAAAGTATCAGAGTCTCACAATAATGGGAACATTTAAATTGCTGAGGTAAGCAACTTTGAAATTCCATTCTAACATAAGTAAAATGTCAAATTTATTGAACAAACTGCATAAGTAATGAATCTGGCGTTACAGATAAGTGAATATTCTAATTTGTTGTTCTGAAAAGTGGCATATTCAGATGAAAAATATACTTGAAATCTATTTGGTCAAGTTGGATCCAAACGGAAATCTATTAAGAGACAGTAAAGCTAAATGATATGATTGTATAAACAGAGTGATCAAATAACTTCAATCTAGTTTCAAATGACGTTACGAAACAATGCTAGTGCATTACTGACAAATAAATATATGATATACCAGTTATTATGTTACTTGTGTCAGTTGATTAACAGTTGGTCGTTAAAGGGCAAATATAATGTTAGATATGTTGCTCAGAGGAGTAATCTTATTGAGTGGCAAGAAATAATATGTTTGACAGTTCTAATGACCATTTATGATGTTAAGTTAATGAAATTTCACGTTGCATAGACTAGTGTATTCATCATATTTACTATATAATTGTAGATGACATGACTGACAAATATGTCGAATGGTTGTATTTGAATAATGTGAGGAATTTAAGCATCAATATAAAGTGTTTTGTTGTTAGATTTGGAATATGAGACGTTCTACATTGGTTTGACATAGTTTATTGGTCCACTATTGTTTGGTAATTGGCATGACAGTGTGAATGTATGATTTCCAAAATAGGAATTCAATTGGATTGAGTGTTTTCAGATAATTACATCTGGTATTAATTTGTAGTTTATATCAACTGTTTTGTTATTTGTTTTGTTTGTCCTAAAGTCGTTTGTACTTATTGAGCAATAATCATACTGATATTCAGATGGGCAATGAGACCGAAGGAGATAAGATAAGATAAGGTGAAGTGAAATGTTGTTGGAGAGAGACATGTGAGTTGTTATATGTAATCTATATACTATTTATATACATGATTTACAAGATGGTCGGTTCAAGTAAATGTTTTGGTAACTTTAGTTAGTCAAGAATAGTACCTTCTACCATGGTCAAGCAAGTGATGACCAATATTGAGATAGAGGACTTTAATAAGAGATAAGTGTTCAAGATGACAGTAGATGGGCATATGGTATCATGATAAAAGTATCAAAGTCTGGATATGTCAGGAACATGGAAATAATTGAGGTAAGTGACGCTGACATCATATTGTAGCCTAAATAAATCATGGCTAATACTCTGTTCAACACTCAATATTGGTTTTAAATTACAGGTTAGAGTACCAATAATAAAATAGTACGTGAGTACATTAGTGTTTGGAGTATAGTTGTGTTTACTGACCTACTATGTTTAGTACTTTTAATAATTTAGCAAAGGAACATACTAAAACGTTATAGCAGATTTAGTTTTGTGTAGAGTTCATATAAATAAAGACAGAATTTGTGGTTGGATTTGTATGTGGTTATTTGATTATACTCAGTCGCAGGTTGTTTGAGTTATTGAGTTAAGTGACAATAATATCATATAGAAGCATAAGGGAAATGTTCATTATAGTAATCGTCAATCTTGGTTTCATGTAAAGAGTAATGGTAGGGATGGAATAGGATATAAACGGAATAGTATTTGGAATATGATTGTGTAAATTGGATATTATGTTGGGTGATGGAAATTGTTGACAAAAAGGAAATCATCATGATGCTATAGGAAATACTGTTGTGGAACTTGTATTGGGGTGTTAGGGAAAATACAGTGTGCTTTAATCTGTCTGTGTTAACATGATTATATCTAGCCATGAAATGTTTGATTTGTTAAAGTAACTGAACGATATCTCAAATACTAAATTAAGTGAGATGCCAAATAATAATAAGTTTTGATATTGGTTTCATGTAAAGAGTAATTGTACCTGGAGCAATGTGATGCTAATTTAGTATTTGGAAGCAATTTGTTTGTAAATGGCTTACTATTTTTGATAATATGTTTGTCAAAGATAAATTATAATGACATTATAGGAAATTGTTGAAATCAAACTAGAACAGAGGAACAGTGTGTCACAGGTTTGCATTTTGTGACTTGATTATATTTAATGCTAATTTGTTTGATATGTTGAGGTAGATGACCTGATATCATACACTAACATAAGAGAAATGTCAAATAATAAGTGCCAATATTGGATTCATGTAAAGTATGATGATACTGATAATATTACTAAAATAAAATTTGAAAGTGTTTTGCTTGTGAAGGGAATACTGTGTCAATAATCTTTGATATTATGGTTGGCAAAAATGAATTCTTCTAATTTTGAAACAGTGCTGTTTATGAGAATTCGTATTATTGAAACAAAGGTAGTGTATCTCAGAGTTTTAGCTGTGATTTTATAATATTCAGTGCTAAAATGATTGATTTGTTGGAGAAAGTGATATCATATACTAACATAAATAAATGTTCATAATACTGAAAATATCGGTTAGACAGTAATTGTGCTAATGTATTACTAGAATAGTGTTTGGAATTAATTGTTTAAATTGGAATATTATGTTGACTGTTTTAGATGATATGATGGGCAAAGATAAATTATCATGATGTTATAGGAAACAGCATTGTAGAATTCGTATTGTGGAAAAGAAATAGTGTGTCTCAAATTCGTATGTAGTAATCAGATTATATCCAGTCCTAAAGTGTTTGATTTGTTGAGTTAGGTGACATTGAGAGCATATACTGACATGATTGAAATGCTCGTAATGGTCAGTTTGATGTTTGATATTGGTTTCATATAAAGACTAGTCTTACCAATGGAATGATATATTACTGAAACAGCTTTTGATATATAATCGTCTGCAAGTGGAAAATTGTGCAGAGTCTTTCTTGAACTATTTGTAGGCAAACATAAATCATCTTGGAGATATCATTGTACAAACTGTATTAGGAAGGAGAAAGAGTGTGTCCAGAAGTGTATGTGGTAATGTGATCACATTTAGTCATAAAATGTTTGATTTGTTGAATTAAAAGACACCGACATCATATACTGACATAACTGGAATGTTCATAATACTCAAATTAATGCTCAATATTTGGTTTTATATTACAGGAAAGGATATCAATAATGAGATAATATGTAATTGAAGTAATGCTTAAACCAAAGTTGCATTCAACGACCCAATGCTTCACCATCTTCAGTAAAATTTCTTTTGGCAAAAAAATATATCATAATGCTATAGGAAAATATTAATCGGTAAGATCAAATTGGTGGAACCAGACACTGTGTTTAGATTTGTATCGGTTATTCGGTTTTTGTTTAGGGAGGTGACACTATTATCATATAGTAACATAAGTGAAATGTCGAATTATGATAACATGATATTGGCTTCATGCAAAGAGAAGTTGTAATAATAATGATATAAGATGTGGAATAGTATTTCAAATATAATCGAGTGTCAATATGGTACTATGTTGGATATTTTAGTACTATATTTGTTGGCAAAGATATCTCATCATGGTGTTATTGTAAATATCATTGTAGAAATGATGTCAGAGAAGGAACAGTGTAGGTGTGTATGTGGTAACTCGATTATATCCAGTCATAAAATGCTTGATTAGTTAAATTAAAAGCCACTGGCATCATATGCTAACATAAGTGAAAGGTTCATAATACTTAGCTTAATGTTCAATATTGGTTTCATGTTCAATATTGGTTTCATGTAAAGAGTAATTATACCTGGAGTACTAATATAGTATTTGCTAATAATTTGTTTGTAATTGGTTCACTACTTTTGATGATATGTTTGTCAAAGATAAATTATCATGACGTTATAGGGAATATCATTGTAGAAATCAAATCAGAACAGAAAAACAGTGTGTCACAGGTTTACATATTGTCACTTGATTATAGTCAATGCTAATTTGTTTGATTTTTGAGGTAGATGGCCTGATATCACATACTAACATAAGGGAAATGTCGAACAATAAGTGCCGATATTGGATTCATGTAAAGGTTTATGATATTAATAATGTAGTAATATTACTAAAATAAAACTTGGAAGTGTTTTGCTTGTGAAGGGAATACTGTGTTGATAATCTTTGATATTATGGTTGGCAAAATAAATTCTTCTAACTTTGAAACGGTGCTGTTCATGAGAATTCTTATTATTGAAACAAAGGTAGTGTATCTTAGATTTTTATGCTGTGATTTCATAATATTCAGTGCCAAATAATATGATAGAGAAAGTGATTTCATATCCTAACATAAATGAATGTTCATGGTAGTGACAATATCGAATTTATGTAGAGAGTAATTGTGCTACTGTATTAGTAAATTACTAGAGTAGTTTTTGGAAGTAATTAGTTTGCAAATGGAGTGTTGTATCGAGTCTCTCTTCAAATATTTATTGGCAAAGATAAAACCATCATAATGTTATTGAAAGTACTGTTTCAATGTAGAAATCGTACTATGGAAAAAAGACATGTATCTCACATTGGTATGTGATTATTTCATTACAAGCATCTTTGATTTGTTGAGGTAAGTGACATCAATATCATACCTTATTGCATTTTTTCATCGCCGTTTCGATTTGAGCGGTTTTGCCATAGTTAAGCAAATTTGAAATTCACCAATTTTTCGAGGAGAACCACTCAATAACTTAAATAATTCACCAATTTTTCAAGGCACGTTCCCCAACGTTTCGACAGACATTTTTGCTACTCGATTTGGTAGTTTTTACTTAATTCGGTTGTCTTACTCTATTCAGCAATTCTTTATTACCCCGGATTTGTTAATTCCATCAAAGTATTTTGAGTTTCGATTTTCGTATTTTCTTGTCTCGAGAACATTTCTTGTCATGTGCCAAACAGATCTGTCACATGGGAAAGATGAAAATTTTACATCTGTTCTTGATTATATAATACATTTTACTATAGAGTAAGCCAAGTAATACAGTCGTTTACTAGAGCATCAGATATAATGTTTAAGTCTGAAATGTGCAGGTCCTAGTTTATACAGTAATAGATATCTTTATATTGTTTTGTTTCAAGTTTAACGACAAGATCAGGGTTTCTCATTATATTCGATAAGTTGTCAAAATGGTATCATGGTACCACATGTATACTATCTAAGAAGATTATGGTTTTTATGGATACATATTTGTTGCATACATGTTTTATCTGTTTAGGTTGTCTGCAATACCATATTATCTGATGTATCTGCAAATTGTTATTAGAAAGTCAAATAGTGGAAAAAGATAAAGTTGTCACAAATTGCTGTTCGGGTATACGACTTAAATAACTTTGGATATCATTACAACATGATATAAATTGAGTATAGTCCAAAATGTTTGCATTCTATGAAGTTAATAATCAAATAATCACGATGTTAAAACATGTAAACGAGTTACCAGAATATTAAAAATGCAATTTCCGATTTGAATAATACTAAGCTATTAGAATTTTGTTTGAAACGATTACCTAACCATGAATGTGTTAGGCTCATTATTAATCGTACGATTCAAAAAGTTGATAGTTTTTGAGATTTATTGATGTTATATTATCAGTTAAACGTGTTAACAAAATTCATTTGATATTGGAAATATAGAAAGTATTTTGTTATTATGAGTGAAGGAATAACCCTATATGTGATATGTTTATTATTAAGTCTCTAATTTTGAATTAGATACAGATTGAATCAAGTGAATTCGATAAGTTGAATTATTAGGTTGTTAGTTTAGAGGATTTTCAAACTTAGGTGTATGTTGTTTTAACTACTGGCCAATATGGTGAATATGCTTCAATAACTTGGTCTGATGACATTATCATTTAGCAATCATGCTCGATGATAAGTTCACATCCAAAATAGGAATAAACTAATACAATTTTGAAATAGTTATTTGGAAATATAAACTCAATCCAAAAGAATAGTAGGTTATGAGACCAGGATGTAATACTCACAAGGAATACTTTACTGGGTTGCTACAAAAAATGACTAAGGTAGGTAACTTGGCCTAACCAATTAGTATATCGTAATACAGAATATATTGGTAGGCTGAGGAATATTTTCATTATAAATATTTTGATATTGTCAGTGAAGTGTCTGTGTGTTTCAAAATATTCGGAATTGTTTTTATGTAATATTTAATGATTACTTGTTGGAGTTTAACACCCTATTGAACTTTTGCTATGTTGAATATATACAGAAACAATGACAGATACCTTGGACATGTTGTATTTTGTAAACCTATATTCTTAACTATAATGTAAATGTAATGGCAGCTGTTATGATTACCTCATATTGATGTAATATCAAATTGGTGCATATAGGCTGTAATATCTTTAATAAAATATATGTTGATGAAATTTAATAGTTATCCCAGAGAGATTGTAAAACGCCTTAGATTATAAATTATGGATCACATATAGATACATTAATATTGTATTTAGTTTAGCTGTTGATGGTCTCAATTTATTATTCACATTGTAATGACTTTAACTTTTAGGTAGAAAAATACATCATTAGTCATTGTTTTTGAACTGAGCAATTGCATGAATAGTGTTAGACAGAAGTTCATTGAAAGATATAGTCTCGTTAGGTTACTTGTAATTCCATCAATAAAATGGTTTAGTGATAAAAAACATGGTGGATATTTCAAATTGTTGACAGGGTTGTGCTCACAGCATATTGGTTTACATATAACAAATATGTTTATTACCGTTTATAGATGTTTTGTTTGATTTGTTTCTCTTTTTGTTGTCTATGAAGTTGTTGATATTTATGATTCAAATGTGATATAGAAATTTCTGATAATATGTCAAATCGATCAAGTACAGAATGGTAACAAATGAAACATATTTGAACTACTGAGTGTCTAGATGTATCAATTAAGGATTGTGGTAGGCAATCTTCAAAATATTGAGTCTAAATTGCAGTCTCAATAACATATGGTGCTTTAGAAATGGCAGCTGGTAACATGCACATGAGTGTCAACTGCAGTCAAACATATAAACATTTGGACTATGTTAGAGTTTAGAATAACTGTTTAATGTATCATGATAGACTAACAGGGTGACAGAATAATGACAGCATATATATTTTTTGGATGAATAACTCTGATTTAATGCATTAGGATAACTTAGTAATGAATCTGGCGTTATAAATGAGTGAATATTTTGATTAAATTGTTCAAAAATGGTTTACTCAGATTGAAATATAGTGTTATCCTTTTATTCAGACTGATTTCAAATTGAGATATGCTAAGACATTGGAAATAAATAATACCGTTAACAAGACCGTCAAAGAAACTGAAGTAATGTTTTAAGGATGCTGCTGGAGCAGTACTGACAGATAAAATATGTCATATATTATCTACTATGTTGGTTGTCTCTGTAGTGTCAGTCGATGAGCATACAATACTTTGAAGGCGTATATTGCGAGCAATAATATCATTGGTAACATAAGCAATGCGTTAAAATTGTGTTTTGGTTTAACAGTCTGTTTATGATTCTCTATTCTCAAGGTTTTACCTCGAATATTTATTAGCGTCATATGTAGTAGGTTGAATAAAGGAAAGTTGAATCGACAGGTTGAACTTAAATAAGACAGGTAATAGAATCAAGAGTCTTTGATTGTAAATTTGGAATATGAAAGCTGGGATAACTCTAGTCATTGCATATCGTTCTAGCATTGTCATATCATTAATATTTCCATGGCATACTCTAAACATAACATTTCAAGTTTTTGTGTTCAGAAAATTATGTCTAACATAGTCAGTAAGATCTGTGTTCATATAATTGGCTTCTTTGCATTCTAAGTTGGCTTGTTGCTTACTTCGTATTTACAACACTGTCGAGATGTGGTATATTCCTTCTTTCTAATCTAAAAAATATCAAATTATCCAATCGGTTAGCGTGAAACTGCGACTCTAAAATTTAGGCACGATGTGACTCGAGATAATTATAGCTCGAGAGATCAAATAATCTGACAATGATATATTTTCTTGTATATAACTAATTCTTTCTTTATTAGCATACTTTTCTGGTAAATAAACCAAACACTATTGCTGTTATTACTATTACTACTTAACTAATTATATTATTATTATTTATCATGCCTTCTACTAAAGTTTCTTATCGTTACACTGTTGTTGACGGTTTTATTTTAAATGCATATGGTGCTGGTAAAATGTTACTCAGAAACCCCAGGACATACGGTGCCAGAGCCACTATGGAGGAGATCAAGAAAATATCAGAGCACGATCTAGTCTCAATCGATGACTTACTCGACAAATATCCCAAATGTGATGCTATTCCTATTAACTCACCAGAGCTGTTTGAACTAGCCACCGTGGTTGAGAAGGAGTTCTATTCTACTACCGACGGTCTACAACTTGTCAAGGGCAAAAACACTCATGTCAAAGACAGGAAAAGAGCATCTGTTTATAACGTAATTGCCATAAGAGGCAAAAATGCTAAAACTAAAACTAAATACCTTTACCTATTAGACAACTCTGACTTGCTAAGATTTGCTGGATCTAGAGGTGTATCCACGGTTGTCCACGAGAAAGACTCTTCTTTTTTTGCACAAGAGCTTTGTGTCTATGATTTCGAATTTACAGACGCTGATCTAGAAATTTTGAAAGGTTATAATTATGTCAAGCACCAAGAAGAGGAAAGTGCCCTAACAAATGTTGCTGCTGCTTATACCACTGTTCGTCAGAAACTTGGTTCTCGTGACTATTTGCCATCCTTTTTGCGTCCTCATGGTGGAGAAATGTTTCCAAAGGATTGGCAGGTGGGAACCGTGAACAAATACGCAAAATCCTTTGCATTGTTTTTCTATATTTGTCAAAAGATTCACTTGTTGAGTTTTGCTGAACATGTGGATGCTCCATCTCCTGAGGCTACAAATGCTGGTCCTGAATGTATCGCCGACATGAGTGATTATTTGTGCCATATTGTCGAACCAGAGTCTGCTTATGACGAATTTCTTCAGTTGGCTATTCGTCTCTCTGCGTTTGACTGGATTAAAATGACTGATTCTGACCTATCTCCAAAACTGCAAAAGTTGCACACGTTTAGAGAAATGTTGGATGGTATAAAAGGTTGTATAATTTATTTCTGCCTTTATCGCCATGTCCAACCTTCAACTAGATTTGCCAACACCAGAGAATTCTTTTTGGGTAACCAAAGTACCGTTTGGATGTGGATGAAAAAAATTTATAATTTGGCTGTTAAGGCCTACAGCGTCCAATGTAAATTCCCATTCAAGGTTTCTCCACCAAATGCTGTCACCGTCGATGGTATGAAGTTTTCGAGAGATTATATCAGAGAGTTTTACCACAATGTCAGGACTAAATTTGATGACAATTTAGAAACACTCAGAAGTTTCATGGAAAATGTGCAATCTGTTGAAACAGTGAGCACTATTATTCTCAATTGCGACGATATTTCTTTTGTAGAATCCAGGTCTCGTACTGAAGAGAGTGTGTTGGATTTGATGGAGAATGATCACAAGTCCCCTGCTATGCCCAAGATAAGAAATCTTTCTACTGCGGAGAAGAAGTTGGTATTAGACACAATCCACGACTGTGGTGTTTGTGTTATGTGGATGATATATTTTAGCTCTGGGGGTCCTTACCGTTTCCCTGATATCTTGATACTCAAATATGCTGGCAATCAACGCAACATTTTTGTTGACCCAGAGAGCAAGTGTATCGAGCTTCTTACTGAATATAGTAAGAGCAGGGAAGCCAACCCTATAGCTAAAAAGTTAGACAGAACTACAAGTGCATACGTCTTTTACTACATATTGGTCTTGATTACTGTCCGGAACCAACAACTAGGTCTTGCCTTTGCTGGTATTAGAAGAGATATATTTGGAAACATGGGATTGAGAGAAGAATTGTATACTCAGTCCCTTGCTCAGATTCCCGGCGAAGAGCACAATGATGTAGAGTTTTCTGTCAAAGTCATAACCAGCTTCATGTTCATTGATTCAGCTACTGGATGTTTAACATCTTACGATAAGTTCAATACATTTGTTAAAATGTACCCTGTTTCCATCAAAGAGACGATGAGATTAAATTTCCGTCGCATGAGACATGGAATGATTGGGATGATGAGGCATTATCTTAAGGTTTCTGATGAAGTTAATCTTACAGCAGCTTTAGAGTCCTATGCTGGTCATTCTGAGTCAACAGGGTTGTCAGTTTACGCTGTCGATCTGGAAAGTGGCCTTGGCAGCAATAACAATTTACAGAATTGTCAATTCGCTGTTATTGCAAAGGCATGGCAAGATTATTTAGGATTTGGTAACCAAGTTGACGGCGCTATAGAAAGGTTTGTTGAAGAACCAAAGAAGGTGTTTCATGTTGAGGGCCATCTCAATGATTTAATAATGGCAGGAAGAAAAATCTATGGAAAAGAGTTCAAGATGAGACCTGGACAAATGGAGATTATGATTGATGTGTATCTTTCTAACTCTCAATTAATACCGGTCCAGGCTCTACCAGGTTTTGGAAAAACAGCTTTGTTTCAACTTCCATTGTTAGGAGTAAAGGGAAGAACAAACAAGGCCATTTCTTTTATATTTGTTCCTTATGTGGTGTTAGTGGAGGGGACTAGATTGAGGTTGGAGAACAGTCCTAATTTGAAAGTGGGTGTTTTGAAGGACTTGTTCAAAAATGGACCTGTGTTTGAGGAGAATAAAATCAACCATGATGTGTATGTTGGTACCTTTAATGATATGGCTGATGAGAAGTTTTGTAATCTTGTCAGCGACTGGTACAACATTTTTGATGAACTAATATTAGGGTTGATTGTTATCGATGAGGTTCATAACTTGATCACCGAGACTTACCGTCAGAATGTTTTTCAACGAATTCGAGATGTGGAATTCAGAAAGGCATGGAAAGTTCTTGGGTTAACAGGTACTGGTGGAAAAGGAATGATGCCTAAGGTAGTGAAGTTCTTAGGCTATAAGGAGGGTGTAACTACCGACATTGATTCGAAGGGTTCTATTTATTATCACAATATGGTTGATCGTTTGCCATTATCACATGTTTATAAGGCATTTGTCGAGACAGCCAATAAAGTAACGTCTTTCAACAAGACGGTGAAGTGTATCCATCGTCTGATGGAGGCAGATAATACAAGCAAGGTTATTGTTGTTTGCGGTCAAAAAGAAAGCATTCCATGGATATATGATAAAATTAAACAGAACAGCTCTGCTAAGGCTCTGTTTATTCATGGGGACTTAGACTCAAAGGACAAGATTGAAAGGGTTAACCAATTTATCAACTCTGACATCCATAGAATTGTTGTCGGTACTAAGCTGGTATCAGAGGGCATTGATATTGCAGCAGTTGACTTAGTCATCATGGCTGATTACTTACCATCGATTGGTGAGTATATCCAAACAGCAGGAAGAATTAGAAAGGATGGTGTTGAATATAATACTTATGCTAGTATTTTATTATACCTCGATACCATGTTATATGGTTGAGATTACCGAGCACGGGTAACTTAGAAATACTGTGCCTCGGATTTTGAGAAAATGGAGAAAAACATTTTCTCTTATATATAGAGAGGAAATATGATTTGAGAAAAATATATTTCTTCTTCTGTATACTTTTGTATATGATGTTTAAAAAAGAAAAGCTTTAATATTATACATTTTACAATATAATAAGAATGTCATCTTCTACTAACGATCAACAACAAAGTACCAATACTGCTAATGATTTTACCTCATCCCTGTACTCTGCCCCACCTGCCATTCAACAGGTTATGAGCCCTGACGTGCTAAGTGGTAAAACCATGGGTATCAAGTTATCTGGTGCTATTAACTACCATACTTGGTCATATCGTTTATATGCATACATAAGCCGTTCAAATTATTGGGTTGAGTATGCCAAAACTGGTGACATTCTAAGTGCCATTGAAACGCACAAGCTAGACCCAATGATGGCTGTATACGTTAGAGATAGTTTCAGCCACGCTTTGTTTGAAGTGATCTCAAACACTACTACTGGTGCTGCAAAAAGAGTTGTAGATACTTACAATTTAAAAGCTAAAGAGCAATCTGGAAAACAATTGCTAGACTTATTAACAGAAAAATTTGCTGGTGATGACTTATTTGAAGGAACTAAGATGTTCTACCAAATTCCTGAAATGATGAAGAAAACCTTAGATGAAAAGGTTACTTATGCAACAGGACTATCAAATATTATTTTCGAGACCACATCTTCTGATGCGGATATCAAAACATATTTACCTGCTGATAAATATGCTAAGTACCTAAAGGAAAAGGATGAAGCAAGGGACAAATTTATTTCCAGAATGGTTTTGGCTCTGACTCCAGAACATATGAAGGTCTGTCTCCAATACCTCAAATTGAATAAAAAATTGGTCTTAGAGGATTTTACTGAACTAATTACCTCTGAAGAAGGTGGAAATGCTACACCAACCACAGAAACTGGTTTAGTCGCTAGAAAGAACCAGAACAAAGGCAAAAATTACAAAAAATGTGGTCTTTGTGGTGGGAAGTTCCATTGGTACAAGGACTGTCCTGAACTAAAAAAGGCAATGCCTAATGCACCAATTCTTCAATCTGCTAAATCTGCCAATAAGGATAGTGCCTGGGTTGCTGTTGTTCCTGAACAAGATCCAACCGAATTTATTTTATATGGGTCAAAAGAAAACGATTTGTCTCTAAACTCATCCGACTGGATCGTCGATAGTGGCTGTACCACTCATGTGGCTTGTACTAAAGACGTCTTTGAAACTTTTGAAAAGACAAGTGGTAATACTATCAAAGGTGTTGCAGGTGAAATTCCAATCGAAGGATATGGTACAGTCAAACTAGGCAAATTAATATTAACTGACGTTGCCTACGCTCCTGACTTAAGTTTCAATTTAATTTCCACTAGAAAAGCTACTGAAAAAGCTAACATCTCGTTTATTTTTGACAATTTGGGGGTTACTATTAAAACATCAAATGGTGTTTCTTACCGTTTTGCTTCTTTAAAATCTGGTTTGTATGTTGCTACACCAAATAAGAAAATGACATATGCTGAAAAGGCATTTGTCGCTCAAGATTTAATCATTGAGTCTACCTTGTTAAAGGCTCATGATCCTTTATTATCTTCTCCAAAAGAAACCACTCCTGAAGAGGTTATTGTTCATGCTCGTTTAGGTCATCCAGCTATTTCAACTTATAATAGTTTAGCACGCATAATTGATGCTCCTACTATGAAACAAAATGAGGTCACTATCTGTCCAACTTGCTCCTTATCAAAGGGGGTTATTAAGAAGGGTTTACTGTCCACTAAAGTCTACACTGCACCACTCCAACTTATCCAAATTGATATTTGCGGAAGTTTCCGTTACAAGAATTTTAAGTCAGATAAATATTTTTTGACTATTCGTGATGCATTCTCTCGTTACTACTTTGCTATACATTTGAAAAATAAGTCAGATGCTACTGACAGCATTATTAACTGGATTACTGAAACCGAGAACCATTTTGCTTCTCGAGGAGGTTATAAGGTTGGTGCCATTAGAACCGATAATGGTGGTGAGTTTATCAATTCCAAGCTACATGATTACTTTAAGCAAAAAGGCATTCAACATCAACTGACAGTACCCCATTCGAGTTTTCAGAATGGTGCTGTCGAACGTGCACACCGTTCAATTGAAGAAAAGACAAGATGTCTACTTGTCGGCGGTCGTGTCCCACCTTCGTTGTGGCCTGAAGCTGTGTCCTGTGCTGTTTATTTATTGAACAGATTACCTGTTGTTTCAAGAAATAATGCAATTCCATATTGCCTTTGGAACAACATAGCTACTAAAGATTTTGACTTACACCATTTAAAGGTGTTTGGATGTGTAGCATATGCTACTCTTCCTCATCCATTACGTGACGGTAAATTTGCCCCAAGTTCAATTACTGGAATTCATGTTGGCTATGACTCCAATCACAAAGGATATCGTATTTATCATCCACCTACTCGCAAAATCTTTGTTAGTACTCAGGTTAAGTTTGATGAGTCGGTATTTCCATTAGCTGGAAGTCAACAGACAACTGACTCTCACAAGTTTGCAACGTCAATTTTAGGGGGTATTCCTTCTTATCCGTCTACTGGTAGGACAATTTCTGCACCATCAAAACCCATTATTTCGAGTTCTCCTCAATCTGAAGAGACTCCAACTACAAAAGAAGAACCAATATCTAAAGATTCTTCTGATGAACTTTCTAACGATTCTCCTGATGAACCCTCTAACGATTCTCAAGATGAAGCTTCTGACAATCCTATTACTAAACTATCATCAGATGATAGTTCTCTAACAACATTAAATAAGGATAATTCACTAATTTTAAATAAAGATAATTATTCACCAACGTTAAATAATATCAACTCTGCTATCTCATTCGATACTTCTGACAACGAAATCGTTTCTGACTCAAATGTTTCACTACCTATCTCGACTACTCCTTCTCCAATTGATAAACCTGAACCTGAAGCTAATGATCTGGTTTTGGTTGATCCAACTCATGACTACTTTGTCAATGAATTAAATAAGTCTCATGACCATTTCGTCAATGAACTAACTAAATCTCATGACAAGATTTTAGATTTACAACTTTCTGCTGATTACTTACAACAAGAGAACGAAAAGCTTTCAAACGAAGTTGCTAAGTCAAATGAGGTTATTGAATACTTCAGACGTCCTTATAAGAGGTTCAATCACAATATTGAAATATATCCTCCAACTAATTCATCTGAGATCACTGATCAACCAAAGTTCCTAAAGAAAAGACAAATAGTAATGGATGGGGTTTCCAACTCCATATCCATTCCAACTAAGGCTACTACACCAGGTGATCAGGAATATACTGCTATCCCTTATAAGAAGGCAGGGTCGAAGGACGACACTATTGTTCCTATCGATGAAGCTTTGACAGATGAAATACGTCGAAGTATATCTACTCACTGGTCACCGTCTGGTCAGCCAATTGAGAATCTTCCCATTATGGCTGTGGACCATCTTTTTGACGCTTCTACAGGTGTAGTTATCAAAGACCCCAACAATTCTTTAACACAACAAGTGTTGACTTTGTCACAGGGGCTGAATAGCTCACCACCCTCACCTGATTCCATTCCTACTTTGGCATTACCTGCTCCAGATTCCTCTAAAATGCTGGCATTGCCAGCTCCCGACTCATCCACTAACACTCTAGCATTAACAGCTCCTAACTCATCTAATGCCAATCTGGCATTAACAGCAGTTTTACACGGCCATTCTACTTTATCCACTGGTCTATTGGTTCCTAATTCAATTAAGGAAGCTTTGACTGGTGACAAATCTAAAGTCTGGCAAGCTGCTTGTAAAAAGGAACTGTCTGCTTTTATTAATCATAATACCTTTAAATTGGTTCCCCTACCAGACAATAAACGTGCCCTTGGCACCCGGTGGGTTCTAACTGTGAAAGGTAATAATGTAGCTAAAGCTAGATTAGTGGCTCAAGGACACCGTCAGATTGCTGGTTTAGACTACACAGAGACTTTTGCTCCTGTAGTTAGATATGATTCTGTTCGTATCTTTTTGGCTCTCTCTGCTTGTCTTTCTTTAACCGTTCATCAAATGGATGTGGATACAGCATTTTTAAATTCTCCAATGGATGAACCTGTCTATGTTAGACAGCCTCCTTGTTTTATCAATGCTAAACATCCTGATTTTGTTTGGCGTCTTACTGGTGCCATGTACGGTTTGAAGCAAGCACCTTTGCTTTGGAACAGACATATTAATTCCACTCTGTTAAAATTGAATTTTAAACAACATGAAGGTGAACATGGTCTTTATTTTAAAAGAATTCCATCTGGTATTATTTTAGTGGCTCTATATGTTGATGATTTATTAATTGCTGCTCCTACTCAAGTTGATCTCCAACAGGTCAAGATATCTCTATCTGACTTTTATTCTATGAAAGACTTAGGACCAGTAAACAAATTTTTAGGGATGAACGTCAATCAATCTGCTAAAGAAGTTACGCTATCTATGCATGACTACATTTCTCAAGCAGCTCAATCTAGTTCAGTCTCATTGCACAAGTCACCTCATACTCCACTATCTTCGTCGATGAATCTATTTGATGAATCTTCTACACCTCTGGTCGATATTACTGCTTACCAAAGCATTATTGGCCAACTACTTTTCATATCCAACACTGGTCGCCCAGATGTTGCGTATTCGGTTTCTCTGCTTTCTAGATTTCTAAAAGCACCAACTGAAATACATATGAAAGCTGCTCATCGTGTCTTCCAGTATCTCTATACCACTCGGTACCACTCTTTAGTGTATCGTATTGGTTCTCCTGTGAAGCTCGATATATTCTCAGATGCCTCTTATGGTGCTGCCACGGATATCCCTTACGCTACACGGGGGTATGTTACCAGAATGGCTGGTGGTATAATTACATGGTGTTCCAAGAAAATCAAGACTACTGTTGCATTGTCCTCTACTGAAGCTGAATATATAGCAGCAAGTGAGGCAGTGGCTGAAATACAGTGGCTCATGAACTTAATGCATGAAATGGAAATACCAACCGAAATGCCTACATTATTGGTGGATAACATGCCTGCCATACATACAGTGGAGAATCCAGTTCACCATAGTAGAATGAAACATGTTGCCATAAAGTACCATCATATCAGGAAAGCTGTATCTGATAAATTTATTTCCATTGAATATATTGGAACAAAAGAACAGCTAGCTGATATTACAACAAAGACATTGGCAAGGCAACCATTTGAATTCTTGAGGGATCGATTACTACAAGTTAAAAATACTAACCTTACGGGGGTATGTTGAATATAATACTTATGCTAGTATTTTATTATACCTCGATACCATGTTATATGGTTGAGATTACCGAGCACGGGTAACTTAGAAATACTGTGCCTCGGATTTTGAGAAAATGGAGAAAAACATTTTCTCTTATATATAGAGAGGAAATATGATTTGAGAAAAATATATTTCTTCTTCTGTATACTTTTGTATATGATGTTTAAAAAAGAAAAGCTTTAATATTATACATTTTACAATATAATAAGAATGTCATCTTCTACTAACGATCAACAACAAAGTACCAATACTGCTAATGATTTTACCTCATCCCTGTACTCTGCCCCACCTGCCATTCAACAGATGGTGTTTGTGTTTCATTCTGGGGCAAATCGTCTCAAAGGGAAGACAGCATCCGTCCTGGCTGTTTGACGGAGCAGATGGCGGAGTTTTATGGTTTGGAAGGTATTTCCGGTCATGATAATTGCTGTGGTAAATTTACAAATGATGCTAGCAAGACAAAGTGGGTGTGGAACGTCATTAATGAGCTTGAAGTAGAGAATGCCAACATTACAGACGAGAACATGGATATTGATATGTTTGGTGACTCTCCAATGAGTGACGAAAATGAGAATCTGAATCTTACTGGGGTAGATATGCCTGTAAGGTTTCAATTGAATAGTGGAAATAACGAATCGAGAGCGCAATTGGTCGATAGGCCACTCTCAATTCCGATGGTCAACAATAGTGCACTGAACGCAAAGAGATTTAAACCAAATCCCCCAGTCAATCCTACTAAGGAGAAATTGAAGGAGTTGTTTGGTAAATACAGGGATGTGTTCTACTACTTGGGTATCCATGAAGACTACCATCATCACCTATACCCAGAAGGGTTTAGCGAATGTTATTTCGACTTCAAGTTAACCGATGCTCATGATGCATGCTTATTTTGCTTAGGGGAAAAACATGGAGGCTGTGTGTGCTGGGATAGAACAGTGGTTAAAACAAATCAATCTGTGAAATGGTTTGGGCTTGAGTTTTTAGCATTTGCCAGAATGGTAATGACTGATCAAGATTTTTCTAAAGAAGCTACCTACTGTAAGAACTTTGGTTTACACAGATACATGATTAATTTTGCCGAGAGAAGAAAAGAAATGAGAAACAAGTTTTTTGATGAAGGACCTCTTAGAGACTACGTCATATATATGAAGAATTACAAAATGATTTTTAGAGATGCTTATTTTTTGGGTGGTGATATGAATGTAGCAAAGATTTATAATATGGTATGGTCTAAGTTGAAAGCAAATAAATGTGATATTATATATTACTTTAGTTGTGGAAAATTTGATGTCAAAATGCCTGTCTTGTGGGATGGTAGTTCAACAGAAGATATTTTACATGTCTTGAGAACAAGAAAAACAAAGAACTATCATTCCTTCTCATTTATTTCTGATTTTGGAGGAAGTATTTGCTATATGATGTCGCAAATTTCGAAAGAATTTAGTGACAATGTGAACAAGTACAACAGTAAGGACTATGAACAACCCTTCAGAAGTAGCTATAATGGCCCACACCAAAAGAGAATACCCGCAGATGTGATAGTTAGTAAGTTGATGTATATTATGATGCAGTTTGCTTTGTTTCATAATAAGATGTTTATGGCAGCATTTTATAAGATTTTTCCTGACCTCCCAGTTGTAAAGATCTTTTCCCAGTGGCTGCGTTTACAAAATATGGTAGTGAAATTTGCATCTACGTCTAAGAAGACACTCTACTTACTGAATGGAACAATCTTCCATAACCTGTATCATTCTAGACAATTCTAGTGACTTTATTTGTTTTATGTTTTTATATATGTATGTAATGAGATGTTATAATATACCCAAAATGTGTTTAGAGTTTTTGTTTAACATATTTGTGGGTAATATGATTTTGAATATATCTTTATTGTCACTTCTTAAACGGTTGTATAAGATGAGAGATTCAAACTGTTATAAAGTTTCATAGAATATTGTCAGTATGTAAAAATTTATCTGTAAGGTAGGTTGTCAATTTGAGTAACTGAATTGATAATGAATTATTATAAGATTGAGATGCAAAATTTGAAGTTAAACATTACTTGACAGGTTAGGACAAGATATTTGATGAGATATCTGTTTGAAAATGATGGAAAGACGTTGAAATTTCATAGACGAAATCTTAAAACGAGTATTCTAAAGTGTGCAGACAAAAGAGAATTATATATGTGGATTAACTTTAAGTACGTGGGATATTACCTTGGCTATTTTAGCACAGTAAATCTTTAGTTAGAGATGTAGCGTAATATAATAATACTCTTGAGGAAAAGTAATTCTTGGTAGAAGAGTGACAGTATGTTTTGTTATTTTCTTATATATGCAAAATCAAATGATAAAGGTAGACCTTGAAACATGACATCCAGCTATGTTTAAAAATTATTGGAACGATGGCAGGCATCCTTGGTGCTGGGTTGCGTTGAATGTTCTGTTTTTAGTTACAATGTCTACAAATATCATTAGCTTGATAAACAATAAACGTGATGGCTGCAGTTGCTGATTAACTTATGTTTTATGTCGATATAGTTATCAACATAAAGAAGACTGTAATACCTTAAAGAATAACCTGTTTGATAATTTAGAATGTGGTACCACAGATAAAATGTGAAATGGGTTAGGTGGTTGATTATGACTGCCAGTAAAATGATCCAGTTAGGTATTATTCAGAGCAGTGACAGCGATATTCAGTGAATTTGGAAAGGTGCTCGTTGCACGAAAAGAAATGCATTCCTCAATAATGTAGCTTATGGATTAGAATGACAAGCTTGGCGGCAATCGAGTACTTCTTCAAAAATTCAGTTGACAAGAAGACTGATAAACATTTAAACAGTAATGATATGATAACAGAAACAAATCTTGAGCATTATATGCGAGGAATGAAATGGGTTGAGAACAGTTAAGATGGAAAAAACAGATGTACGTATGAGCTTACATCTATATGGGTAGTTTAGACCATAGACATCTTGAGCTAATGTCTTGATTATATCTTCTTGGTGAGGTTAAGGCCCATGCCATGGTCAACTAAATGATCGCCAATATATTGAGGGAGAGCACATATCACATATAAATGTTTGAAATGACAGTGGATGGACATAAGATAATATATTCAAAGTTCATATATTAAAATGGTAGCAGAGAAAAATGAATGTATTTCAACCAATATAAAAGATGGTAAGCTCAAACTTTAAAGGGAGTGTGCTGATTGCTAAAAAATAGTATTAAAACACTTAGTTGTGTTTTTCGAAAACATTTCTCAAATATAATCTAATATTAACAGACTAAGGTCAGTATTAGAGGAAGTGATCAGAAGATGCAATGGGCGTTCTATATTCTGGAGATATAATTAGAACAGTTATTCAAAGATATATTTGATGTATTCTGTGCATCTTTGAAGTATTGGGTTGATCAAAGTTGGAACTGATACCGACTGAATATGAATAATGACAGGGAGGAAGAAGATAGTAGAAATATTGGGTGAGTGTAAAAGATAGTGTAATATCCATAATCAGCATGTTAAATTAAGTCGGGTTGCCAGGTTTTGAAGTGTGAAGATGTGTTTTTGTTGTTCTGTTCTCCTTGCTCTGTTTATCTTTATGTCTTTCATATCTTTCATATCTCAAATAAATTTCATTTTTATAAAGCGATGAAAAAAATATATCACGTTCGGAAAGGTGACTCGGCCTGGTGAAGAAAATGAACCAGATGTACCGAATAGACAGGATATAGAGCATGACAGAGAGGATAGAATGGGACAGAGAAACGGTATTTTGAAAACCTTAAATGTTAAATAGGGTATATTGACATGGCTGATTATGAATATTTTATTAGGGAATTTGTAGGGTTGATGGTTAGGGCAGTATGAGTTAGTGAAAATGAACCAGATATACCAAATAGACTAGATATAGAGCATGACAGAGTGGATAGAATGGGACAGAGAAAAGGTATTTTGAATACCTTGAATGTTAAATAGGGTATATTGATATGGGTAATTATGAATATTTTATTAGGGAACTTGTAGGATTGATGGTTAGGTCAGTATGAGTTAGTGACGCTTATTTTATCACAATTAATGAAGTAGCCGTATGTAGTCAATGTTGTATTTAACTAAAATATATTAGTTATTATAATATATTGATGTTAATAGGATGTTTATTCACTAGTTTAATTATTGGCTAAGCTATTTTTTATTATATATATAATGTAATTTTTATTAAATATTTTATTACATATAAAATGAATTTGATTAATTTAACATTGATTTAATATATATGTAATGAGGAATTATGTTATATCCGTTGTTTGATGAAGTTAATGCTCCAGTAATGAAGTGACGCTTTGAATATATGATAATATGTTTAAAAATAAATGTATTATACCGAAAAAATAAGTTAGTAGTAATATGTTTATATGATATTATTGATGGATTGAAACGTATTCTTGGCGTTTGAGTAGTATTTATTGATCATAAATGAGTATGTTGTGCATGTTATATAGTTTATTAGTGTATTGTTGTATAGGTAATAGTGGCATAATAATAGCATGAATTTATATTATTAAATAAAGTGCAGACCAGTGTTGTGTTTGATCTATGTGATGGAGGTAACGTCTATATTATGATAAAACTCATATAGTGTTGCGTTTGGCAAAATATTGTTAGATATATTGGAACGGTAATGTATAATATGGATGAGATAACTTATCTTTTTGTGTTGATTGTGTAAAGTGGAGTATTTCAATGGGATAGTTGTTGGGATTATTGTCAAATAGTAGTGCACCTCTATGCCATTTCTGAAATGGTGCTATTAAAGTATGTAAAATGGGAAATTTTGGAAAACGGTGCAAGTCGCCTTTAAAGTGTAACATAAATCGATACAAGCCGGACTTAAATTGTGACTATTCGCTTAGAAAGCCCTGCATAGGGAAGGTTTAGCCCCCGGGGTTAAATAGTCACGTGCCACCCCACACTTTATCCCACACTTATGCGTAATCAAGATTCTCTTAGTACAGATTTGTATTCATTATTAAGCATGATATTTTATTATAACTAGATCTCTGAATAAGTTTAGAAATGTTGTTTGTGCTGTTTTATGACAAGGTTGAGAATTAGGTAGTGTCTTCTCAATTTTGTGATGGGAATATGGTCACAGAAACTTCACTTTAGAATATTATGTATTGACTGATAAGTTGAAATATGATTAGTCTAGTGTTGCGTCTACATTAGCTTATGTTATTGCAAAAAATTAACTATATGATATGTCATGTATATAAATGGATAACATTATTGTATTGATAGAAAGAGATTTATTACAGGTACAACATAGTACCAGGGTATTATTTGTTGTTATTTATGTCTCATACTAATGCGCCTGATATATTTGCAACATATGCCTGTTATTACAGGGCAACACAATTTGAGATGAACAGCCGTTCAGACAAACCAGATGGTTCTACATCAGAACTGGATGGTAAATTTTGTTTTGAATTCGAAATGTCTTGGAGGTTAACGTACAAGTACAAAATATTCATGATTGTGGATATTTAGAAATTGTACCACATGTTCAACTCAAGCAGAGATTAACAGTATGAAGTTAATAATATCAACTGCTCAAAACCTAGAGAATATACCAGAATTTTTTTGATGTGAATTCTGATATTAGTATAAATGTGTCAGATTGAAAAAATGTACATGAATGTTGTACTTTCATTACGACGTTTTAGGAGTAATCACAAAATAAACCAGTGATTAATTTAGCAACTATATATGCTAAATTAGTTTGTTGGATCATTATCTCAAGAATTTCCTTGCTTTTCATCCTTATTTCGTCTTTCAATATATATTACAGTAATATTGTGAACATGCCAAAATAACTAACCTTGATGAGATCGTATCTATGCAACATATAAAATTAAAAGTTTACATCCCTAGTAAAGCTTTAAAGATTATTATCAGAGTTGTTGAAATATTTACATGGACAGTTGAAAGTGATGTAAGGATCAATCTAGAAATGTTGGACATCAGAACGTCATATCCAGAATAGAATACTCAACAGTATCCCAATAATCAAATCAGTAATGTGACTGTCTCTGGAATTTATTTGGAGCTTTTACAGTATCTGTTGTACTGAATATATTTAAATTTGATATGTCAATCACCAAGGTACCAATATTATACCTTACTGCATTTTTTCCGTCGCATTTCAATTTTAGCGGTTTTGCCATAGTTAAGCCAATTTGAAGTTCGGCTGCATTTCAAAAATTATATTAGTGGCTTTCTATAATTCATCTGCACTTCACTGGCTATTCCAGTCCGCCTTCAATACAACAAATTTAGTCATTTTTGTTACTCTATTTGGTAATTTTTGATTACCCCGGATTTGTTACGCTATTCGGTAAAAATTGGACCCCTGTTTTCCGGTTTTTCGGCTTTTACATTTAAGTCTTTTAAGTTTCGACTTTCATATTTTCTCGTCTCGAGAACATTTCTTGTCATGTGACAAAGAGATCTGTAATATGAGAAAGATGAAAATTTTACATATGTTCTTGATTATATGATACATTAAATTATAGGACAAGCAGAGTAATCAATTATTAGAACATCTGTATCTAAAATGTTCAGTTTCTAGATTATGCAATAACACATATATTCACATTGGATTGTGTTAAGTTTAACGAAATGATCACTTTTTGGTACTAATTCCATAGCTGTTGAAATGGTATCATGATACTATATGTATACTATCTATGAATTATATGGTCTAGATAGCCCAGATTTGTTGATTATACAACATATTGCAATATTCTATTTGGTTAGGTTGTTTGTAATACAATATTGCTTTATCTATTCCCAAATAGTCATTCCAGAGTGACACAGTTGAAAACAAATAAGATGTCAGATATACCTTATTGCATTTTTTCATCGCCTTTTCGATTTGAGCGGTTTTGCCATAGTTAAGCAAATTTGAAATTCACCTCTATGCCATTTCTGAAATGGTGCTATTAAAGTATGTAAAATGGGAAATTTTGGAAAACGGTGCAAGTCGCCTTTAAAGTGTAACATAAATCGATACAAGCCGGACTTAAATTGTGACTATTCGCTTAGAAAGCCCTGCATAGGGAAGGTTTAGCCCCCGGGGTTAAATAGTCACGTGCCACCCCACACTTTATCCCACACTTATGCGTAATCAAGATTCTCTTAGTACAGATTTGTATTCATTATTAAGCATGATATTTTATTATAACTAGATCTCTGAATAAGTTTAGAAATGTTGTTTGTGCTGTTTTATGACAAGGTTGAGAATTAGGTAGTGTCTTCTCAATTTTGTGATGGGAATATGGTCACAGAAACTTCACTTTAGAATATTATGTATTGACTGATAAGTTGAAATATGATTAGTCTAGTGTTGCGTCTACATTAGCTTATGTTATTGCAAAAAATTAACTATATGATATGTCATGTATATAAATGGATAACATTATTGTATTGATAGAAAGAGATTTATTACAGGTACAACATAGTACCAGGGTATTATTTGTTGTTATTTATGTCTCATACTAATGCGCCTGATATATTTGCAACATATGCCTGTTATTACAGGGCAACACAATTTGAGATGAACAGCCGTTCAGACAAACCAGATGGTTCTACATCAGAACTGGATGGTAAATTTTGTTTTGAATTCGAAATGTCTTGGAGGTTAACGTACAAGTACAAAATATTCATGATTGTGGATATTTAGAAATTGTACCACATGTTCAACTCAAGCAGAGATTAACAGTATGAAGTTAATAATATCAACTGCTCAAAACCTAGAGAATATACCAGAATTTTTTTGATGTGAATTCTGATATTAGTATAAATGTGTCAGATTGAAAAAATGTACATGAATGTTGTACTTTCATTACGACGTTTTAGGAGTAATCACAAAATAAACCAGTGATTAATTTAGCAACTATATATGCTAAATTAGTTTGTTGGATCATTATCTCAAGAATTTCCTTGCTTTTCATCCTTATTTCGTCTTTCAATATATATTACAGTAATATTGTGAACATGCCAAAATAACTAACCTTGATGAGATCGTATCTATGCAACATATAAAATTAAAAGTTTACATCCCTAGTAAAGCTTTAAAGATTATTATCAGAGTTGTTGAAATATTTACATGGACAGTTGAAAGTGATGTAAGGATCAATCTAGAAATGTTGGACATCAGAACGTCATATCCAGAATAGAATACTCAACAGTATCCCAATAATCAAATCAGTAATGTGACTGTCTCTGGAATTTATTTGGAGCTTTTACAGTATCTGTTGTACTGAATATATTTAAATTTGATATGTCAATCACCAAGGTACCAATATTATACCCCAAGTTGCGAATGTTTTACGACTGTGATCAAGTCATATCTCTTAATTAGTTTCCACAAGATGGGGATGTCTAGGCTCTGGTTTGTCTTTCATCTTTTTGTCTTCCATGTGTGTTGTGTTCATTATTAAGGAATAATTTTTTCAAATTTGAAACCAAAAAAAAGTTGATGCCCAAACATGGTCTCTAAGATAGTGAAACAGAAACTGAAAATGGTTTATTTGAACAAGATATGATAATGCTCTCTCGACATTTTGAGAGAATGAACAGATCAAGTTGACTCTTTGGTAAGTTAAATCTTCAAAGTAGCTGTGACTGGACTCAGGTTAATTGTGAAATGTATAGAGACAACTAATAAGTTTGGACACACTTTTCAATATATTGTCAATTGGTTTCAAATTGTATAAACATGTTATCTACCCAGACGTAATGTTTGTATTATAACCAGTAACTTGAATTACTTTCTAAATTTGAGAGTGTAACAAATTCTTCTAGCATTTCAGTTGACAGCTTTTTCACGGTTACTTTACTATTAGGAAATCCTGATATAGCACTACGGATGTGGTAGGAATAAAATACTGGTCAAAAGATTGATAAAGTAGTGATTTTCACTATTGATCTCTATCTAGCATGCTAAATTATGTTTCATAATTAAGTGCATATTAGTTGGTAATTGGAAAATAATCAGTCAAAGGTTTTTCGAATGTTTTACTGGTTATTTGCAAGAGATTGCTGCTTTATAAAAATGGCATAAGATATGTCAGAAATATGATCCTCATATTTCATATTGTAAAGACAGATTTTATCACATTGAATATGAGATGCTTTTCCGAAATAGTGACAGAAAAGAACGATGAAAACTTTTCAGGTAAAATAAACGATCAATTATCATTACAAAATATGTCTGAAAGTATTTACAAATCTTATAAAAGATTTGAAGAGTCTACTAGTAAACATGGCTCTTCAATAGTTTCTCAACAAGATACATTTTATATGATGTTGGGAATAAAGTGTGATTTTCTAGTTTCTAGCATGTGAACAATAAGCAGAAGAAAGAAACTATCTAGCAATTCAGGTCCCAAAAGTATATCATAAATCAATTCAATGAGTCTCTCAAGGAAATATGTATATCTTGTTCCAATATTACCGCATTTGTTTTAGTATTTTTGGTAATTGTAGCTTAAATTTGGATGATACCAAATATAGAATGATTGATGATTTTTTGGGCTAACCTGCCTCACTATTGCATCTAAATTTTATAAAATTTGAATTTGGGTGGTATAACTTTATTGACCAAATCTAGCCTTTCAAAACCTCAAACTTACCATTAGTCTTGCGATAAAGCTTGCAAAAAATTGACGAAATTTCAAAAAGTGTTCAGTCTTTTGAAAGCGTTAAAGACACGATTCGTTGTTTTAATTATGTATAATTCAATTGTGGTGCTGGTTGGTTAAAACATAATTTAATTCCGGTCATAACTGTATTTCTTGTCAACTTAAAGTTTACCAAATTCACATTATGCTTTTCATGCATAAATATGGGGAAGACACGAAAGTTGATTTACATCTGATATGTTACGCGTTTACTGATAACAATATTAGCACTGAAACAAAAAGAATCTAGTCTTCTCCAATCAAGGTTCCATGTTATTCTATGAATAAACGCCAAAATAATTCTTGTATATATACGGTTATATCTTGCAATATTTCTTCTGTTTTGATTCTATTACCAAACCAAACAAAACTATACCAAATCTTGAACAATAATTTATCAAACAATGTCTTTCACTCAATACCACAGAATTTCTGAATCCCTTTCTGTTGCCAGTGGGTTCCCAATTGCAATCAAGAATGGTAAATACATTATTAAAGATGTTCTAAACATTAACAATTACTATGCTCCTCAACAAGACCATATTGAACTTAAGAAATTGAACTTAGTTAACTTAGACGACTTCTTACCTTCGGATGAAAAGGATGCCAATAAATACTTCCTCAATGCTTTCCCAGTAAGTGACAAAACCGTTTTTGGAGTAGTACAAACAGAAACTATGAGAGCTATTAGGATTGACAAAGGTGTCCATATTTTAGGTAAAAGAAGTTTAAAAAAAGCTGAAGAAAAAAAGACATTCTCTCTTGATGTCATCAAAATTAATCATAAGAGCAAAGCTATTAGCTACATTTACCACAAAGTCTCTTCTTTGGTTGAAAAATCTTTACCAAAAAATTTGGCAGCTGTTCAAACCATAAAAGACTCTTCCTTTTTTACCC